>OY757925.1:70990915-71455915 GCA_963585895.1 Sepioteuthis lessoniana | reverse complement strand
ACGCTTTTAGCAAGTCCTCTAACCGGCACCCAGTGTCGGCACTGAGTTGATGAATATAAGCCTTTGCTAGTTGGCCAACATTGATGTGTCCGTATTTGGAAGCCTACAGGAGAACTTCACTTATAAGTTCGTCCCAGCTTCTCCAACGGTACTCAGCATTCCTTGTTCGTCTTATTTGGACGGCTTGTGAGAAAGACAGTAAGTGGCCGTACAAGTGTTGTTTTGGGGGGATTCTGCTTCAAGGATTTATTCAAAAGAGCAAGCAGTATTCTTGTGCAGTTCCAATCTGGCTTTTTCTTCAAGCGCTCCATTAAAGTTCAGTTGGTGTAGCCATACAGTAGTATTGATACAGCTACAACTTGGAAGAATTCCCGTTTTATTTTATCAGAGAGATCTGACTTCCGTATAGTCTTTAATCTCTCCATAACAGTCCATACCTTTCTTATACATATGTTGACATCGCTTTTAGATGAGATATTGCAACCAAGGTGTGTGAAATATTCTATTGCAGAGGTTTGTCACTTAATATGGAGAGATGGCACCATCTTAATTAAAACATATGAACTCTATTTTATCTGAGTTCGCGAAGAAACCAATGTCTCTTACTGCCTGTTTCCAAGCTATGCAGCAGGGATTCATCTTGAGCAGGTGTATTTTCAAGAAGAGCTGGATCATCTGCGTTGTCTGCATCTGTCATAGTTTCCACACAATAATATATATATATATATATGTGTGTGTGTGTGTGTGTGTGTGTGTGTGTGTGTGTGTGTGTGTGTGTGTGTGTGTGTGTTAAATGAATGCAACAAAAGATAATATCTTTAGGATTGGATCTTCTTCCACATCCACCACATTCGCCACTTTTAGTGGCAACAGATTTTCATAAACAAACCAGAAAACGTTCTAGAGAATGAGACTCTTTAAATTATCTGGGATTTTGAGAAACTAAGATCACCTAATTCCAGCCAGAAAATCAGACCTAGTGCTAATTAACAAAAAAAATAGACCCTGCTGTTTAGTGGATTTTGTCGTCCCAGCTGACCACAAGGTGAAAATAAAAGAAAACGAAAAGATAAACAAATATTTGGACCGAGCAAGAGAACTAAAAAAGCTATGGAACTTGAAAGTGCCACTGATACCAATTATACTTCGCGCACTTGGAATGGACCCCAAAAGCTTGAAAACGAGACGGGAAGAATTCGAAATCAGAGGAAGAATCGAGACCATCCATACTACAACATTATTGAGAACAGCCAAAATACTGAGAAGAGTCCTGAGGAGACTTGCTGCTACCCAGACTCGAGTGTAAGACCACCAGCAAACGCTGACGTGAAAAACTCGCAAGGAGTAGAAAACGAAAAGAGAGAGAGGTACTTAGACCTTGTAAGAGAACTAGAGAAGTTATGGAATATGAAAGTGACGGTAATACCAATAATAATTGGTGCACTCGGAACGGTCCCCAAGGGCTTGGTAAGACGGCTGGATGAGTTGGAAATCGGAGGATGAACTGAGACTATTCAAAGTACAGTATTACTAAGATAAGCCTGAATACTGAGAAGAGTTCTGGAGACCTGAGTAGACTTGCTGTCACTCGGACTCATGTGAAAGACCATCAGCTAACGCTAAAAACTTGGGAAGAGCATTGTTTTAATAAATTTTAAGAATAGAATTTTTTAAATTGTAAACATTTGTTTTTTGTTTTTGTTTTCTTTAATTCAATTTTGATTTTTATGAAAGATTTTTAAATATCTTAAATCTATAGCAAAGACGTTATCTTACTTTCTTTTTTTCTTTTTTTTTTTTAACTTTTGTTACGTCACTATATTTCGAAACTGGACTCTATTAACCATAATAGAATGCTACGAATTTTTCATTCTTTTGTATCATTCTTTCATTTGAAAATTTTGTTGAGGAGAAGCATTTTAACATTGCATTCTAACATCGAGCTAAGGACGGTTTAACAAAAAGAAATAAAACAATTGTATATTATTATATATAAATAGATACATCCTCTGAATATTTCTCCATATATATATATATATATATATATATATATATATATATATATATATGATGTACGTCCTGTCGGTGCAAATACCCCGACTGCATATCTGCAGATAAGTTAGACCCCACCCCCAAACGAGGCTACCTGTTGGCAGTGGTTGACGACCAGTAATACTTGAGGACAGGATCCTGGAGGGTGAGCAGTCCTTAACTCAGCAAACCGAAGTGGTCAAGAGACTTGCAATACTCCAATTTGGCCCTTACTGACCCAAATGAGCATGCAAACGAATAGTGTTAAATAGAATTATTTGTGTTAGATAGCAATACTTGAGACCATTTAGTGTCCAGGGTATGACATTAAACTGCATCTGGTGCTGAGGCTTCAATTTTTGAGTTTGGAAATGTGGATTACCCTTTTATTATCATTTCTGTCAGGTCAACTCTGACCAAGAGTGGTAGTACCTGTTAGGCTCCCATCTATGGATCAAATAGAGCTGTTTGATTTTTTTTCTTGGAATTATTATTATTATTATTATTATTCATGATTTGAAACCATGAAAGTGTGCAAGTTATTTGTATTTGATTGGAATACTTTATGAATAGAATAACTAATCTTAAATAGCATTACTTGAAACCAACGAAATGAACTCTGACTCGTTTAGAAATAGTTATCTTCAAACAATTCGCTTACAAATTTTATATATATATATATATATATATATATATATATATATATATATATATATATATATATATATATATATATATTGGTTATAATTTTAAAAAACGCTCCTCAGAAAATTGCGTATTTTTATTTTTGTTTAATTTTTGTTTTTGTATTTTTACATTTTATTTCGTCATATCAACTTTCACCCCAAAAGTTCAGTTTTCTATCCCTAGTTTACTACCTCCTTTCTGGCTAAATAGGTATTTATCGACCTCTTCGATAGTCCCACCAACACTCAGGAGACGATATCAAGCCTTTTGGTGATCCCTGCTATAACAAAACCGTAGAACAAAGGATGCTTTGTCTTTTCTTTTCTTTTCTTTTCTTTCTTTTTTTTTTTTTTTTTTTTTTTTTACTATAAAAGGAAAGCTGGTTAGACTTTACGAATTTGCACACTCCGAAAATAAATGATTCCGTTTGTGGGGATGCTGACAAATAACTCTGAAATTTTTTAGTCAAACAGGATATAGACGCTTGTTTGGTTTAGGAAATTTAAAGTGTCAAAGTTGAGCGTGAGTGGAACGATTCCGCTCTTGTCTTCAGTCTGGAGCCAGAACCACTCCAAACTCCCAGAATAGCTACTTCCCTCCCTATACGGAAACAAAGATATTTTTTTAAATATTGGCAATCGTTCCTTTTTAGTCTTCCTGTCATGCACATAAAGTACAAGCATTTATTTATTTATTTATTTATTTAAGCAACCCTTCCACCATGAACAGAGTATGACATAATATCAGATCTTAAGCTGAGCAAACCTGGTTTGAAGTCAGAGTTTTCTTTCTCTTTGATTGGTTGCCTAACCAAATCTAAAGAACCCACTCTGCTGTACAATTTACCTATAACTAGAAGGAGAAAAGATGAATTCATACCTTTCCCAGGAGCATTAGTTCGAAGTGAAACACAAACAGCTTCGTCCAAGATTTGAATTTTAGTCCCCAATTCCATTTCCAATGACAATAACCGTAACACCACAAGTGCCTCCTATGGATTATTATGACTACAGTATGTGGAAAAAAACTACGTCATAACTAAATGACAATTTTTAGTTCATTGTAGAACTAACCAAAATGTGTATCGAATCTTATGACGTCAGTATGTGAAAAAGACACCTCAAGGAAATGACAAATTTTGAGCTCAGTTCTAAAGTGTTTATCAACTGAACCTAAAATATGTATCAAATATTAGGACTGCAGTGAACATTAGAAAAAAGGCATCCTCTTAATGAAATGCCTAGTTTTGAGCTCAATTCTAAAATACTAATCAATGGAACCTCAAATGAGTATCAAATATTAGGACTATTGTGAACATGTGAGAAAAGACACCCTAATAATGAAATAGCAAGTTTTGAGCTCAATTCTAAAGTGTTAATCAATTGAACGTAAAATGTAACATCAAATACCAGGACAACAGTGAACATGTAATAAAAAAACATCCTCCCAATTAAATGACAAATTTTGAACTCAATTCTAAAGTATTAATCAATTGAACCAAAAATGAGTATCAAATATTAGGACTCTAGTGAATATGTGAGAAAAACACCTTCCTAATGAAATGCCTTGTTTTGAGCTCAGTTCTAAAATGTTAATTAATTGAACCTAAAATATGTATCAAATATTAGGACTACAGTGAACATAAGAAAAAAGACATCCTCCTAATGAAATGCCTAGTTTTGAGCTCAATTCTAAAATATTAATCAACGGAACCTCAAATGAATATCAAATATTAGGACTATTGTGAACATGTGAGAAAAGACACCCTAATAATGAAATAGCAAGTTTTGAGCTCAATTCTAAAATGTTAATTAATTGAACCTAAAATGTGCATCAAATATTAGGACTACAGTGAACAGCTGAAAAAAAAACCCTTTCCAATTAAATGACACATTTTGAACTCAATTCTAAAGTATCAATTAATTGAACCTAAAATGATCCTGTTTCCATTGTGAAGAAATACTACGTTGACATGACGATAAATGTGTAATATAATGGCCGAGGGATTTCGTTTTGTGTGTCTTGCCTTTCGGTTTGGTTGGGCTGGGAGCCTTTCGCTTGGCGCGTGGTTTGGTTGTGTGCAACATGAACGCAGCTGTTCGCGCGGTGGGGGATGTGTCATTCGGGGATGTCAGCATAGAAAGAATGTGTATCTCTCTCCTTATGTCGAAAAACCTTTTAACTCACAGGTAATAAAAAGTTTCGTACCTGAACTAAGAAGTCGTAAGTGTTTTTCGTGTTTCGAGATTCCTATGTTCTATGTATATATTTTATGAACATTCTATGTTCGTTTCCCATATTCATGTATGGCTATGTTACAAATGTATGGAGCACCCAAAGAAAATCAAATTCACTCACTAACAATAATCTGCTAACCTAGCTAACTGACGATTGCACTGTATGAACGTATTTTTATATTCTGTTAATACAGTTTTATTGATCATAATTTGTTACCATACGGCAAAGTAATTTTTTTCTATTTTACATGATCTTCGAAGATACTATACAAACAAGTAACTTATTGTTTTTCACCAATTTTCTGTGACTTTAACGTTTAAAGCTTATTTCATTGGCCTAGTGGGTAGAGTGTTCGCCAATAGTCCGGGAGACCTGATTTCTTTCCCAGGTCACGTCATACCAAAGACTTTAAAAATCGTTCTTGATACCTCCTTGCTTAACACACAGCAATATAAGGTACGTATCAAGGGTAAAGTAGAGCAATTCAGGGAAAGGAGTAGCGCCTTCCCCTACGCCTCGGTGTAGTAGCTATTGTTATTAAAACGTAATAACAATATTGTTATTAAAACGTAACAATAAGACGAAAGAAATGACACTTCAGAAACTAACAAAAATACTTATATTGTAATTATTCATTCAGCTTAACTTTGACACAACTTTAAATGTATGGGACATCCCAAAAAAATCAAACTCACTTACTAACAATAATCTAACCTAGCTGGCTAACCATTACTCTACGCGTATCATCCTTTATAGAGAAATATTATTAACATTTTTTTCTTGTTATTTACTTAAATTTGCTTAATCTTAAGTTGCTTCGAGCGCCTGCTGTTCCTTAGTACTCATTCATCTAAGTACTAAGCAGTCTCGTCGCTGCATAACTTCAATAATTTGAAGATCATTCATTAATTGAATGAGTTTAACGGCATGTCAATCCGTCTAGGGTTATTTTAGGCTAAGAGGTTAAGAAAACGCATTCATTTTACGTTCATATTTACATTTTATGTAGTTGTTTCTTAAATCTTTTGTGAGGTTGTTTTTATTATTTTACACGGTCCAATCAAACACTAATAATTTTAAGGGGGTGTCCTCGTGGTGTAATGGTTAAAGCGATGGACTGCGGAATCGTAGTACGCGAGTTCGTACTCCAGTCGCGCTATTACGTTCACTTTCGGACAAATACCCTTGGGAAAGGTATGAACCCCCCTTATCCTCCCAGCTATGGGTTAAATAGTACCACTACTGTTCTTCTAGGAAAATGGCTTTGGCATTAAATAGCCTAAAAAGAGTTGATATGCCATTAAACAAAGAAACCAAAGAAACCCTAATAATTTTAAAACAGATCAATTTAACTCAGAGACGGGACCCTAACAGGGAAGTACCGAAACGGCTCTGAGTGAACTAGGGAGCAATGGCAATGACGGTGTACTCCACACTTCTAAGAACTCTTGAACTAGACTTGGTTTGGTTTGGTTTGGTTTGGTTTGGTTTTATGGCATATCAACTATCGTTGGTGATTTAATACCAAATCCGGTTTATACATATATATTAGATATATATGATTTGTAAACATAAGTCAATAAAGTTGAATTGTTCCAAGTATTGCTATATATCAGTAACAATTCAATTAAACATCAGTCATTTGTTTATAAACAGTTAAATGATCACACGGTTCTATTTCTAACAATTCAATTTAGCATAAGTCATTTGTTTGCACTCGGTTTAAATGTCAAACAGTTCTATATATAGAACCCTATCAGGTGATACCTCTCCGGGTCAGAGTGGAACTGGGAGTGATGGCAATGAAGAGTTACTCTACATTCTCCAAAGCTCCAGCATTACTGGAGGCTCACTATCAGATTGTTTAATGTCATAGCCAGGACACTCGTTGGTGAGGGGGGTATCCCTCTGCAGAGATGCAGTCGGTGTATTCTGCAGCTCCAACCGACTGGGCTATGGATTTGACGAGACCCACATTTCTTTGTCAATGGGCGCCCATTGTGACGAATGGGAGTGTTGTAGTCAATACAGAAGATAACAGAACGTTAACTGATAGTTTGATAAGTCAACAAATGACATCATACAGTTAATCCTAAATTGTAAGATGAGATGAATAAACACTTTTCCAAGAAATTGACATTCGTTTTTATTTGTTTTTTGTTTTATTTTATTTTGTTTGTATTTTTTTGTTTTTTGTTTTTTCTTTTCTTTTTTCAAAATGGTTATATTTTGGAAGTGGTTGTTGAAGTTGGCGCTGGTAACTATTTGTTTTAAAAACGAGTTACATATGATATTTTATATAATGATAAATTCCAATTCTCTGAAGAACATTCTCAAGTAATGATCTCATCGAATATATTTTGCGGCGGGGAAAGAAGTGGCCTCTGGTCTGAGAATTTTCCAGTCCACGAATTCTTGGCAAATAAATAAATAAATAAAACGGAAAAATACATTTTTGCAATATATACTATTCCAACCAATAAAACAATAGCAAATTAGCAAAAAATATAATCAAAATATTTCCAAAATTTTTACTAGTTGGATCACATACAACAGACCAACAAGAAAATCTGCAAATGTCCAACCTCTTGAAGTAGGTTACAGTAAATTAAGTGAACTAAAAAAAGCATATACGGTTAGTATCAAATTCAAAACAACACATCCAGCTTATCTACTCATCTGGCTCGGCATCACAGCAAGGCAAATAATGTATATATATATGTATGTATAGTTTTAAATAAAGAATGCTCAATATCGGTAATAGAGTATATATATATATATATATATATATATATATGTATATCGTTAACCGATGGTTTCTCACTGAAGTTTGAGTAATAGCAAGTCTCCTCAAATCTCTAGGACTCTTCTAAGTATTCTGTCCGATCTCAACAATGTTGTAGTTTGGATCGTCTCCACTCCAGTCCTTGTACCAATCCTTTGGTGACTGTACCAAAAGCACCAATTACAATTAGTATCACCGTCACTTTCATGTTCCAGTTTGTTTGTTTGTTTGTTGGTTGGTTGGTTTTCTTTCTTCGGTTCCCTAGCAAGGTCGAGGTACTTCTCTTTCTTTTTGCCTTCTTTCAATTTCACTCTATGGTAACCGGAACAGTAAAGTCAACAATTTTGCAAGTTCTCTTTATTATTATTATTATTATTATTATTATTATTATTATTAGAAGGTCTGGTCGTCTGACCGAGATTAGGTGATTAGTTTATATGTCAAGATCCCAGAGGAATTTGTGTCTCATTCTCCTGAACAAATTCTTCGTGGTACATATGCCATTTGTTCATTTCAATTTCTTGCACAATTCCCAGTGAATCACTTTGCCCACCCAGTCGTATCTAGTCTTATACTCCTCCTGTGTTAATTTGCTGCATTCGCTTATTATGGGATTGATCGTTTCGTCTCTATCACCACATAACCTACATCTGAGTTTTATTGCGTCTTATCTATTCTTACTTTGATATGATTGGTCCTTATGGCGTTGTTTTAAGCTGCTATTAGAAGAATTTCAGTTTCTCTTAAGGTTTATCGTTTTTAGCCACGTCCACGTTTTCTGTGAGATGTCGCTTGTTAGTCGCTTAAAACGTCCATAGTATAGTTTTCATCTCATTTTTTCTTTCTGGTCATTTCCGTCCTGTTGATCCTCGTGTTGTCAGTATTATTTCTGGTGACTGTGATCAGTCTTCCTCCGCGCTTTTCTATGTAGACTTCGAGTCGTTCTATCGATGAGTCAATGCTGTCTTCAATGCTGGTAAGTCCCCCTCCTTCTTTTCTTGATACATATAGTCTATCGACGTCATCTCTGGGATGTAAGGCCCTATGCATCGACATTAGTTTTCTTGTTCTCTGGTCCATTTGATCAAGTTCTTCTCTAGTCCACTTCAAGAATCGTCTTACGAGGGAGAGAGCCTAGACATTTATTCCTTTGATAAGGTTTCTGCAATATAGTTTGGTTTCGAAAAATTTTCTTGTTCTAAAATATTTTTTAATTTCTTTTTTCATCTTCACTTGTTTGATGGGGTCAGCTTCCAATATTCCTAAGTATTTGTACGTTTCCTTTTCTCCGAGTGTTCTAATTTTGTCTTGATTTGGTAGTTCCATCCTTTCCGTCATGTGTCGTTTTCCGCTTTTCATTACTAGCATAGCACATTTTTCTATGCCAAATTCCATCCCTACGTCCTGACTGTATATTCTTACTACATGTATTAGAGCTTCCAATTCTTTTTTCATTTTTTACAAACAGTTTGATGTCGTCCATGTACATTAGGTGATTGATCTTTTCCAGCGATTTACTAAGTTTGTATCTGTCTGTGAATTTCCTGAGTATGTGGTTGAGTGGTATCATCGCTATTACAAATAGTAATGGTGATAGTGCATCTCCCTGGAATATACCTCTCTGGAACTTTGCTTCAGCTAAGCTTTTTCCTCCTGCAGGCAATTCCACTTTCCAGGTTTTCATGATTTTCTCAATAAAGTTTATGACTTTGATATCTTGTACATTTTGAGGCAATATATTATCTAGCTTTGCGGAACCATACATACCTTTTAATAGTCAATCTACGTCATTACTAGATTTTTTTCGTCTCGTCTTGTACTCATTGGAGATGGGTTGATTAATGTAGAGTAGCTTTCCTGTGCCTCTAGATCCTTTGCAGTATCCTTTCTGTTCCTCGGGGAATAATCCACGGCTTGTCAGCGAGTCGTAAATCTCTTCCCTTATTTGCGCCGTGAGTATTTTTCACATCATAGGTAGGCACGTTATGGGTCCGTAATTGTTTGGGGTGGTTCCTTTGAGAGGGTCTTTCTGAATCAGCGTGGTCTTTCTTTTGGTCGTCCATTCAGGTACGTCTGCTTCTTTTAGGCATCTATTCATTTCAAGAATGGAGGTGAATTTTTTAACCAGAATCCATGAACGCCATCATGACCTGGCGTTTTCCAATTTAATATATTTTGTGTGTGTGTGTGTGTGTGTGTGTGTGTGTGTGTGTGTGTGTGTGTGTGTGTGTGTGTGAATCGATGTGTATTTTGGCCTTCGGTCCTTCTTCAAATCCTTCTAACTCTTTTCTCGTGTTGCTAATCCATTAATAGTAATACTGATACCTTAAACCTTTTCCAACTATTATTATCGCAATCAATGTTTCTATTATTAACCCTAATCATATAAGTTTAAATCTGTTTTCAAGATGGTTTTTAAAAATTAGTCCATTACCTTTATTTAATAGCTAGCAAGTAAATTTATATCCAATGATGCTTATTTTTCCTCCAGGCAAAGATTACATCAACTGTTGAAGCTTCCAGTTGTAGAAGATTTCTAAATAAATCTCCACCTAATTTGTGGGGTTAGACCACTATCTCTCAAATTCCCAAACCACTTCGATAAGGGCTGTTTGGTTTCTAAGTAAAGGGTTGGAAAAAGAGTATCTATGATTGTAGAAACTCTATTTCTAATTTCCTGCTGAGATTTCGATATAAAAATTTTCCTCCTTACTATTTTCTATAGGGAAAATAGTTGCTTGGTGGACCACTTTCTCAGAATTACACATGGGACAATATTTCTATGATTTCAACATAATTTGTTTGCTCGCTGATTATTTATTAACGACATATCTATTAAATTCTTGTCACGATTATAGATTATTTTAGATATATTATTTGTGCAAGAGTAACTAATTTTTAGTGAGTTATAATCAAGAATTTTATTCTGTGAGCAGTCCTTGTTGGAATGTCTATCTATTAAATTAATACTTGCCAATATTAATATTAGAAAAATTACAGAAAGGGGGTTAAATCAGATTACCTTTCTTTTCCTATGCTTTATTTTTTATAAAAGCTGATATCATAGTCACTATCTTCAAGTCTATCATTACAATTATCATTACTACAATTGCTATTGGTGTTGTAGTATTCAGTAACTTTATTGCTTATCATTAAGTCCTGGTATTTTCTCCTATGCTGGAATCCACTTCGTCATATATTCTCTTATTTTCATCGAAATTTTTTTGTTAGAAAGTAATCTATTAATCCTTATGTTAACCGCATTTGTTATATGTTTGATTATTGATCTGGGATGGTTGGAATTGACATTAATGTCAGTAGGTGTTTGGTTATCTTTGCGGAATGGTCGAAAAGTATTGTTAGTTAAATTAAAGGTAATGTCAAGAAAATTAACTATTTTAAGGTTCAATGATATTTCAATTTTAAATCCTTGTAACTTGAAGGTTCTTATAATTTTCTTATGCATTTTGGAAGTTTGGGGGCCATTACGATTTGGGATAAAGATGAGGCCGTGATCACCATATAAACCTACTTACTTGAGGTCTATTATCCTATCAAGAGAATCTAATATATATATACATATATATATATATATTAGATACTTTTGATTGGATAATAGACTTGAGGCAATAGTGTTCAGGCTAAGACCGAAAAGTCCTACCCACGGAGTTACCAGTTTAAGGACTAATTCGACAGTACTCAATACGGGAAACAGTGTTGGGCAAATACAAAAATATTAATAATCGAAAAATATAAATAATGATAAACAAATATAACATAATGATATATATAATACAATAATATAATAATATAATATAATAAACAAAATATAATATCATCATCATCATCATGTCGTGCTGGTAGCACGGATATCCCTGACCCTCTCTCGCCACTTTTCCCTATCGTTCATCGCCTCAGGCAGGTCTTCTGGACAGCATCCCGTATCCTCACATAGTTGCTGAATGAATGCTTTTGCTCGGCCATGTGTGGGGGTCCATACGATCACCAGATGGATACACAGAATACTTCGACATAGTAGCAGGAGTAATACAAGGGGACACGCTGGCTCCCTACCTCTTTATCATTTGTCTAGACTACGTGGTGGGTCCGGGCGCAGGGCATTAGCCCACACGCGCCCGGCATTTGCCAAAAATGCCTACGGCCCCGTCGGCATTCCCCTTATTAGGGGCGCTGGGCGATCAACCCAACCCCCCGAAGGGGGTAATAGCCTGGGGGAATAGCCTGGGGGAATAGCCTGAGGCCGTAATAGCCTGGGGGAATAGCCTGGGGGAATAGCCTGAGGCCGTAGGAAAAATCCAGCTACCGAGACGCACCCGGCCAGATCCGCGCCGCAGCCAGCACGGCCAGCCGAAATGCGACCCGACAACTGAATCAGCAAAATGCTGCGGTATTTGATGCACGCCCCACCTTACGGGCATGTATGGCACAAGGCCTTTTTTTGGGTGGGACCGGGCGCAGGGCCGTAGCCCACACGCGCCCGGAGTTTGCCAAAAATGCCCTCGGCCCCGTCGGCATTCCCCTTGTTAGGGGCGCCTCAGGCGCCGGGCAATGAACCCAACCCCCCTCGAAAGGGGGTAAAAGCCTGGGGGGAAGGCCCCCTGAGGCCGAAGGTAATTATCCAACTGCCAAGACGCACCTGGCCGGATCTGTGCCGCAGTAAACACAGCCGACGAAATGCGACCTGACAATTGAATCAGTAAAATACTGCTTTTTTCCACTCCGAACTTAGTCTCTTTTATCTTCACCAAATCTCGCCACTTCACGTAGGCTTATCTCGTTCTCCTCCATAAAACAAGTCACACCTCTTGCTTCCTTTTCTTCTGATTTCCACGTGCCGGCAGCAGAGAGAGCACACCTTCTGTTTCTTTGAAGTAAGATTGTTCGTGGCATTACAACTATATTTCTTCTAGACACAGTCTACATAGTTTAGAAATGTAACGGCCCCTAATCCAAGAGTTTAATCAAATTTTAAAAAATAGATAAAGTTCCTGGTGTGTCATAATTTCTAAAAGATAACTTTTTCCTATTTTGTCGCTTTTGTAGAGAAGAGATGATACCCCTCTGTATTGTTGGCCGGAACCCGCCTTCCTAAAGAAACTAGCTAGCAATATACCCCTGTTGATACATCCCTGTACGTCTTGTAAAATAAACCCTTTTCATTGTAAGTTACAATTCGAGTTATTATTCCAATAACCCACCCCAGTAACGTTACAATAGTCGCCAAAAGCAAATGGGTCCGAACACCAGCTATCCCCCTTTCGACTGAGTCCAGTTCGCGTGTTGTCTATTCTTAAATAAAAACGTGTGATTATTGAATCTTTACTTTCAGATTTCTTCCGTCGTTCCTATGTGAACCATGCCAAGCCCATTTTCGTTTTTTACAATATATATATATATATATATATATATATATGATTAGTGTCCAGAGACAATGAGCTTGAAATATACATATATAGAAGATATGAAAAATTTCATATGATTCAACAGGAGTTAATATATATATATATATATATATATATATATATATATATCACTTACAGAGTCAATATGTCTAACGTAAAGGAAGAAAACTCAATGTATAGTGCCATTATAAATTTGTACACTATCTGATGAGGCGGAGAAAAGTACATCAAAATAAATTTATAATGGCATGGTAACTATACGTTGAGTTTTCTTCCTTTGCGTTGCTGCTGCTGTTGCTAAAAATAAAATACCTTAAAATTCCCTTAGCCAACGTAGTCCGCTTGTAGCTGTGTGGTCTGAAACCTTAATCTATCGTAAAGTTAGACGGGTTTCGATCCCGGCTTCGAGCGTCCTGCGGGTCTAGCCACACTGAAGAGTTCTGATAGAACGAAACAGTCTGTCTGTGGATGACAATATATACGCTCCCCCATGGGGGTTGAGCACTCTGGCGAAGGAATTGTCGGCCGCCCCTAGCGTAATGCAAAGCTCTTCGTAAGAATTGAGCACTCTGGTAGCCGATAGGGTATTAAAAAATGTAAACAAAGGCTGCTGCTGCTGTTGCTAAAAATAAAATACCTTAAAATTCCCTTAGCCAACGTAGTCCGCTTGTAGCTGTGTGGTCTGAAACCTTAATCTATCGTAAAGTTAGACGGGTTTCGATCCCGGCTTCGAGCGTCCTGCGGGTCTAGCCACACTGAAGAGTTCTGATAGAACGAAACAGTCTGTCTGTGGATGACAATATATATATATATATATATATATATATATATATTATCTTAAAGGGAAGTCCTTAAAGCGTACTGGCTAAAGTGCTGGACTATGATATCGTAGTAAGCAAATTCGAACTCCAGTCGCGCTATTATGTTCAGTTTCGGACTAATACTCTTGTTAAAGCTATGAACCCTCTTATCCACCCAGATATGGTTTAAATAGTACCACTACTGTTCTTCTACAAGGATGGCGTTGGCATTTAATAGTCCGAGAATGTTGATATGCCATTGAACAAAGAAACCAAACCTACTTTTAAAGGCATTTGTTTTACACATTTAAGAAAGAGAACAGAAAGTGTTTTGCTCCGTGATTACTCTTGGTCTGTATACCCCACCAATACCAGAGGTCAATATTCGAGCTTAGATAAAAAGTCAATGTTTTGTATATAAATGTTCTTAGCTTGTAGACTCTTCTTCCTAAGAAAAGAGTCTTAACACAATCTTTATACACCTACTTGTGTGTCGGTGTAAGCTAAGTAAATCAACGAAGCTTCAGTATAAGGATTCTTAACTAAGAAAACTACCGGAAATAGTCTGTTATCCATATTAATCACAACTATAAACTTGTTATTCACTAAACTTTGTTTAGTCTGTGACCCTGGCCTTAAGTTGCTTACAGTCCTTGCTATTGATGAGTGGTTACACATCGAAGTACTGAAGAGGCTTATTGCTACTTAACTTCAGTGATCTTGCAAGAACCACTGCTTTCAGTGTGACTCAACCATAGTCAATCCCACCTCTAAAATTTCTACATACTCATAAACTAAAACAATTCTCATCATAAATAAGGAAAAAAAAAACACGGATATATTTGAATGACTAAAATTTGTTTTGCTATATTAATATTCCTCATTGTTTTCAGATTGTACGACTGATAAACACATTCTTTTAAAAAAATCACACAACGAAATGAAAGTTAAATAAAATGTATTGAAAATTTCTGTCGGAATTTCCGATATTGGTTGGGTGGGTGGTTGGGTTGGTGTTTGTATTTTATGACATATCAACCTTTGTAGCTTATTTAATGCTAGATCTTGTTTATACAAATATAAATATATTTGATTTGTAAACGAAATGTTTATGGTTGGTTGATGGATTTAACGGCATGTTTGTCTGGGGCCACAATACGTCCAAAGGTTAGGGAGTGATCTGAATAATATGTTAGTATAGTGTTCAAGTGGTATTTATCATATTCTTCGGTATCACCCTGTCTCTCACTAGAAAGACAGAACGTCATCTATGTTAACGTTGTCGAACAAGTCACTAACAGGAAAGAATATAAGAACATAGATAAAGAAGTATACATATATTGTTCTATGAACAACAGAATGTAAAAAGAATACAAATATGAAGAGTATACAGTTTACTTGATTACGTAAAGCAAAACAAACACGTGTGGCTTCACCGTTCCCTGACAAGGTCCGAGACAACGTCTCACCTGTTCTAAGAATACAGTTAGAAGAGATCGAGAATGGGTTTCTTTAACTGTCCTGGGACACCTCAAGAGGTCACCAAAGGTCACCGACGAACATGCCTATTCTCTAAGGAAGATAATTATTTATCACCCTACACCACCTTCATGGAAGCAGTGTGATTTAACATCCAAAATTGAGGCCTGGGTGGGATTCAGAGTTATATCCTTAATATTTTTAAATCGAATGTTTTTATAATTATTTCATTTTGAGATTAAATTATTTTAAATTAGGATGTCAATATTTTCATTTGAACACATTTAAGTGTCGTACAAAAATGTGATAATATCAAATTTTATTATGGCAATTACAAAAAATAGGTAAATCCGTTAATGTAAATTCACAAAACATTGTAAAAGATTCAAACTGTGCTTCTGTTTTGTCGACTTGCATGGTGTATCATCCAGGGTGTCTCAAAATAGACGCAACCCATTAATATGATAATTCATATTGCATCATCTTTCATCTGAGTCTTAAAAAGCAATAATGTCACTTCAGAAAGGTCAAACCAGATGTCGAGGACAGAAATTGATTGACAGTGCACGTGAAAGACCACGTTATTGGGAACGTATTCGGAGGGACTTTTTCAGACTCCTTCCGACATAATCTCTCATCACATTCGCATTGTCAGGAAATCTTGCAGTCAACTTCCTGTCAGATCAAGGATTTTCTGCCTTCTTGTTGAGGTTGTTTACTGAACCTGTGGCTTGAAATTTGCGTACCCAACGATAAATTTGGCTTTTCAGGGGATAGTTGTTAAGTTAAACTTCCTGCGAAATTTTGCTTGCACAGTTTTGAATGATTTTGTCACCAAATAAGCAGTGACACAAAATGTTTTTCCTCTCTTGTCCAAGGCATTGTGATCAAGAATTAATAATTGTTATAGTTTTAGCGATAAAGAATGTTTTCTTTATATTTTTAGCGAGGAAAAGTTGTAACGTGCATGTGTGTGTTTGTTTACTTCCTCGCTAAGTTTTAAAAGTAAATAAATGAGAAGGTGGAGGAGTAAGAAGACGAAGATGCCGTTAGCTTTTACATGAAGGTTTTAATGATAGCATGGAATATAGAATTTGCGTTTGTGCTACAAGCCTCGTGGGAAAGGAAAGAAGTGGAGACGAAATGGAGTTATGAGAGAGTCGAGATAGCAGCGTGTGTCGTCGGACATGCGAGGGATTATGTTTGCCGTAGTTTAGCAAAAGTCGTGTTGGCTGTTTGAGGAAACAGACGTTGAAGTCACCGTTAGTTTGTAGTTCTGGTTATTCGTGGAGAAGCGTGAATGTCTCCAGAAAATGTTGCCCTGAGGTGAAGTAGTTGCTAGGTGCCGGAGCGGAATTTGATATCGCAATCGACATAGCCAATTTTGGGGGTGAAATAAAGTTGTTCCTGTGTGTGGCGTATTGAATTTATCGAATTCATATTCAACTGGGATCCCTTGGTCTAAGAGAAATAGACGCAAGGGATCCATAAATTAGATAGGTTCCCTCATTGTGTCCATGCTGCTGCTGCTATTGAAGAACAACCAGTGAGACGTCTGCACTGAACGGAGTTGTTCAGCCAAAGACAGTGTGTGACGGTTTTTCCCCCGTTTGTGCTGCCCGGAAGGTGGTCCGGGATGAATAGGATAAGTCATCCTGATTGGGGGAAATTATGCGTCGAATTAAATTACGCGCCAAACCAAAATACGAAAATTCCTTCTGCTACATAGTATACTATTTCACAAATCTGAAGCAAAAAAGAATACAATATTATTATTACTAGAGTTATTTGCAGTCAGATGGGTCCCATGAAAGGTATAGAATTGATTTCCCGGAATCCAGAGCCCCACAGATTCAAGGAAGCAATCAGATAGACGAGCTGTAGTAGTGCTGGTTGTACTGCCGAGTGCACACCACCACCGCTTCTCCTCCGCTAGGGTTGGTCACAGAGGAAATATAAACAGCGAAGTTAGGAGCTGACCGTTGGACAGAATGGGATAAGAAACTTCGTCTGACGTCTGTATCACGATCGTGAGGGATCAACGCCCAGGTCCATGTTGCGATGTGTCACTTCTACCTAACCGGCAAAGATGAGCAAAAAAAGATTTTTTTATTTCTTTTATTTTTTTACTTATTTATTCATTTATTGATTCATTTTTTGTTTTCCTTGTAAAGCTGACTCGTGGCTTGTACGGTTTCGACCCAAACTGTTACATATTGACCCTTGACCGAGCCATCAATCAGAGATGCACCTGTTCAAATGAGCGGAAGAAGATCATATGATCTAATCGGAAATAAGTGGCGTTATGAAATAATATATGCAAATGCCCGCGGCACCTGAGTCAGTTGAAGACAGTGAAGATCAGAGTGAGAGCCAATTGCAGTCAGTGAGAGCACCCCGCTGGGGGCTGCTGCCTCCATTTGGGCAGCCTCCAGTTGAGAGAATTGGTGGCAGTGGAGGCCAGGATGAGAGCCAGCTTGCAGTCAGTGAGAGCGCCCCGCTGAAGGCTGCTGCCTCCAGTTGGGTGGCCTCCAGTTGAGAGAGTTGGAGACAGTGAGGGCCGAGTCAAAGCCAGCTTGCAGTTACTGAGAGCGGGCCTGCTGGGGCCTGGGGCCCATACTAGGCCTCCGGTTGAGCAACCCTGGCCGAGAAGCAGAAGAAATGTTAAGTGGGTCTTGAAGATAACACAACGTGCTATGGTCAAGAGAAGACTTTACGGGTTAATGTGGCAATCGGTCTTGTCTCCCTCCGTCCGTCTGTCTAAAAAACAACGGAAGCTTCAACTCCTTTCGAAAGAATAAAAAGATGTTTATATATTCTTATTAAAAAGTGTTGTCCTTCATTACTTCAATTGCTATAGAACAAAACCTGAGACTGACTAATCTTACCTTAAAAGAATCTACACAACGTTGGACAGGCGATACTGTTCCGGCTATGAAGAAAGTTTGTCACATCCTACGCAACCCACAGAAATCCAGTGGAGGTGGCCTGGTGAAGAGTAACAAATTCGATACCAAACTGTTTGGAAAAATTTAGAATGATTCCTTACAAACTATAACTATTCCAAAGTCTGAATGGCTTTGACAAAACCATTCACCGTGATTTCTGTACAGAAACGCTGGAGAAGCATTATGAAGATGGTGATGGGTTTATAGAGCGTCTACTTTTTAACAATGAGTCGAATGTAAATTGCAATAATAAATTCCAAATGTTTCTCTACAAAACTGTGTCGTGAGCGACAATATCTCAAATAGTTTTTTTTAAATACATTTTTGAATTTATCAATTTCTTTTGTAGAGACCTTATATATCAGGGTGTATCAAAAGTATATCCTCCTCTACGAGTAGAATGGGACACAATATTATTTTTAAACGGAATAAAAGTGGTTTGATGTCAGAGTTCGCTTTTCCCTTGACGTGATGCTTTATCAAGGCTAAAGAACCCAGTCTGTTCTTCTGTTTAGCTGGATGAAGAAGAAGTGAGTTCATGTCTTTCCAAATGGCATTAGCACGAAGTGAAACGCGAACAGATTTTTCCTAGATTTGAATTCGGGACGCCGATTCCATTTCCTATGACGATAACTGTTGCACTAAGCACGCCTCCTATATCAAAAATACTTTGGCTTTGTTCATTTGTTGTTTGTTTATTTGTTCGTTTGTTTGTTTTGCTTTTTACAGACATTTTTTTACTTCAAAATGAATTAATGATATTCGTTACCATAAATCTAGGCTCGAATTCTATAGGATACACACACTCTCACACACATACGAGGCTCATTCAATAAATAATGTGAATTTCGCCTAAAGAATTAGCAATTGGAGGCACAGCTTATAGTTGCACTTTTTCCTTTCATCATGACTTTCTTTAATGACCACTGCATTCGAAATTCTTTCTTTACCAGAGAGTTAGCGTGTTTCTACTCCATCGACTGTTTTTTTTTTGGGTGGGGGTCCTTTTTTGTTTAATTTTTTTTTTACTCTGGCTTGTAGTGGCAAACCCATAGTTAGCTTATGTGTAAACATTTTTTGACTAAAAAATGATTCTCCATACACATCACACATTCTTCTATAAATTTCACATGGTTTGCACTTCTGAGCCACCAAAAATGTCACGGAAGATCTCTGTTAAAGCCTGTTTGAATAGCCTCAAAACGAGTATTTTTGAGAAATTAAAATGATTTTTGCTATAAACCAATTCCAAACAACGCAGAGTTTACATTTACAAGAAAAAATTCTTAAAAAAAAACGTTTTGCTTTTTTAAATAAAATTTCCATTATTGATTGAATGACCCTCGTATAGATATTGTGAACTTAAGGACCAATAAAAAGGGAGAACGGAAAAGTTTTTAAAACCGGTGCCAGATAAAAACCACACCCTTTAAAATTCGTATATTTTCTCTCTGGTATAGTTTATTTTGCTTTCTCTTGAGGATATCTTTGAATTATTTTGAAGCAAAATATTTAGAATACTGATAATCTGACATTTTCTTCGGACAAACAAGATAAGAAGTCAGGTTCTTTCAAATAAAGAAGAAAAGATTCTCTTTTTAGACTATTTTGAGAGCATTATCCTCAAGATTATTATAGGAACACTGAATGAACTGTAAACAAAAAATAATCTGTATCATTGTACAATTTCTGTTTGGATGCTTTAAATAAAATTAGTTTTTAAGAAAAGAAAAAATGAGCATTACTGTTTTTACGTAGCATTTTCCATCTTAATTTTAGTTGCTTTGCGTCGCAACTATTCAGACAGCTATAGACTAACGGTCTGTTTGATTCTTTGTTCAATGGCATATCAATTTTTGCGGGTTATTTAATACCGAAGTCATTTTTGTAGAAGAACGTTATTGGTATCATTTAACGCACAGCTGGAGAAATAAGGAGGTTTATAAATTCCTGAGGAATATTAGTCCGAAAATGAACGCAATAGCTCGGCTGGAGTTCGAACTCTCTAACTACGATGTTGCAGTCAAGAACATTAACCACTACACCACAGGGACATGTACTAATTAAATTTTTACACCAAAATTAATTTCAGGTACACATGCGTTGACAACCCCAGTCGGTTCGGGCTATAGAATACGGCGACTACATATCTGCAGACTCGCCATTAGATGGGGCCGTAGAATACACCGATTGCCATTAGATGGGGCTGTAGAATACACCGACTGTATATCTGCAGACTCGCCATTAGATGAGGCCGTAGAATACACCGACTGTATATCTACAGACTCGCCATTAGATGGGGCTGTAGAATACACCGACTGTATATCTGCAGGCTCGCCATTAGATAGGGCCGTAGAATACACCGACTGTATATCTGCAGACTCGCCATTAGATGGGGCTGTAGAATACACCGACTGTATATCTGCAGACTCGCCATTAGATGGGGCCGTAGAATACACCGACTGTATATCTACAGACTCGCCATTAGATGGGGCCGTAGAATACACCGACTGTATATCTGCAGACTCGCCATTAGATGGGGCCGTAGAATACACCGACGGTATATCTGCAAACTAGCCATTAGATGGGGCCGTAGAATACACCGATTGCATATCTGCAGACTCGCCATTAGATGGGGCCGTAGAATACACCGACTGTATATCTGATGACTCGCCATTAGATTGGGCTGTAGAATACACCGACTGTATATCTGCAGACTCGCCATTAGATGGGGCTGTAGAATACACCGACTGTATATCTGCAGGCTCGCCATTACATGGGGCCGTAGAATACACCGACTGTATATCTGCAGACTCGCCATTAGATTGGGCCGTAGAATACACCGACTGTATATCTGCAGACTCGCCATTAGATGGGGCCGTAGAATACACCGACTGTATATCTGCAGACTCGCCATTAGATGGGGCTGTAGAATACACCGACTGTATATCTGCAGACTCGCCATTAGATGGGGCTGTAGAATACACCAACTGTATATCTGCAGACTCGCCATTAGATGGGGCCGTAGAATACACCGACTGTATATCTGCAGACTCGCCATTAGATGGGGCCGTAGAATACACCGACTGTATATCTGCAGACACGCCATTAGATGGGGCCGTAGAATACACCAACTGTATATCTGCAAACTCGCCATTAGATGGGGCTGTAGAATACACCGACTGTATATCTGCAGACTCGCCATTAGATGGGGCCGTAGAATACACCGACTGTATATCTGCAGACTCGCCATTAGATTGGGCTGTAGAATACACCGACTGTATATCTGCAGACTCGCCATTAGATGGGGCTGTAGAATACACCGACTGTATATTTGCAGACTCGCCATTAGATGGGGCTGTAGAATACACCGACTGTATATCTGCAGACTCGCCATTAGATGGGGCTGTAGAATACACCGACTGTATATCTGCAGGCTCGCCATTAGATGGGGCCGTAGAATATACCGACTGTATATCTGCAGACTCGCCATTAGATGGGGCCGTAGAATACACCGACTGTATATCTGCAGACTCGCCATTAGAGGGGGCTTCAGAATACACCGACTGTATATCTGCAGACTCGCCATTAGATGGGGCTGTAGAATACACCGACTGTATATCTGCAGACTCGCCATTAGATGGAGCTGTAGAATACACCGACTGTATATCTGCAGACTCGCCATTAGATGGGGCTGTAGAATACACTGACTGTAGATTTGCAGACTCGCCATTAGATGGGGCTGTAGAATACACCGACTGTATATCTGCAGACTCGCCATTAGATGGGGCTGTAGAATACACCGACTGTATATCTGCAGACTCGCCATTAGATGGGGCCGTAGAATACACCGACTGTATATCTGCAGACTCGCCATTAGATGGGGCTGTAGAATACACAGACTGTATATCTGCAGACTAGCCATTAGATGGGGCCGTAGAATACACCGACTGTATATCTGCAGACTCGCCATTAGATGAGGCCGTAGAATACACCGACGGTATATCTGCAAACTCGCCATTAGATTGGGCCGTAGAATACACCGACTGTATATCTGCAGACTCGCCATTAGATGGGGCTGTAGAATACACCGACTGTATATCTGCAGACGCGCCATTAGATGGGGCCGTAGAATACACCGACTGTATATCTGCAGACTCGCCATTAGATGGGGCCGTAGAATACACCGACTGTATATCTACAGACTCGCCATTAGATGGGGCTGTAGAATACACCGACTGTATATCTGCAGGCTCGCCATTAGATAGGGCCGTAGAATACACCGACTGTATATCTGCAGACTCGCCATTAGATGGGGCTGTAGAATACACCGACTGTATATCTGCAGACTCGCCATTAGATGGGGCCGTAGAATACACCGACTGTATATCTACAGACTCGCCATTAGATGGGGCCGTAGAATACACCGACTGTATATCTGCAGACTCGCCATTAGATGGGGCCGTAGAATACACCGACGGTATATCTGCAAACTAGCCATTAGATGGGGCCGTAGAATACACCGATTGCATATCTGCAGACTCGCCATTAGATGGGGCCGTAGAATACACCGACTGTATATCTGATGACTCGCCATTAGATTGGGCTGTAGAATACACCGACTGTATATCTGCAGACTCGCCATTAGATGGGGCCGTAGAATACACCGACTGTATATCTGCAGGCTCGCCATTAGATGGGGCCGTAGAATACACCGACTGTATATCTGCAGACTCGCCATTAGATGGGGCTGTAGAATACACCGACTGTATATTTGCAGACTCGCCATTAGATGGGGCTGTAGAAAACACCAACTGTATATCTGCAGACTCGCCATTAGATGGGGCTGTAGAATACACCGACTGTATATCTGCAGACTCGCCATTGGATGGGGCTTTAGAATACACCGACTGTATATCTGCAGACTCGCCATTAGATGGGGCCGTAGAATACACCAACTGTATATATGCAGACTCGCCATTAGATGGGGCTGTAGAATACACCGACTGTATATCTGCAGACTCGCCATTAGATGGGGCCGTAGAATACACCGACTGTATATCTGCAGACTCGCCATTAGATTGGGCTGTAGAATACACCGACTGTATATCTGCAGACTCGCCATTAGATGGGGCTGTAGAATACACCGACTGTATATCTGCAGACTCGCCACTAGATGGGGCTGTAGAATACACCGACTGTATATCTGCAGACTCGCCATTAGATGGGGCTGTAGAATACACCGACTGTATATCTGCAGACTCGCCATTAGATTGGGCCGTAGAATACACCGACTGTATATCTGCAGACTCGCCATTAGATGGGGCCGTAGAATACACCGACTGTATATCTGCAGACTCGCCATTAGAGGGGGCTTCAGAATACACCGACTGTATATCTGCAGACTCGCCATTAGATGGAGCTGTA
This sequence comes from Sepioteuthis lessoniana, assembly GCA_963585895.1. NCBI lineage: Eukaryota > Metazoa > Mollusca > Cephalopoda > Myopsida > Loliginidae > Sepioteuthis > Sepioteuthis lessoniana. Next base: position 71,432,097 of record OY757925.1, on the reverse strand, counting down.
GAATACACCGACTGTATATCTGCAGACTCGCCATTAGATGGGGCTGTAGAATACACTGACTGTAGATTTGCAGACTCGCCATTAGATGGGGCTGTAGAATACACCGACTGTATATCTGCAGACTCGCCATTAGATGGGGCTGTAGAATACACCGACTGTATATCTGCAGACTCGCCATTAGATGGGGCCGTAGAATACACCGACTGTATATCTGCAGCCTCGCCATTAGATGGGGCCGTAGAATACACCGACTGTATATCTGCAGACTCGCCATTAGATGGGGCCGTAGAATACACCGACTGTATATCTGCAGACTCGCCATTAGATGGGGCTTCAGAATACACCGACTGTATATCTGCAGACTCGCCATTAGATGGGGCTTTAGAATACACCGACTGTATATCTACAGACTCGCCATTAGATGGGGCTGTAGAATACACCGACTGTATATCTGCTGACTTGCCATTAGATGGGGCTGTAGAATACACCGACTGTATATTTGCAGACTCGCAACTAGATGGGGCTGTAGAATACACCGACGGTATATCTGCAGACTCGCCATTAGATGGGGCTGTAGAAGACACCGACTGTATATCTGCAGACTCGCCATTAGATTGGGCCGTAGAATACACCGACTGTATATCTGCAGACTCGCCATTAGATGGGGCCGTAGAATATACCGACTGTATATCTGCAGACTCGCCATTAGATGGGGCTTCAGAATACACCGACTGTATATCTGCAGACTCGCCATTAGATGGGGCTTCAGAATACACCGACTGTATATCTGCAGACTCGCCATTAGATGGGGCTGTAGAATACACCGACTGTATATCTGCAGACTCGCCATTAGATGGAGCTGTAGAATACACCGACTGTATATCTGCAGACTCGCCATTAGATGGGGCTGTAGAATACACCGACTGTATATTTGCAGACTCGCCATTAGATGGGGCTGTAGAATACACCGACTGTATATCTGCAGACTCGCCATTAGATGGGGCTGTAGAATACACCGACTGTATATCTGCAGACTCGCCATTAGATGGGGCCGTAGAATACACCGACTGTATATCTGCAGACTCGCCATTAGATGGGGCCGTAGAATACTCCGACTGTATATCTGCAGACTCGCCATTAGATGGGGCTGTAGAATACACAGACTGTATATCTGCAGACTCGCCATTAGATGGGGCCGTAGAATACACTGACTGTATATCTGCAGACTTGCCATTAGATGGGGCCGTAGAATACACCGACTGTATATCTGCAAACTCGCCGTTAGATTGGGCCGTAGAATACACCGACTGTATATCTGCAGACTCGCCATTAGATGGGGCTGTAGAATACACCGACTGTATATCTGCAGACTCGCCATTAGATGGGGCCGTAGAATACACCGACTGTATATCTGCAGACTCGCCATTAGATGGGGCCGTAGAATACACCGATTGTATATCTGCAGACTCGCCATTAGATGGGGCTGTAGAATACACCGACTGTATATCTGCAGACTCGCCATTAGATGGGGCTGTAGAATACACCGACTGTATATTTGCAGAGTCGCCATTAGATGGGGCTGTAGAATACACCGACTGTATATCTGCAGACTCGCCATTAGATGGAGCTGTAGAATACACCGACTATATATCTGCAGACTCGCCATTAGATGGGGCTGTAGAATACACCGACTGTATATTTGCAGACACGCCATTAGATGGGGCTGTAGAATACACCGACTGTATATCTGCAGACTCGCCATTAGATGGGGCTGTAGAATACACCGACTGTATATCTGCAGACTCGCCATTAGATGGGGCCGTAGAATACACCGACTGTATATCTGCAGACTCGCCATTAGATGGGGCCGTAGAATACACCGACTGTATATCTGCAGACTCGCCATTAGATGGGGCTGTAGAATACACAGACTGTATATCTGCAGACTCGCCATTAGATGGGGCCGTAAAATACACCGACTGTATATCTGCAGACTCGCCATTAGATGGGGCCGTAGAATACACCGACTGTATATCTGCAAACTCGCCATTAGATTGGGCCTTGAATACACCGACTGTATATCTGCAGACTCGCCATTAGATGGGGCTGTAGAATACACCGACTGTATATCTGCAGACTCGCCATTAGATGGGGCCGTAGAATACACCGACTGTATATCTGCAGACTCGCCATTAGATAGGGCCGTAGAATACTCCGACTGTATATCTGCAGACTCGCCATTAGATGTGGCTTCATAATACACCGACTGTATATCTGCAGACTCGCCATTAGATGTGGCTTTAGAATACACCGACTGTATATCTGCTGACTCGCCATTAGATGGGGCTGTAGAATACACCGACTGTATATCTGCTGACTCGCCATTAGATGGGGCTGTAGAATACACCGACTGTATATTTGCAGACTCGCCACTAGATGGGGCTGTAGAATACACCGACGGTATATCTGCAGACTCGCCATTAGATGGGGCTGTAGAATACACCGACTGTATATCTGCAGACTCGCCATTAGATGGAGCTGTAGAATACACCGACTATATATCTGCAGACTCGCCATTAGATGGGGCTGTAGAATACACCGACTGTATATTTGCAGACTCGCCATTAGATGGGGCTGTAGAATACACCGACTGTATATCTGCAGACTCGCCATTAGATGGGGCTGTAGAATACACCGACTGTATATCTGCAGACTCGCCATTAGATGGGGCCGTAGAATACACCGACTGTATATCTGCAGACTCGCCATTAGATGGGGCCGTAGAATACACCGACTGTATATCTGCAGACTCGCCATTAGATGGGGCTGTAGAATACACAGACTGTATATCTGCAGACTCGCCATTAGATGGGGCCGTAAAATACACCGACTGTATATCTGCAGACTCGCCATTAGATGGGGCCGTAGAATACACCGACTGTATATATGCAAACTCGCCATTAGATTGGGCCGTAGAATACACCGACTGTATATCTGCAGACTCGCCATTAGATGGGGCTGTAGAATACACCGACTGTATATCTGCAGACTCGCCATTAGATGGGGCCGTAGAATACACCGACTGTATATCTGCAGACTCGCCATTAGATGGGGCCGTAGAATACACCGACTGTATATCTGCAGACTCGCCATTAGATGGGGCTTCAGAATACACCGACTGTATATCTGCAGACTCGCCATTAGATGGGGCTTTAGAATACACCGACTGTATATCTGCTGACTCGCCATTAGATGGGGCTGTAGAATACACCGACTGTATATCTGCTGACTCGCCATTAGATGGGGCTGTAGAATACACCGACTGTATATTTGCAGACTCGCCACTAGATGGGGCTGTAGAATACACCGACGGTATATCTGCAGACTCGCCATTAGATGGGGCTGTAGAATACACCGACTGTATATCTGCAGACTCGCCATTAGATTGGGCTGTAGAATACACCGACTGTATATCTGCTGACTCGCCATTAGATGGGGCTGTAGAATACACCGACTGTATATTTGCAGACTCGCCACTAGATGGGGCTGTAGAATACACCGACGGTATATCTGCAGACTCGCCATTAGATGGGGCTGTAGAATACACCGACTGTATATCTGCAGACTCGCCATTAGATGGAGCTGTAGAATACACCGACTATATATCTGCAGACTCGCCATTAGATGGGGCTGTAGAATACACCGACTGTATATTTGCAGACTCGCCATTAGATGGAGCTGTAGAATACACCGACTATATATCTGCAGACTCGCCATTAGATGGGGCTGTAGAATACACCGACTGTATATTTGCAGACTCGCCATTAGATGGGGCTGTAGAATACACCGACTGTATATCTGCAGACTCGCCATTAGATGGGGCTGTAGAATACACCGACTGTATATCTGCAGACTCGCCATTAGATGGGGCCGTAGAATACACCGACTGTATATCTGCAGACTCGCCATTAGATGGGGCCGTAGAATACACCGACTGTATATCTGCAGACTCGCCATTAGATGGGGCTGTAGAATACACAGACTGTATATCTGCAGACTCGCCATTAGATGGGGCCGTAAAATACACCGACTGTATATCTGCAGACTCGCCATTAGATGGGGCCGTAGAATACACCGACTGTATATATGCAAACTCGCCATTAGATTGGGCCGTAGAATACACCGACTGTATATCTGCAGACTCGCCATTAGATGGGGCTGTAGAATACACCGACTGTATATCTGCAGACTCGCCATTAGATGGGGCCGTAGAATACACCGACTGTATATCTGCAGACTCGCCATTAGATGGGGCCGTAGAATACACCGACTGTATATCTGCAGACTCGCCATTAGATGGGGCTTCAGAATACACCGACTGTATATCTGCAGACTCGCCATTAGATGGGGCTTTAGAATACACCGACTGTATATCTGCTGACTCGCCATTAGATGGGGCTGTAGAATACACCGACTGTATATCTGCTGACTCGCCATTAGATGGGGCTGTAGAATACACCGACTGTATATTTGCAGACTCGCCACTAGATGGGGCTGTAGAATACACCGACGGTATATCTGCAGACTCGCCATTAGATGGGGCTGTAGAATACACCGACTGTATATCTGCAGACTCGCCATTAGATTGGGCTGTAGAATACACCGACTGTATATCTGCTGACTCGCCATTAGATGGGGCTGTAGAATACACCGACTGTATATTTGCAGACTCGCCACTAGATGGGGCTGTAGAATACACCGACGGTATATCTGCAGACTCGCCATTAGATGGGGCTGTAGAATACACCGACTGTATATCTGCAGACTCGCCATTAGATGGAGCTGTAGAATACACCGACTATATATCTGCAGACTCGCCATTAGATGGGGCTGTAGAATACACCGACTGTATATTTGCAGACTCGCCATTAGATGGGGCTGTAGAATACACCGACTGTATATCTGCAGACTCGCCATTAGATGGGGCTGTAGAATACACCGACTGTATATCTGCAGACTCGCCATTAGATGGGGCCGTAGAATACACCGACTGTATATCTGCAGACTCGCCATTAGATGGGGCCGTAGAATACACCGACTGTATATCTGCAGACTCGCCATTAGATGGGGCTGTAGAATACACAGACTGTATATCTGCAGACTCGCCATTAGATGGGGCCGTAAAATACACCGACTGTATATCTGCAGACTCGCCATTAGATGGGGCCGTAGAATACACCGACTGTATATATGCAAACTCGCCATTAGATTGGGCCGTAGAATACACCGACTGTATATCTGCAGACTCGCCATTAGATGGGGCTGTAGAATACACCGACTGTATATCTGCAGACTCGCCATTAGATGGGGCCGTAGAATACACCGACTGTATATCTGCAGACTCGCCATTAGATGGGGCCGTAGAATACACCGACTGTATATCTGCAGACTCGCCATTAGATGGGGCTTCAGAATACACCGACTGTATATCTGCAGACTCGCCATTAGATGGGGCTTTAGAATACACCGACTGTATATCTGCTGACTCGCCATTAGATGGGGCTGTAGAATACACCGACTGTATATCTGCTGACTCGCCATTAGATGGGGCTGTAGAATACACCGACTGTATATTTGCAGACTCGCCACTAGATGGGGCTGTAGAATACACCGACGGTATATCTGCAGACTCGCCATTAGATGGGGCTGTAGAATACACCGACTGTATATCTGCAGACTCGCCATTAGATTGGGCCGTAGAATACACCGACTGTATATCTGCAGACTCGCCATTAGATGGGGCCGTAGAATACACCGACTGTATATCTGCAGACTCGCCATTAGATGGGGCTGTAGAATACACCGACTGTATATCTGCAGACTCGCCATTAGATGGGGCTGTAGAATACACCGACTGTATATCTGCAGACTCGCCATTAGATGGGGCTGTAGAATACACCGACTATATATCTGCAGACTCGCCATTAGATTGGGCCGTAGAATACACCGACTGTATATCTGCAGACTTGCCATTAGATGGGGCTGTAGAATACACCGACTGTATATCTGCAGACTCGCCATTAGATGGGACCGTAGAATACACCGACTGTATATCTGCAGACTCGCCATTAGATGGGGCTGTAGAATACACCGACTGTATATCTGCAGACTCGCCATTAGATGGGGCTGTAGAATACACCGACTGTATATTTGCAGACTCGCCATTAGATGGGGCTGTAGAATACACCGACTGTATATCTGCAGACTCGCCATTAGATGGGGCTGTAGAATACACCGACTGTATATCTGCAGACTCGCCATTAGATGGGGCCGTAGAATACACCGACTGTATATCTGCAGACTCGCCATTAGATGGGGCCGTAGAATACACCGACTGTATATCTGCAGACTCGCCATTAGATGGGGCCGTAGAATACACCGACTGTATATCTGCAGACTCGCCATTAGATGGGGCCGTAGAATACACCGACTGTATATCTGCTGACTCGCCATTAGATGGGGCCGTAGAATACACCGACTGTATATCTGCAAACTCGCCATTAGATTGGGCCGTAGAATACACCGACTGTATATCTGCAGACTCGCCATTAGATGGGGCTGTAGAATACACCGACTGTATATCTGCAGACTCGCCATTAGATGGGGCCGTAGAATACACCGACTGTATATCTGCAGACTCGCCATTAGATGGGGCCGTAGAATACACCGACTGTATATCTGCAGACTCGCCATTAGATGGGGCTTCAGAATACACCGACTGTATATCTGCAGACTCGCCATTAGATGGGGCTGTAGAATACACCGACTGTATATCTGCAGACTTGCCATTAGATGGGGCTGTAGAATACACCGACTGTATATCTGCAGACTCGCCATTAGATGGGGCTGTAGAATACACCGACTGTATATTTGCAGACTCGCCACTAGATGGGGCTGTAGAATACACCGACTGTATATCTGCAGACTCGCCATTAGATGGGGCTGTAGAAGACACCGACTGTATATCTGCAGACTCGCCATTAGATTGGGCCGTAGAATACACCGACTATATATCTGCAGACTCGCCATTAGATGGGGCTGTAGAATACACCGACTGTATATCTGCAAACTTGCCATTAGATTGGGCTTCTGAATACACCGACTGTATATCTGCAGACTCACCATTAGATGGGGTTGTAGAATACACCGACTGTATATCTGCAGACTCGCCATTAGATGGGGCCGTAGAATACACCGACTGTATATCTGCAGACTCGCCATTAGATGGGGCTGTAGAATACACCGACTGTATATCTGCAGACTCGCCATTAGATGGGGCCGTAGAATACACCGACTGTATATCTGCATACTCGCCATTAGATGGGGCCGTAGAATACACCGACTGCATCTCTGCAGACTCGCCATTAGATGGGGCTGCTGAATACACCGACTGCTTCTCTGTAAAGGGGTAAGACCCTTGCATGAGTGTCCTGGATATGACACTAAACAATCTGATTGTGAGGCTCCAGTAATGCGGGAGTTTTGTAGAATGCGGAGTACACCTTCATTGCCATCGCTCCCAACTCCACTCTGGTAGCACCTGATAGAGTCCTATGTATGGGTCAAATAGAACTAAACTATGTACTTATGCTAAACTGAATTATTTTGAAATAGAACTGTTTTTGATATTGAAACTGTGTATTTATTTGTTTGAAATAGAACTATTTTGACATTTAACTGTGTGTAAACAAAAAATATACTTATACTAAACTAAATTGTTTGAAATTTAATTCGGCATCAAATGACTCGAAAAGGGTTGATATGCCGTAAAACAAAACAACCAGCCAACCAATCAATCTCGCCATTAGATGGTTTTGTGTCATATCCAGGACTCTCATTAGGGAGGGTTCTTGAAAGGCATGTTTAACTTCTAACAAAGAGGTTGCGCTCTACCGGATTTGGCGTAAGAAAAAAAATCCCTTCAAAAGGGGGAGCGGCGCACAAACCAAGTAATAATCAATCAATTCCCTTTTCTTGAAAGTATCTACCAGCGACTTTTTTTTCTTTTGTTGTACTTTTACTATTAAATAACCACTCAAAATGAAAATTGGTAGAAAGATAGTTCAAGTATTAAATCTTCTGTCCCACCAGTGGCCGATGGGTGACTGACTTTGTGACCCAACAAGTGCAGTGGACGAAAAGGTCTGTAGCTAATAGCAGGAAGGTTTCGATCGATAATCCGGAACGGCATTGCTTTTTTTTTTTTCTAAGTTGTTTTTATTTCAGTCTGTTTTCGACATCAGCTCTCACTGGGTTCTTTTTTTGCGATAAAGGTTAACAGGGACTTATAAATTTTGTTTCCTTTATAATTTTTTTTAACTTTAGCTATTAACGAAAAAACCAGATGGATATTTAACGAGGGTTACTGAATACTGCTTTTATTTTATTGTTGTAGATTGTTTCTTCTGACAAATAACATGCAATTGTGAAGGGGTTGCGTAACTGGATAGCTTTCAAACGAATTAGCCGTTTGACAAGTGACCGAATTTCTCATCAATAAATTCGGTTAATCGACACGTCATTGGGTTTTGTTTTTGTTTTTTGAGGGGAAAGAGGGGGGATTCATCAGTTGGTTTTCAACATTAGCTGCATTTGGGCTCTATTTTGCGTTAAAAGTTGTCAGCGACTTTAAGAAATATTGTTTATTTGTCTTACTTCAACTTTTAAAATAATATGATTTTTAAAAAAGCTAATCGACTTTACGGTTCAAGTTCAAATTAAACTTTAGAATCTGATCTAATTTCTCAAATTTCCTTCACAAAAAATGACAACAACGATGGGACATGAACATCCATAATAAACTCTTCCAAATCCAGCTCACCTTGGGAGAATGGGGACCAGCTTCTAGAACATCGAGAAGAGAACAAGTCGTTATATCTCGATTGTGCATTGGTCATACAAGGCTTACTCGCGCTTTCATACTGAAACAGGAACCACAACCACAGAGTTTGACGTGTCAGACAACTTGTACGGTTAAACACATTCTTATGGAATGCGGAGCTTTCGCTGTCATCAGAATGCGAATTTTCAAAGTGACTAGTTTAATCGAATTGTTCGAAAACGTCAAAATAGATGACGTTCTGTCCTTCTTGCGAGAGACGGGGTTGTACGAAAAAATATGACAAATTAAAACTGATTAATCATGTGCAAACAAATGAAATCCTGCTTATAGAAAATTTTACGCATAAAGTATTCGTTCAGAAATCTTTGGTTGAATTTATATACATATAGATAGAATTTGGCGTTAAATAACCTACAAATGTTGATACGCCATAAAACCCAAATAACCAACCAACCAATCAAATCCCATGTGACTGCCTATAGCTCATTTGATTTTCACGCTTCATTAGATTTTGCCTTAGTGACCATGACCCTTGACCAGTCACCTGTCATTATACCTCTGCAAGGATCCAACACATTCACCATTTAGAGTGCCAAGATTGGTGCGATCCATTACGTCACACTATAAAATTCTCACATTTCGCCTTGTACCGTATTGAACCAAGCTTAGTGAATATCAAAAGTCTTAAACGCTTTCGTATTTATGAAAACAAATGTTCATTTGGATTTGATGATTTATTTAATGGCATATCAATTCCTTATGGATTATTTAATGCCACAATGTGATTCATTTGTAAATGTTTGATCATATATTTTCTACGTTACTTCATTTGTTTGCAGTTATATAATACTAAGTATTCCTATCTAATACTAATAATTCATGCGCAATTTTATGGTTTAAAATGACTATTCCTATTTTTAAATAATGATTTCTTTGCTCACAGATATTTGTTTTCTAGTAGTTCTATTTAACATAAATAATTTGCCCACAATCATATGGTTATATAAGCAACAAATAACAATAGTCCTTAGCAAACAATTATAGCTTCAAGTAACCATTCTTAATACAAATTATTTGCACACAGTTATATGGTATCAAATATTCTTACCTAATACAAAAAAAAATTCGAACAGTCTTATTTGATTCATAGATGAGATCCTAACTGGTTTTATTACTCCGGGTCAAAGTGGACCTGGAAGTAATGACAATAAAGGAGTACTCAACACACCTCAGTGCTCAAGATGTTGAGCCTCACCACTGAATGCAATTTAGTGCCATATGTAGGATATTCATTTTTTGTGGTGGGGGGGTTACCTCTTTACAGAGGATGAAGATGTCGTATTCGAAACCCCGCCGACTAGACAAATAAATTTTCATATTTGGAATATTTTTAAAACAGACCCCAAATTCTCAAGAGAAAATAATTCGCCTTAATCCTGCATAACTGATGACCAAATTATTTTGAAACATGTGCTTCAGCGATATATTCAGTAGCGAATATAAACATAAGAATGATGTTGAGAAAAAGTTTAAATGTAATATAACTTTTTATTTTAAAGTTTCATAGAACATTTTATCAAGGAAAAATAAGATTATAAAGGTAAATTATATAATTCCAAAATATAAAGCTCAATAAACTTATTTTGATAAAGTTATAAGAATAATTATATAATATTCGAGAAAAATAGATGATCAAAAACATCAGAACGATTAAGAAAAACAGACTATTATAATGTATACATCATATCTAAATAAAAATAGCGTTCATAATTCATTAGTACTTGATGTTTAGACCTTTACTTTCAATAATAGTGTTATATAACATATGACATGGATTTTCGGTTCATTCCTAGTGACCCCGTGTGCTTTGACAAGCTGTCATGTTGTGATTAGTAAACAAGGGGGATGACAGCGCGTCAGAGCAGTCAGGTCCAACAGGTGTGTAACCGGAAGGAGACCACGTAATAACCACGCGGTCAGATTTAGACAGAGGCAGAGAATCAGGAGTCGAGCAAGGGACACGCATCCGATCGGAGGGTTAGGTCATCTCTGACGATACAGCTTGCAAACGGGATGCAAGCGTCGGCACCCCCGGCTCCCGGAAGAAGATATGGGACAAGAAGAAGTCCCCTCTCTGAGTATATGTCTCTCCATCTATCTCTCAAACTAACAACAAACTGTGGGCCCCTTTCGAGAATAAAATGAGAGATATATTGTTATAAAGAAGTGTTTCGTTCGTTCATTGAAACTCGTTCATTATCTTTGATTACGTTCCTCGTTGTTCAAAAAGACACAACTGAGTATACAACAATAGCTTGACATCTTTTGCTACTCGAGCGAATTAATGTCTTGCATTCATCAACGGATATTTTCTGTCGTTCTCCTTTCAAATTAGTCAATAGTTCTTCGACGTATCTTTGATTCTTTTCCTTAGCTCTTTCATTTAGTAACTTCCAAACATTCTCAATAGGAATCATGTCTGGGCTTTAAGCTGGCCACTCCATAACAGTAACATCCTCCTCAGAAAGAAATGTCTTAACAGACTTTGCTGTGTGACACGGAGCATTATCTTGCATTGATATAAATGGTTGATTAATTGCAATTCTCAAATTAGGTACAACATGTTTCTTCAATATCTCTTTGCGTACAGTTGCGTTAATTTTACCGCATAGCCTGACAAGAGGCCCTGTGCCAGCCTCAGAAATCATGCCAAACACCATCATACTTCCTCCTCCAAATTTACCGCTGCTTTTAATGCATTGAGGCGAATATTGTTCCTTAGGACTGCGTCAAACGAACCTTCTCTCATCACAATCGAACAGGTTAAACTTTCACTCATCGATGAAATGAACACAATCTCACTGTTCTTCAGTCCATATGAGTTGTTCAAATTTCAATCGGCTCATTTTGTTCTTTTTGAAATGATAGGGCTTTGTAGAAGCTACTCGACTGTTCAAATTTATTTCATTAAGTATTCGGGAAATAGCCAGCCTTGATGTTTTGATGCCAAGTTTAGCATTAGCTCTTTTAGAGAAAACGGTTGCTATCACAAATCGATCCTTTTTTTTTTATTCATTACCAATCCATCTGTCTTCCCTTGCAGTAGTTTTCCTAGGCCTGCCAGGTAGTTTCTTGACTTCTCATGACCCATTTTCCTTAAGTTTTCTTAAAATTCTATGAATAACTCTTTCAGATTTCCCCACAGTCTTTGAAATATCCCCAATCGAGAGTTTTCATTACCTAACTTGACTATCAGTTTTCTAAGTTTCAATTACGTCATAGATTTTTTTCGCCATGTTTACAATGCAAGAGCCGGTGTAATTTAGTAGAATACCCTACTTTATATTCTTACCCTAAAAATTATTAATTATACAAAATAATTATTAAATTTTACGGATTTATCTAATCGTTTTGATGTTTTGGCTCATCCATTTTTTTTTCGAATGTTATATGATTATTCTTATAACTTTATTAAAATAAGTTTTTGAGCTTTATATTATGGAATTATATAATTTACCTTTATATCCTTATTTTTCCTTGATGAAATATTCTATTAAGCTTTAAATTAAGAAGTTATCTTACATTTAGACTTTTTCTTAACATCGTTTTGATCTTTATGTTTGCTATTGTATATATATATATATATAAATTTGTTGTAAATTTCTAATATATATTTATATGTAAAGTACCTTTTATATATAAATTTGAATATTGGCATTATGATGGGATGTGTTATCAAGCCATTACTTTTCGTTTTGGTAATAGAGATGATATTGCATAGTGCTGACGTCAACACCAATGAAATAACCGGTTCACCTATGAAGGCTTTTATGGGTGATGTAACTCTTGTCACAGAATCCAGATCACACATGGAACAACTGGTAACCCGACTACGGGAGCTCTTCATATGGGCTACGATGAAAATAAAGCTTTCAAAATGCTACAGTTTATCAATACTAAAAGGAAACTGCAGAGAGATAAAATTCTCCGTTGATGGGAACGAAATCCCCACAATTTGCAACAAAAGCGTTAAGAGTCTCGGTTGCTGCTACTCCTTACCGCTTACTGATCGACATTGTTGGCAGGACCAAAGCAAACTGCAGAAAGATGGATTACGCTCCATTGATAAATATGACCTCCTGAAAAATATAAAGTTCGGTATATTTATTTTGGATAAATTCCTAAATCACCATGGCCAGTTTAAGTATTCGTATCAATTAGAAAAGTTGAAACAATGGAGTGGTTAATCAGTAAATATACGAAAAAATGGTTGGGAGTACCTAACTCCTTAACAAATGTGGCACTATACAGTTCATCAACGAAGCTAAAACTTCCGATATTGTCACTTGTTGAGGAATCTAAATTAGGTACTATTTACCAACCCCTCCGCTCGGGCAGGATATGACACAAGGTCAATTTTTAAGCGGAGTTTAACAGGTTTTAATTCAGAGTTTTCCTTCTCCTAGACTAGTTGCCTCGCCAAGGCTGAAGAACCTAGTCCGTCCTACTATTTACCCATAGCTGGAGGGAGAATTATGGGGTTCATACCTTTCCCAAGGGTATTTGCCCGAAAGTGAACGTAATAGCGCGACTGGAGTACGAACTCGCGTACTACGATTCCGCAGTTCATCGCTTTAACCATTACACCACGAGGATACCCTCGAGGAATCTAAATTAGGTAAAGCGTGACTTTTCCAGATGCTGCTTGACTCTCACGACCCACTAGTGAAGAGCGCCCAGCCTTCCGTAATAACCGGTCGGAAATGGAAGGTGAAAATAGCTGTAGAGAATGCAGAATCGGCTCTTAAGATGAAAGGAATAATTGGTATTGTGGCAACTGGAAGAGCAGGCCTAGGTCTTTATCCACGACGTTAGTAGTCCAATTGTGACACAATGTAGGTGGTCCGCCAAGCAGACGATTCCTTTGTCTGTTTTGGTGCGAAACCAAACAAAGGGTTTGGACTCAAGATCTCGACGCGACCGGAAGTAGGAAGAGAACGCGAGAAAGGAGTTGGAAGAAGGAACTCAGAGAAGGCAGTTGGCGACAGGAGACGCGGAGTGGCCAGTCGACACCGGAGCAGAAGAGACCAATCGGCATGAGAGAGAGTTCAGAGTCAGTGAGGGAAGACCAGTCAAGATGAGTCAGCACTCCTCGTGGTTTGTAGAATTTTCGCTAGAAATACACTCTAGCGTTAGTCTACAGGGAATGCAGAGTGTTACATAACTCCTCTTCTTGCACTTTGAGTTAACCCAAGCCCTCGTTTGTTCTTTGTTCTTTTTTCCCCACTCCCTTGATTGTATTTCTGTGCCGTAAAGAAATGTGCGATACCACTATCAGAACCACTAGATGATCACCAGCCAAGAAGTGAAATGATTTGAAGAAGTTGATGTATTCGGGGGGCTGAGGGGGTATTGTCACACAATGAATCCACAATAAACAAAAGAAAAATGGTTTAGGAAGAAATTCATCTTCTTGAGAAAGTCAGGCGTATTGCTGGAGTTGTAAGACCGTTTAGTTAAAAAAAAAAAAAAAAAAAAAGTTCCGCTGACGGATTAACATGATGTACCACAACCCTCAGGCAGTGGTGCAGGTGAACGGAAGGCGTTCGGGGGCGTTCGCGATCGAGCATTCGGTCCAGCAGGGCTGCCCACTGTCTCCTCTTCTCTATGTTCCCGCCTGGGAGCTCTTGCTCCGTAGGCTTAGGAATGAGGGGGCAAATCCGTCCCTGTACGGCGTCCCTTTTGATGGCTCTCTTAAGGCAAGGGTTTCCGCGTTCGCCGATGCTATCACAGTCTTTGTATCCAACCGCCAGGATATAAAGGCTGTGAAGTAGGCGGTTGGCAAATACGAGTAGATAGCGGGAGCCAAGGTCAACTTTGACAAAAGCGCAGGTTTGCGGCTCGGTGCTTGGAGAGGTAGCGATACCCTTTTCTGGGGCCTTCCGCTGGAGTGACGGACCCGTCCGCATCCTCGGGGTGTGGTTCAGGCCCAGCTTCCAACTAGAGCGGAAGTACAAGCTAAGAATGGATGCTCAGGTTGGAACATGGCTTTCAAGGAGGTTGTCCTTAAATGGGCGGGGCGGAGGCGTGCGCAGTGTACGTCTTCCCCTTGATTCTTTATCGATTGGCAGTACTTCCTCTGCCTAAGGCACGTCGGCTGGCGCTTCAACGATCGCTTTTCAGATTACTCTGGGGAGGCCGAAGGCCGATGATCCGTAGACAGGTCTACATCCAACGTACGTGCAACGGGGGTCTGGGTATGCCTGATCTGGAGATCCACTGGTTTGCTAAAAGACTTGCATACTTGGGCCGATCCTTGACGGGGGACACAGTGTGGAGACGAAAGACGAGTCGGACTTTTCCTCGCTTCCAGTCAGACCCAAAGACTGAAGGTCGAGGTAAGCTGATGGGCGAAACACCGTTTGTCCGCGAGTGCCGAGTGGCCCTTCGTAACCTTCCTGGCTCCAGTGACCTTTCACGACCTCGGAAAGAGCTATAACGTGAGCTAGAGGTGGATTCCGCTTCGGGGAATTTTTTTCCTTTGTTTCGTCTTTTGTATATTTCGGGGGTTTTCTCCCATCTACATCATATAACATTTTTGTAAGTAAACCATATATTGTAAATAAAATCATTCATTCCATTCGGGGTTTTTAAGTAGGTCTTTTCACAGAGCAAATGTGGTGTTTTGGTGTTTACAGCGTGATTGGTGATGGATGACTGTCTATATATTGTACTGGTGAATGAGTCGGCGAATGCGGTTAGCTAGGTTCCCTTAGAATATATAGAAATACATGACCGCTTCTTTTCCCTCCCCCATAAAGTCTTAAGGCTTCATGCCTTCCTTAATGTAAACTTAAGGGAATAAACCGTTTAGTTAAAAAAGTTTTCGTCATTGAGTTAACGGTCTTTTTTTAAGAAAATTTCGACTGGACACATCAGAGTATGTTAGAAAAATATGAGGATCTGCGAGAACAATGTGTCAGAAATGGCTGGATAATCAATGTATTTCCTATCGAGGTCAGATGTCGAGGCTTCATTACCAACTTAACCTCCGTATTCTTGACTAATCTTAGACTTTCTCCATCAGACAAGAGGAAACGATCTAACTGAATCAACGTGGATATGGTAATCCAACGGAGTGACGTCAATCCAACAAAGTCCAGTGGCATCATGAGTTACTGCTGGTGTGCTCTGGGTTAGTGGTAATGATGCTTCGGTCCCGAAACTATGTCTGAACCCAGAGTCAACATCTGATAAGGGCTTTGTCGAAAGCAATGCAACTTTATAAATATCAGTCATTGTATGATACCTATATATATATAGTAAACCTCTGATATAATATATAGTAT
Source organism: Sepioteuthis lessoniana (assembly GCA_963585895.1). Classification (NCBI taxonomy): domain Eukaryota; kingdom Metazoa; phylum Mollusca; class Cephalopoda; order Myopsida; family Loliginidae; genus Sepioteuthis; species Sepioteuthis lessoniana. The sequence goes on along the minus strand of OY757925.1, from coordinate 71,415,846 downwards.
CTCTAGTATATATGTAAGAGCTATTAGACATTATGCCACTCTGGACGTTGACCTTGCGCCAGACTACCTAGGGTTGAGGGGGTGGAGAAAAAGCTGAGCTGTACGAGACTCACGAAAGTAGAGAAGGGAGGAGAAACTAAAATGACTCGGTGCCTTGAGATGGCCCTATGCCAGACTCGCGAAAAGAAGCAAGGAGAAACTAAGATGATCCGATGCCTCGAAGTGGCCCTGTACCAGTCTCGCGAAAGCAAAACGAAGAAGAAGCGGTTCACTGAAGATTCGTATCTCGTCCTGTGTGTAAATCTCAGCTATCTTCGACTCTCTCTCTCTCTCTCTCTCTCTCTCTCTCTCTCTCTCTCTCTTTACCATTTCGTGCATTTTGGGTAATAAAAGGAAAAGAAAAGAAGCAGATTATATTTTCATATGTCAGCATTGTTGTCTTCTTTGCTGTATATAACAAAAGCAAGGACTAAAGAAATGTGACCGATGGTCGAATTGATTCATGCAAGAAACTCCCACTATAATACCGAGGCGATCATTCTCAAATATTGTCTCCCACTTTTGAACTTCAAGTCACTTCAGTATATATGGCTAAACTGGCTATTTGTTCATAGTAGAGACAAACTTGAGTTGCTTTAAAAGATTTCTTTGTTTCCATTTTTTTTTCCTTAAGTCTATCGATGGCTAATGAAGTTGAAGCTATCTTTCTTCTAACATCAGAGAAGTTTCCTGGTATCACTGAACCTAATAGCAGTCAATAACAACACTTTAAAAGTCCCCTATGTCCTCAATACAGAGAAGTTTCCTGGTATCACTGAACCTAATAGCAGTCAATAACAACACTTTAAAAGTCCCCTATGTCCTCAATACAGAGAAGTTTCCTGGTATCACTGAACCTAATAGCAGTCAATAACAACACTTTAAAAGTCCCCTATGTCCTCAATACAGAGAAGTTTCCTGGTATCACTGAACCTAATAGCAGTCAATAACAACACTTTAAAAGTCCCCTATGTCCTCAATACAGAGAAGTTTCCTGGTATCACTGAACCTAATAGCAGTCAATAACAACACTTTAAAAGTCCCCTATGTCCTCAATACAGAGAAGTTTCCTGGTATCACTGAACCTAATAGCAGTCAATAACAACACTTTAAAAGTCCCCTATGTCCTCAATACAGAGAAGTTTCTTGGTATCACTGAACCTAATAGCAGTCAATAACAACACTTTAAAAGTCCCCTATGTCCTCAATACAGAGAAGTTTCCTGGTATCACTGAACCAAATAGCAGTCAATAACAACACTTTAAAAGTCCCCTATGTCCTCAATACAGAGAAGTTTCCTGGTATCACTGAACCTTCTTGGGTTATTTAATAACCCAAGAAGGTTGATATGCCATTAAACAAAGAATACAAATCATCAATTCAATAAAAAAAAAAATAGCTACGGGTGTTACAAGTACTCACTTAAAAACCGCTTTTTGCGTCTATTAAGCTTAATGTGGAGTCACGTCATGTTTATAGAAAAGTGATAAGAGAAAATGCAATATTTCTTCCTTTTTTTTATCCTAATTGTTCTCAACTAGTTTCCATTATCGTCGTACGAAATGGATTCGTCGAGCAAAGTTCAGATCATGAATGGAGCTGTTTGTGTTCCACTTCGTGTTAATGATTTTGGTAAAAGCATAATTCCTTCTCGTACGCCCCCTTACTCTACGCCAGCTATTAATGAATTGTTAAGCAAACTAGATTCTTAAGCTTTGGTAAACCAACTGGGCTTGGGGAAGGAAAAACACGGATTTCCAATCCTGAGGAGTGTTGTTCGTGAAAATCTGTGACACATTAGTGCAAATTTCTTCTGTTATTAGCTCATCCGAAAAGTATGGTTCGTTCTGTACTGGCCGGATCACACTTTTTACAGAACAGCTGGAATATCTATTGGAGTTTCGTTTGGAAATTAACGGAAGAGTCAATGGTATGCACATCAGGCTTCAATCTTAGGTCGAATCATACCAAATACACAAAAAATGGTGCTTGATACCTCCTTGCTTAACATCCAGCATTACAAGGTATCGATCAAGGGTAAGTGGAGCAATCCAGGGAAAGGAGTAGCACCCTCCCCTATACCTCAGTGTAGTAGCTATTGAAAAAGGAGCCTTCGGTCGGTTAACTTACTTATACAGTATATATATATATATATGTGTGTGTGTGTGTGTGTGTGTATGTGTGTGTATATGCATAAATAAATATACAATTTCGGCCATAGACCATATATATATATATATATATAGTTTTGTCCATATCTCACTATCAACACTATCAATCTATACCTTTTATTATTTCATCAGTTCATCCAAAATAATGTGGCTTGTTCTACACCAACATTCGCCACTAATGTTGGTGATCCAACGATTCACATATTTTACTGAATTTTTGTGGCTTCCTCCATCAAGATTGAAGGGAGTGTCCATTATATGCACACACACACACTCACACAAACAAATATATATATATATATATATATATATATATATATATATATATATATCTTCCCCTCTACACGAGCTGAATATTACATAAGGTTAATTTTTAAGCAGATTTGAATAGGTTTTAATTCAGAGTTTTCCTTATTCTTGACTAGTTGCCACACCGAGGTTAAAAAGGCCAGTCTGCCCAACTATTTACCTATAGCTAAAGGGGAAATAGTTTTCCCAAGGGTTTTAGAGTTATGTGAAATGTAAAAAGCCTCGTCCCGAATTTAAACTTAGGTCACCGTGTGGATTTCTTACGGTGATAACTATTACACCAGGTACGCCACACCGGGTGTGCACACACTCATGCACACAGGCATATATATATATATATATATATATATATGTTAGACTAGCGTACACATACAGTCAACGGTGCTCGATTACTGATACTGGCTATTCTTTATTCATAGATATAATAAAATATATATATATATATATTCTTAAATTTTTATTCGAAAAGCGAGGATTAATTGTGTGTATGTGTGCCTAAGTTTGTGTTTTATTGAATGTTAAACATACTAACATTCATTAATATATATATATATATATATATATATATATATATATATATATATATATTGGTATTATTCGGTCCAGTTAAACCAGAGTTGGGAGTAATTCCTTCAGGACAAGAAAATCATTCAAAAGCTGAACATTTAAATTTTCCTGGTAGAGAGCTCAATGTAATTAATATTACAGAGCAATACTTTCTTTAAAGAAAAAACCAAAGACCGGTTATTTTAGGATTATAAATTTATTTCCATCCTGTTTTGCGTTTCTGGTGTGAACCAAAAACACGAAGAAAAATATAACAGGACTTCTTCAGATCTTATGGATAAAATAAAACAGAATAGACACGGGGGGGGAATAGAGGTGAAGAGTTATCTCCTCGTTTTATTAAACTTTCTTTTTTTTAGACCGAATAATACCTATATATATATGTGTGTGTGTGTGTGTGTGTGTGTGTGTGTGTGTGTGTGTGTGTGTGTGTGTAAATGCTCTATCATCAACATTCAGCATTATTTAATAATACTGCAACATTTGGTCCACTATTAACTCATCTAGAGAGCTAGTAAGAACCATAAACCTTTATATATATATATATATACTCTTTGCCCATATCTCATTTATTTTGCCCAGTCGGCTGGGGTTGTAGAATACACCGACTGTACCCCTCCCCCAATAAGTGTCCTCGATATGACATTAAACAATCTGATGGTGAGCTTGGGAGAATGAGGAGTACCTCTTCATTGCCAGGTCCACTCTGCCCAGGAATAGTAGCACCTGATAGAGCCCTAACTATGGGTTGAATAGAACAAACAGCATACTTATACTAAACTGAATTGTTTGAATTAGAACTGTTTGACTAAACTGAATAGCTTTAAATAGAAATATTTTTTACAATTAAATTGTACTTACATTTAAACTGCGTGCTTATGCAAGACTGAATTGTTTGAAATGGAACTGTTTTTGACATTGATACTGTACTTACACTAAACTGAATTGTTTAATACAGAACTATATTGACATTTAACTGTGTGTGAACAAAGCTAGGTAGCTGTGTATTCGATTCTCGCGGAGTGCTCCATACTTCTAGCTTTGTGACAAGACATTTCCTCAGCTAAGCTTATTACATATCTGGTCACAATATACTTTTACTACTGCAATGAGTTTGGGTTTTTTTGCCTTATCTGAATAAGCATTCTTTAAAGAGTTTGATCCTTACTGGGTGCCCCATATCTATGGGTCTGTTTGATTAGAATCCTTGTCTCCTTCCTAAATCAATATCACCATGGACCGCTGTTGACAATAAAATGTTAATTAGAATATTTCATTCCTTTATAGATAGAAGCATAAATATCCTCATGGACAGCTGTTTACTATTTAAAGTGAATAAGAATTCGTCACTCCTTCCTAAATAGAAGCATAAATATCGTCATTGATCGCTATTAAATATGAAAGGCTAATTAGAATCCTTCACCAATTTATAAATAGAAGCACCAATATCATCATGGTCTGCCGTTACAACGAGACTCCGAGTTCACGGACACAATATTATTGTGTATATAATAATATTGTATCCGTGAACTCGTTGAAGTCTCATTGTAATGGCAGTCCATAGATAGATAGATAGATAGATTTCCATAATAAGATGGAAATAAATTTATAATCCTAATGTGAGCAGTTTTTGTTTTTCTTAAAGAAATATATATATATATATATATATATATATATATATATATATATATATATATATATATATACAACAGTTTATGGTTGTCACAATTTCACGAATTCTGGCTTGTGAATATACCATTTGGTAGTATGGTCAAATTTCAGTTTCTTGCACTGTTGCGTTCTAGTTAGTGAACGCTTGTAATATTAAATAGAGGACAAACCACGATATGAGAGGAAATAGAGATATATTCTCAGGAAAAAGTATATACAATGGAGAGACTATTAGTAGACAAGAACATAGGATTAGTGAATACAGAATAAAGATATATTGTATCCGTGAACTCGTTGAAGTCTCGTTGTAATGGCAGTCCATATATAGATATATATATATATAAATTACTATAACAGGATGGAAATGAATTTATAATCCTAATGTGACCGGTTTTTGTTTTTCTTAAAGAAATATATATATATATATATATTACAACAGTTTATGGTTGTCACAATTTCACATGGTGGGTTAGGGGTAGACCAAATGCGGTATGATTTGGAGAGTGCTCAATATCTGTGATAGAGCTATTATATAATAATAAATAAATATATATTAGTTTTTATATATATTTTATGGCATGGATGTTCATCAGTGACTTGGCGTGTAAAGAATGTATGAAACCAGTGGTCATAGATAAGCTTTATATATATATATATATATATATATATATATATATATATATAAGAAAGTGATTTTTTTCTTTTTGTAGACTGTATGCAGTATGTAGACTGTTCGACAATCGCCTGGGGTTCAATTCTCGATCGAGTCATACCAAATACTCAAAGAATGATACATGATACCTCCTTGTTTAAAACTCAGCATTATAAGGTACATATCAAGGGTAAAGTGGAGCAATCCAGGAAAAGTAGAAGTGCCCTCTCATACAGTTCGGTGTGGTAGCTATTGAAAAAGGAACTTTTGGGTCGCCTGCGACTGGGGTTGCCAACTTTAATTTTTATAATTATATCGTACGCACTCTTCTTAATGCAAATATTGGTATTATTTTCCTTATGATAATAGTCGTGTTTATTCTCTATTATATTTTGTTCTTTCTTGTAATAATAACCATCAGATGTATGCTAATGATATTCTTTGCAAGAACCTTAAAATTTGGCAAGCGAACATTAATCCTTAAAGCCATCTGCATTTCATTAAACTCCTTTAAAAAATAACAATCTTTTGGCCGAGCGTTGATTCACAGGGGAGTTTTCTCTTGGCTATAAGCGATTAGTCTTTTTCTATCCAACATTGGCTTCTCACGACACTCAGATATCGTCATAACGCAACATAAATAAAAAAAAAAAACAACCTTTTGGTGGGTTTTATTGTGATAACAAGACTCGCGTAATTACGCCAAATAGTGTGCCATATTGAAAGCTAGTGTTTACGTAACACTTGAAACCGAACCAGTAATCAGATACCTTTGTTACTAATCTTTGAATATCTATTTTCGTGATTCTGTCTTTCTGGGTGTATTGCAGATATAGTTCAGTTATTAATATTCGGAAATCGGAGGTTATATCACCCAATATTCAGTAACGAAAGACGGAGAAAAAAATATCCTTCCTCTCTCAACGACGATTCTAGTATTAATTGTAGTTATACATTAATACTATTTGTTTTATTATTTGCGAGTTTTTTACTCCGACGTTAACCGGTGGTTTTTCACTGGAGTCTGAGTAACACCAAGTCTCCTTAGTTCTGCTGTACTCTTCTGATTGGTTTGGTTTGGTTTCTTTGTTTAATGGCATATCAACCTTTGTAGGTTATTTAATGCCAAAGCTATTCTCCTAGAAAAACAGTAGTGGTACTATTTAACCCATAGCTGGAAAGATAAGGGAGTTCATACATTTCCCAAGGATATTTGCTCGAAAGTGAACGTTATAGCGCGACTGGAGTACGAACTCGCGTACTACGATTCCGCAGTCCATCACTTTAACCATTACACCACGAGAACACCCCCTGTACTCTTCTGAGTATTCTAGCCAATCTTACCAATGCTGTGGTCTGTATGGTCTCGATTCCTCTGATTTCCAATTCCTCCAGTCTCCTTTCCAAACCTTTAGGGACTGTTTATAATTATTATCATTAGTAGTAGTATGATCACTATTATTATCATTATTATTAGTAGTAGTTGTAGTTTACCCAGTATTAACTGGTGGTCTTCAACGAAGTATAGGTAACAACGAGTCGCCACAACTCTCTAGAACTCTTCTAAATATTTTTGTTAAATTCCACAATGTCATCGTCTGAATGTTATCAATTCTTCTGTTCCCCGTGTTTTTTTTTTCTACATATATTACTGTGATCCATGCGATTTTTACTGTAATCCATGCAATTTTTTCCCCACCTTTTTCACCGAAGTCTGCGTGACAGCAAGTTTCCACGGATCTCCTGGACTTTTTGAAGTGTGGGCTGGAAAGACTTTAACCTTTCTCTGTTATCCAGTTCTCCCATTCTCTATTCCTAGGCCTTTGGGGACCGTTCCAAGAGCACCAACTACAAATGGTATCACCGTCAATTTCATGTTCTATAGATTTTTCAGCCCTCTAGCAAGATCCAAATACTATTGCTATTGAAAGTTTTTACACCGGCTCAAACTGATTTGGTTTGGTTTTAGTGCATATCAAGCATTGTAGGTTATTCAATACTAAATCCTCTTTGTACATATATATATTATAAGTTTTATAAACATTTTGTTGATAAGATTTTTAAACGAGCCTAAGCTCATTCTTTTGCACACAGTGAAATGGTTCCAAGTGTTGCTTGAAAGAAACATTAAGAAAAAGGTACATATAAAAGAGGATTTTAAAAGAAATGAAAAGAGGGAAGTAGCACAATCGGGTGGGGCTGTAGAATACGTTGACTACATCTCTGCATAGTGATAAAAACCCTCCCCTCAACAAGAGCTCTGGATATGACACTAAAACATCTGACAGCGAGGATCCAGTCCTATAGATCTGGGGAATGTGGAGTACACCTTCATTGCCATTACTTTTAAGTCCACTCGGAGTGATAGTACTTGTTAGGGTTTCATTTATGGGTCAAATAGAACTAGTGTCCTGCGTATAACACTAAGCTATCTGATGGTGAGGCTCCAGTCCTGAAGCTTTGGGTAATGTACCCTTTCATTGCAATTACTCTCAGGTCAACTCCGAGTCACAGTGGTACTATTTGTTAGGGTGCCATCTATGGTTCAAATAGACCTGTTTAATCAATTAAATGTAGGCAAACAAATGACCGATGTTAAATTGAATTGTTAGTGCTAAATAGCAATACTTGAAACCATTTAACTGTTTGCAAACAAATGATTAATACTAAATAGAATTATTAGTTTTAGAGAGAAATACTTGAAACCATTTAACTGTGTGCAAACAAATGATTAATACTAAATAGAATTATTCGTGTTAAATAGATGTTATATACCCTACCGGTGAACATTAATGGGTATGTCTAATTCCTCATAAATACGTTGAACTCTATTGTGAGGAGGGTGATTTATACTGACTAAGTAGTCACCACTAGCAGTGGGTACCATCTTCACGCTGCTGGCGAGTATTGTATTTTTTTAATGTTATAAAGATTTTCATTTCATTTACAATCTCCGTTTTGATTATTTCTCATTCAGTAACATTTTGTTAAGTTACAACTCTAGAAATGCTTGAAACTATTTAGCTGTGTGCAAACAAACGAGTGATTTTAAATAGAATTATTAGTGTTAGATTGTAATACTTGAAATCATCCAACTATATGCAAACAAATGAGTTCTTCTTTGTTTAAAATGTTACCTACAAACTATTCGATTATTAATCACATATGTATAAATAGAATTTGGCATTAAATAACTTATAATGGTTAAAGAGTTTGTAGGTAACATAAAACCCAACTAAATGACTAACCAAAAGGGGAGAAAAGAAGAGACGGTTAAGTTTAGATGTTTAGAGTTTTAAACCAAGCTTAGTTGAAAAAAAGGAAATATTTACGTTGGCATCAACCGTCCATTATGGAACTTATTAAAGTTTAGTTTACATCATCGATTCCATCCTAATTACACTAGCAGAAGGTCAGAAAATACACGGCAGATAGTCTGCTCAACACACAATGAATAACAACAAACTTATTACAATATATAGAAAAATGAAGGTGTCTGCAGATTGTGTGAGTAGAACAGGAATAAAAATATTGTTTGGTTTGTTTTTGCTTGGTTTTATGGCATATCAACCGTTGTGGATTATTTAATGCCAAATCCATCTTTATGCGTATAAACAGTTCTATTTCAAACAATTCAGTTTAGTACACAGTTTAAATGTCAAAAGTTCTAGTTGACCCATAGATAGGGCCCTATAAGGTGCTACAACTCCGAGCCAGCGTGGACTTTGGAGCGATGGCAATGAAGAGGTTCTCTGCATTCCGCAAAGCTTCAGCATTTCTGGAGCCTCGCCATCAGATTGTTTAGTGTTATATCCAGGACACTCTTTAGGCGAGTCTTACTCCTCCACAGTATTTTTTGGCCCAGTCGGCTGGGGCCGTAGTATTCTACGGCCCCAGCCGACTGGGCCAAAAAATATTGTATAGTTACTTACTAATGCTCTAGGAAAAAGCACGATTCCAACTGTTCTCTTTTCTGTCCCCGCCGCAGCCATGGGAAAATAGTAAGGCAGACTGGGTTTTTTAGCTTTCGTAATTCTAGGAGAGGGAAAACTCTGAATCCAAACTAGCTGTACTCCGCTCAAAGGTTGACCTTGTGTCGTATCCTCTTCATACCGGAGTGTTGGTTAAATTCATAGTCTTCAGACATCCCTCGCTTATGAATAGATAAATTATCAATCATTTAAAATCCAATTACTATGTTGAATGTCGAGACACGAACATTCGAAATTTATCACTTTTATTCTATTGATATATCATTTAAATCTTGGACATTTTGCAGGTAAATCTTGCTAATTTTTTTAGATAAATGTGGCTTCTTCAATGAGATATCAACCTTCGCGGGTTATTTGATGCCAAAGACATTCTGCAGTGATACTATTTAACCCAAAGATGGGGTGATGAAGTGGTTTATATCTTTCGCAAAGGTATTAGACCGAAAGTGAACGCAATACTGCAACTAGAGTTCGAACTCGCTTACTCCGAGGCCACAGGACAATAATTTAACCACAGGGATTCCTCCCAAATCTTTGAGAAGAAACTTGCAATATTAGTTTATTTAGTCACTATCAGTCAATCAGAATGATTCTAAAAATTTCCATTTTCATTAATGATATTTTCTTGTTTTGACCAATCTTTGAGGCTACTAATATTATTTACGTATCTTCAGAAGAGAAAAGTTCTTTGTTCATGATCATTAAGCTAATTTTTTATGAGATGTCTGTAATGAGTAAATGGCTATTAAAAGATGCAAGCTGTTTAGCTTTTAGAAGATAAGACATCGTTCATAATGTGTGCTCTGACTGAAGCTGAAAAAAGATTCTTTAGTTATATGCCAGAACTCTTAAAGAGAACCGTTTTATTATCATTATCATTATGGCGAGTTTTTCACACCAACATTAGCCTAGGGTCTTTCACAGGAGTTTAAGTAACAGCAAGTCTAATAAAGTCTCCAGGACTCTTCTCAGTATTCTGGCCGATTTTAGTAATATTGTAGTTTGGGTGGTCTTCCCCAGAACGAATTCTGGCTTGTGAATATACCATTTGGTAGTATGGTCAAATTTCAGTTTCTTGCACAATTCACAGTGAATCACCTTCCTCACCAGTCGTGTCTAGTATTGTGCTCTTTTAAGTTAATTTGCTACATTCGTTTATCATGTTATTAATCGTTTAGTCTCTCTCACCACATAACCTACACTTGTTATTCTGTTGTGTATGCTGTCAAAGCCTGGCGTTTTTCAATTCGGTACTTTTTTCAGTGTTGTTCTAAGTGATCCCAGTATCTTATCGCCTCAGAGCCTTCTTTATGTCCTTCTAATACTTTTTTCATATTATGTATCCATTCGGCCTTTCTGTTATGTTCTTTCCATTCCTATATTTTACTCCAAAATTGTTTTGCTTCCTTTACATCCTGGTGTAAGTATGTTCTCGTGCATTCTCCACCAACTTGTTGGTAGAATTTTCTTTCGTTTATTTGGAAAGTCCTGTTTTGATTGTATTACTTGAGCCTGTCTCAGTATCTTTTATGTCTCACTTATTTCTCCAATATCTTTTGATTTATTCCTTCAAGTTTCATTATTAGATTTCTCTGCAGTTTTGTTTTTGCCTGTTAATCCCAACACCTTCCCGTGTTTTGTTTTTTTCCTTCCTTAGCGTCTTCGCTTGTTATCGTAATTTCTTTACCTGTTCTTCAAGCCTAAATTCCTAATTCTGATTTTGACTTTCTGTTTGGGTTCCTTATATAATATTACAGTTTGATCCGGTTACCCTTACCAAACAATATGCTTAATATGTTTGCACGGTACCAAATGTAGTCCCATCGCTTGACCGAGGGTTTTCAGGGTTGAATCCTGCGTCTGGCTGTGTCATGGATTTTCAGGGTTGAATCCTGCGTCTGGCTGTGTCATGGATTTTCAGGGTCGAATCCTGGTAACGGTGCCAAATGCATTTTCGGATAGTTTGTTTATCAATCTTCTCTGTGCCCACGCTGTGTTTGAAAGATCTTGTTAGGACATGACACAATCCATCTGGAACTTCTGACGGTCGGAGTGATCCGTTGAAACAAAGTTGCCCGGGTGTTGGCAACTCGAAAACAAGAACTCTCCATCAACAATTAACAATCCTTTATTGTTCGATGTTCAGACTGCATACGGTAGCACGAGAGAGAGGGGGGGGAGAGAGAGAATTTGTAAAGGTCCATGAACCGACACAAAGAGACACGTCCCCCCAGCCCAACTGAACTCTCTGAAAACAAACTTCTGACAACTTTTTGAAAATTCGCTAATTTTTATCTATCAAAATTCAGGATATCGGTGGGGGTGATATCATCTTGCTGAAGTATAACATCATTAGAATGTTCGCTAATGGTCCGGGAGACCGGAGTTCAATCCCAGATCAAATCATACCAAAGACTCAAAAATGGTACTTGATGCCTCCTTGCTAAACATTCAGAATTATATTGTATGGATCAAGGGTAAGTGGAGCAATCCAGGGAAAGGAGTAGTGCCCTCCCTCTATACCTCAGTATAGTCGCTATTGAAAAGAGAGCTTTGGATTTGCCCTCGACTATGGTCGGCTAATTTACAACTAAGTATAATTAAAAACAAAATCGGACATTAAGGAGCTTGGCATGTTTAAATTTATGTGGAATCAAGCATTTAATGGTCGCAAAGTATAAAAGAAAAAAAGTCTTTTTTACATTTATCTAAACATTCTGGTCTGATCTAAATATCTTAAAAGGGAAACATAAACATTTTTATCAAATCTTTATCAAATTCTTATTTCACAGCTATTGAAAAGAAAGCCTTCGGGTCGCCCTCGACTACGTTCAGCCAAATTACTTACTTATATAAGTGTTGTGGGCACCACTGGTGGTGTAACGGTTAGCAAGCTCGACTAGCAAACCTACACGAGTGAGTTCGATTCTCATTGGCCGCCCCATTCATTCGGTCTTGTGCCACATCGAAGCAAAGAGCTTTGTAAATTACTACTTATATAAGTGTTGTGCTATCATCCCTATTTTCGATACACAATGAACTCTTCCATTAAAGATATAACATTTGATTGTAATCTACTCTGGGAGTTTTAGTAGCAAAGCTAAATTGGCGACATTGTATTACTTGTTTTCTGTAATATATAACTTTTATTCTTTTCTCTAAGTACATGTGTGTCTTATTTATTTTATGCCATTTTCCGAGGATATAACAATAAGTAAACTTGATTCTCTCTGTGGTAAATGTGGTAGAAATATTGCTTCATTAATTAAGTAGAAATACATTACTTGTTATATCTTTATTACATGTAGCTCTTGTGTGTGTGTGTGTGTGTGTGTGTGTGTGTGTGTGTGTGTGTGTGTGCCTCAAAGCAAAACTCAAAAAAATTATTCACTAAGTATATCTAACTCTGGTTCAGAGTCACATTAATGGAACACTATATGTTATACTCGTTACACTAACGAATTGCTGTAGAATATACCGACTGTAAGACCTCTCGCCAATGAGTGTCCTACATGACATAATCTGATGGTGAGGCTCCAACCTTGGAGATTAGGGGAATATGGAATACCACTTCACTACCATTCCTCCCAGGTCAATTGTGACCAGGAGTGATATCACCAGATAGGGTCCTATCTATCAGTAAAATAGAACAAACTGTGTGCAAACAAATGACTGATGTTAAATTGTGACTGTTATGTAGCAATACTTAAAACTATTTAACTGTGTTGCCCAGTCGGCTGGGGCTGTAGAATACACCGACTGCTTCTCTGCAGAGGGGTAAGACCCCCCCCAACGAGTGTCCTGGATATGACACTAAACAATCTGATGGTGAGGCTCCAGCAGTGCTGGAGCTTTGGGGAATGTGGAGTACCCCTTCATTGCCATCGCTCCCAGGTCCATTCTGGCCCAGAATGGTAGCACCTGATAGGGCCCTATCTATGGGTTAAATAGAACTAACAGCATACTTATGCTAAAATGAATTGTTTGAGTAAACGGAATAGCTTGAAATAGAAATGTTTTTGACAATTAAACCGTACTTACATTTAAACTGCGTGCTTATGCTTAACTGAATTATTTGAAATGGAGCTGTTTTTGACATTAAAACTGTATTTACACTTAACTGAATTGTTACATATAACTGCTTGAATAGTTTGAAATAGAAATGTTTTTGATAATTAAACTGTGTACTTATGCTAAACTGAATTGTTTTCAAAGAACAGATTATTTACATAAAAATGGATTTGGCATTAAATAACCCACAATGGTTGATATGTCATAAAACCCAACCCAACCCAACCTATTTAACTGTGTCCAAAAGACAGCTCAGACTCGTTTAAGAATGTTATCTACAAAATGTGTTTACAAATTATATATATATTCAATATATATGTATAAAGAGGATTAAGTAACCTACAATGGTTGATATGCCATAAAACCAAAATAACGATAGGATTGTCGGGATAAGCTTGTCAATATCTACTCTATGGTAAGCGCCATCTTAACGTATTGAGATACACAAGTTTTATTTACTCAACCTTTCCAATATGGGCAGGATGTAATACAAGGTCAATTATTTTAAGATGAGTACAGCTGGTTTGATTTCAGAATTTTCCTTCTCTTAAACTAGTTGCCTTACCAAAGCTAGGGAATCCAATGGATTCATGGGTTTTCCCAGGGCATTAGCGCGAAGTGAAACAAACTTGTCCAGGATTTGAACGCAAGTCGTCGATTCCATTTCTTACGACGATAACCCTTACGCTAAGCACGAACGATTTTGTGTGTGTGTGTGTGTGTGTGTGTGTGTGTGTGTGTGTGTGATGTGGTTTAAAGTGACATTTAAAAGTATTTGAATTAAAACTGTTCGAGTTATCTCCCTTGCAATATCTTGAGATAGTGATGGCATTTGTTAATTTACGAGAAAAAAATCTTAAGATTTGCTAAAAATCTGTCCCTTCACAGCTGCCTTAGCATAACTCAGACATGTAAAGAGATGCTTCATCCAAGGTAAATGATCAAAATGTTGATCCTATCTTTTATGTTATGTAAAAATAATACAAAACTGGAAAAAAACAAAAAAAAAATTGTCACCATTAATAAAAGACTACCGAAGAAAAGAAAAGCCATCTCTTCTATAAGTTATCTCGTATTCAATATGTATTATATAAATTATTTGGATAAATAAATAAACAGCTAAGACCAACTACCCTTGGCAAAACCTATGGAAATAGCACACTTAGACGATGTTCACTTATGTCTTTTGTTTAGCAATAAATTAGCTTATAACAGATAAGACACAAAATATTTAATAGCTGAACATTCTAGTATCCTAAAATATTCCTTAAACAAAAAAGATTAAATTTTTTTTTAATTAATGGCATAACTTTTTCCCAATCCAAGCACAAGAAAGTATTAAGGAATAAACCAGTGTTGAAGGAAAAAATTATAGAATGATCTTGTAATTTCCATTCCTAAAACATATATCAGCAGAAACCTCGATATGCAAATCAGGCTACAGTTAAAAGACTGTACTTGCAAACCTCTATAAGTGATTGGTCATAATTGATCAAAAGTAAATACGGTTCAAAAAAAAACAAAAAAAAAAAAAAAAAAACACGTGTAACGGTTAGCAAATTAGACTAGCGAACCTACACGAGTGAGTTCGAGTCTCATTGGGCGCCCCATTCATTCGACCTTGTGCCACATCGAAGCAAAGCGCTTTGTAAATTACAATACGGTTCCAACAAAGTAACTGTCAATTGAATCAATGAAAAAATATTGTAAAAACCCATTCAAGAAGGCAATCCACAGTGGAGTGTAACGAGCGATATTGGCTATTCCCAGTCAGCTGTGTCTAAAAGTTGATGGAAATATCAAAGAAATAGGGTGGTTAAAATAGGAAAACAACTTAGAAAAATATTGCTTTAAATTAGGGAAATCCATGCCTGAAAGAATTAAGATTGTCATAAAAGCTCAAAGAGGAGCAACAAAGTATTAATTCTATTTATTTCGTCAATGAATTCCATAATTTTTCCGCGGTATTTGGGTTATTCGATAATACTTTTCTCTGAATAACTTTGAAAAAAATTATACCATTAATTTAAATATTCTAATCTAGTTTAAGGTATATTTTATGAAACCAAAATGTTCAGCTATTAAAGAAAAAATGTTTTGCATCATCTGTAATTAGTTTATTTACAACCTTATTTGATCAGATTTTGGAATTGAATAACCCATAAGGAGTTGATATGCCACTCAACAAATAAATATAACAAAAACAAAATCTTTAAATAATATAAAAATCTTTAGATAATATAAAAAGTATGATCAGTTGATAACCAATTAATGATCCGTGTACGACATTGATCTAATACAAGTTTAAATCGATCAATATTTTATTGTAATACAAGTCAAAAGTTTTACTGATCTATCTGATGAGTAATACAAGCAAAAAATATTGAATCCACAATTTTTCATGGCTCGATGAAATATAGTAACAGTCAAGAATTTTGTATATCCTTGTAGAAAATTGATCATATTGTAGTATTCGTTTTCATGATCCACCGATAAATTTTTTTAATAAATCTTACTTCATGTAAAAATCTGATCGTATTGTATTTCTCTCTATATTTATTGTAGTCTGATGAGTATTCAAGTCATGGTAATCTTTCAAAGGCTTTTTTCTTATCAAGAGATACCACACTTATAGCTGAGAAGCAATAGTTTTCTGACTCAAATATTTAATCCTGTTCGTTGACGTAGAAAGTTCCTCCACCCAGCATCAGGTGTAGCACGCTCCCATACACCTCGGTGTAGTGGCTATCAAAAAAAGAGCCTTCGGTTTCCCTCGACTTCGGTCACCAATTTTGATTATATATATATATGAGTAATTTTTCCCTTATATGATATATATATATATATATATATATATATATATATATATATATATATATATATATATATATAAAATATAAGTAATTTTTTCTCTTATATGATATATATATATATATATGTATAAAAAAAACATTTAATATATATATACATATATCTTAAAATTTATAAAATACATATATATATATATATATATATATATATATATATATATATATATATATAAAATATGAGTAATTTTTTTTTTATTATATGATATATATATACATATATATATATATATATATACATTTAATCTATATATACATATATTTTAATTTTTTCTTAGTACTGAGTCGAAAAAGCAGCAGGGCTTGATGAAATACCCCTAGAAGCATGGAAGACCAGGGAAATCGACAACATACCGCTCCGACACTGTAATGCCGAAAATAATCAAAACACAATTGACAGATGAACAAAGTGATACATCCTCCCCTTCCCTATAAAAGGTGACCTCGGATTAGCCCAGAACTACCGAGGTATAACCCTCATATCCATAGCGGCCAAGATATACAATGCTCTACTAGGCAACCACAACGAACCCAAAATTGAGAAGATACTTAGGAAGAACCAAAATGGCTTTCGGAGGAATCGATCCACGACATCACAAATTTTGACTATCTATCGAATTCTAGAAGGTGTACGTGCAATAAACCTAGAGCCAACAATATTATTTGTCTACTTCTCCAAGGCTTTTGACTCCATACACAGAGGGAATAAGGAGCAAATACTACTCGCCTACGGCCAACCCAAAGAAACCGTCGCAGCCATAATGATGCTGCATAAACACACGAAAGTAAAAATCTGCTTCCTGGATGAAGACACAAACTTCTTCGACATTGTAGCAGGTATGCTGCAAGGAGACACATTAGCCCCATACTGCTTTATCATCTGTCTAGATTACGTGCTTAGAGCGTTTATTGATAAAATGAAAGACAACAGTTTCAAGCTAACAAAGGAAAGAAGCTGAAGATACCCTGCACAAATGATTACGGACGCGGACTACGCCGATGACATAGCGCTTCTGGCAAATACACCCGCCCAAGCCGAAATCCTGCTAGTCTGGAACGAGCAGCTGCTGGCATAGGCCTCCATGTCTACGCAGACAAGATGGAATACATGTGCTTTAATCAAACAGGTGACATCTCCACACTAAATGGTAGTTCACTGAAACTAGTGGACAAGTTCACCTACCTAGGAAGCAGTGTCTTATCAACCGAGACAGACAACAGCGCGTGACTAGCAAAGGCTTGGACAGCTATCGATAGCCTATCCGTCATATGGAAGTCAGACCTGACCGATAAAATAAAACGCAATTTTATCCAGGCAGCGGTCGTATCGATACTGCTATATGGATGCACCACATGGACGCTAACTAAAAGTATGCAGGAAAAGCTTGACGGCAATTACACAAGAATGCTGCAAGCAATATTGAACAAGTCCTGGAGGCAGCATCCCACAAAACAGCAGCTGTACGGCCACCTACCACCCATCATGAAAACTATCCAAGTTAGACGAACCAGATATGCGGGACACTGCTGGAGTAGTAGGGACGAACTCATAAGCGACATACTCCTTAGGACCCCTTTACATGGACGAGCAAAGGTAAGACGACCAGCTAGAACCTATACACAACAACTCTGTGCCTACCGGGAGCGACAGACGATAGAGACAGGTGGCGGGAGAGGGTCAGGGAGATCCGTGCTGACAGCGTGACATGATTATCCATATATATATATATATATATATATATATAAAACACATTAGTTGTTTCCCTTAGATGGTAAGCAAGTTACCGAGTTATTTCCCTTAAACCATTTGGTTTTATTTTATTATGGTGGTGAAAATAACGACTCAACTCCAGCTTTATACGAGACATGTTTAGAAAATTAGACAAACAGGCCGTTGTTTATGAGTTCGATTCTCACTGAATTAATAATTTTCTTTTTTTTAAATTAATTTATTGATCCGACCACTTTTGAGTTAAAGGCATCATCAGGGAATCTTTATTTCATGACTATTTACAGTTCGAGACTAAATGCTAAGGAATTCGTTTCTTGTGTGAACGAAACTCACTTTTCTGTGTGTGTGTATATATATATATATATATAGTTAAGTGAAGCGGCAGACATCTAAGAAAGATTTTAATAGTAGAAAAATTATCGGCAAAGATTTTAGAAACATAAATTTATTTCATGTCTGTTTACAGTTCAAGACTGAAAGGCTTAATGATACTAAAACTTTATCTTAAGAAACTCACTATTCAAATCCCATACCGGAATTAGACATTTTGAAGAATTATTCAAATATTGCCATCATATTTATGGCATAAGTACATTAGTCTAAATAAAAAAATTCCAGATATATAAGTAAAGTTGACAACCTTAGTCAAGGGTGACCCAAAGGCTCCCTTTTCAATAGCTACTACACTGAGGTGTAGGAGAGGATGCTACTCCATTTCCTAGATTGCCCCACTTATCCTTGAACCTTACCTTATGATGCCGAGTATTAAGCAAGGCGGCATCAAGTACAATTTTTTGAGTCTTTGGTATGACTCGACCAGAGATTGAAACCTGATCTGCCAGACCATTGGCAAACACTCTACTCATTAGAAACAAGCCAAGTTCAAATCTTTGACCAGTTTGTATCTCTTCATACTAACGACCTCGTGAAAGGCATGAAACAATCTCTTCTTCCTTAAAATAGATAGTAAAGCAGACTGGATATTTATCTTAGTATGGCAATCAGTCTAGGTGAAAGAAAAAAAAATCTGGTTGGTTTAGCTGGGTTTTTTGGCATATCAACATTGTAGGTTATCTAATGCCAAATCATCTAATATATATAAGATTTGTAAACACATTTTGTAGATTAACATTCTTATATGCACCTGACACAGTTAAATGGTTTAAGTATTGCTATATAACGGTCACAATTTAACATCAGTCATTTGTTTGCACAGCTTGTTCTATTTGACCTTTAGATAGTGTAATGTAATTGAACAGCTCATAGAAAATTGAAATTGAATAAATAAATAAATCAGACATATCCAAATGGCCAGGCCAAAGGACTTGTGGTAAATAAAAATGACTAGAAAAAAATCCAGGGGTTTGAAACTTTCTGCGCAGGTGTCAGACCATTGAAATTGGATATGTCTCTGCCCCAACATGACAAGCAGTAGTGAAGGGAAAGCCCATTTTTTGGAGAGACAGAATTGAAGCGACTGGCATAGAAGTCAGACCAAAGTTTTATCCCAAGAGGGGCCACAACCTTTTAATAGAAAATATCAACCAGTCTCTCTCTTATTGGACAACTCACAGTAGCAAGCCAGCTATAAAACCTAAAAGAAAATACTTAAGTGTCTGTGTTGTTTTTCTATATCAACCTTTGCATTCTCTATGTGCCTGAGTAACCACGTGCATACATGTCCCTAATAGCTACCTATACCAGTGCCTATGCTACAATAGGACCCTATCAGGTGCTTCCACTCAGGGATAAAGAGGACCTAGGAACAATGGCAATGAAGGAGTACTTTACATTCCCCAAAGCTCACTATCAGATTGTTTAATGTCATATCTAGGACCCTCATTGGGGAGTCTTGCCTCTCTTCAGAGATGCAGTCAGTGTATTCTACAGGTCTGGCTAACTGGGCTCAAAAAAAACTCTGAATTCAAATAAACTGTACTCTGCTTAAAAATTGACCTTGTGTCACATATTGCCCAATGCAGGGGGTTGGGTTTGTTTAACAGCATATCAACTCTTTAAGGGTTATATTCAATGCCAAAATTTGATTTATTTGTAAATGTTTACCTGTAATTATACCATATTTTTAATGTTCCATTGCATTTTTTGTCTATAATAATTTTATTATTAAACTGATATTGGCATAATGATTAGAGTGTTTGCCAATAGCCAGGGAGACCTGGGTTCAATCCCAAGTTGCATCATACCAAAGACTTTAAAAATGGTACTTGATACCTCCTTGCTTAACACTCAGCAATATAAGGTATGTATCGAGGGTAAAGTGGAGCAATCCAGGGAAAGGAGTAATGCCCTCCCCTACATCTCGGTGTAGTAGCTTTTGAAAAGGGAGCCTTCAGGTCAACCTTGAATATGGTTGCCAACTTTACTTTATTCCTATCTAATACAAATAATTTGCACACATTTTATGATTTCAAGTATTTCTATCTAATACAAATAATTTGCACCGAATTGTATGATTTCAAGTGTTTCTATCAAATTCTAATAATTTATACACAATTATATGGTTTTAGCTTCAACTATTCTTAATGCAATAAATTTGCACACAGTAATATGGTATCATCAAGTATTCCTATGTAATCACTTTTAAACAGATCTAATTTCACTCCAGAACTGGAGCCTCACCATCAGATGCAGTTTAAGTGTCACACCCAGGACACCAGAGGGATTGGGTAAATTAATATGGCAAATATTTTATCAGGATATTCTAGACAAGTATGAAATATCTTGAATATTAAAATTTACGATAAGAACCTGAAATAAACACAGCTTCTTCCAAATTAAAAAAAATCCAAGCATTTCTTTATGAAAAAATAATTTATTACAAGCATTGTACATCTCACAGCCAAACAGCTCTTAATAGAGATGAAAGGGCAGGTATGAGGGAGGATGTAGTTGGACAGATGAAGCATGAAAATTGCAATTATTACACTTAACAACTATCAAACGTCATCCTCCTCAGCTTTTCTTTTTCTCTGTTCTACTTGTCCCATTCTTCGGAACACCACCTTCTTTATGTCCTTTAAACGTTGTAATTTTCTTTCTTCATCTTTGGCCATCTGTGCTCGATGCTGATCCACTCTTTCTCTCATCTGTTTTCTCTCTTCATGCTGCTTGTGTTGGTACAATTCACGTAACATTTTCATCATTTTAGACACCTAAAAGTTAACAAAGAAAATAAGAATAAAAAACAATCAAACTGCACCAACAGAAATTGGTTTTGTAAAGAAAACAGCAATTAATAATCAAAAAGTTATAAATTTTCAAGATGACCAATGAACCCTTTGGATTACCATGGTCACAGCTGTCCATGATGATACTCATGCTTCTGTTAAAAGGAGTGCAGGAGTTTAATTAGCATTCTATTATCTCTGTTATAATGAGAATTTAGACGATTAAAAAAATAACATTTCACATGAATTAAAAATTATCATTCAATGACAGATTGGAATAAGCTCTATTAAAAATCTTAAAAATCTTGCTATAATTGGTAATTTTTGCAGTGATATAACTACAGACATATACAAACATGATGAATAGTTTAGTAAGACATAGATAATTCAAATTATAATGAAAAACAGTTAAAAATGATATAAACCTTTAGTTTTTTGCAACTATTACCCAACTAAGGACAACTGCAAAAGACTCTTTACTTCATTACTAGGATTGGGGTCCAGTCAAGTTTAGTATATATAAGTGTTATCCAATAATGCTTAGAAAATAAAAGTGATGTCCAAGAATGCTTAAAAAATAAAAGTGGTATCCAATAATGCTTAGAAAATAAAAGTGGAATCCAATAATGCTTAGAAAATAAAAGTGGTATCCAATAATGCTTAGAAAATAAAAGTGGAATCCAATAATGCTTAGAAATAAAAGTGGAATCCAATAATGCTTAGAAAATAAAAGTGGAATCCAATAATGCTTAGAAAATAAAAGTGGAATCCAATAAGGCTTAGAAAATAAAAGTGGTATCCAATAATGCTTAGAAAATAAAAGTGGAATCCAATAATGCTTAGAAATAAAAGTGGAATCCAATAATGCTTAGAAAATAAAAGTGGAATCCAATAATGCTTAGAAAATAAAAGTGATATCCAATAATGCTTAGAAAATAAAAGTGATGTCCAATAATGCTCAGAAAACAAAAGTGGTATCCAATAATGCTTAGAAAATAAAAGTGGAATCCAATAATGCTTAGAAAATAAAAGTGGTATCCAATAATGCTTAGAAAATAAAAGTGGTATCCAATAATGCTTAGAAAATAAAAGTGGTATCCAATAATGCTTAGAAAATAAAAGTGGAATCCAATAATGCTTAGAAATAAAAGTGGAATCCAATAATGCTTAGAAAATAAAAGTGATATCCAATAATGCTTAGAAAATAAAAGTGATGTCCAATAATGCTCAGAAAATAAAAGTGGTATCCAATAATGCTTAGAAAATAAAAGTGGTGTCCAATAATGCTTAGAAAATAAAAGTGGTGGCCAGTAATGCTTAGAAAATAAAAGTGGTATCCAATAATGCTTAGAAAATAAAAGTGGTGTCCAATAATGCTTAGAAAATAAAAGTGATGTCCAGTAATGTTTAGAAAATAAAAGTGGTGTCCAATAATGCTTAGAAAATAAAAGTGATGTCCAGTAATGTTTAGAAAATGAAAGTGATATCCAATAATGTTTAGAAAATAAAAGTGGTGTCCAATAATGCTTAGAAAATAAAAGTGATGTCCAGTAATGCTTAGAAAATAAAAGTGATATCCAATAATGTTAAGAAAATAAAAGTGATGTCCAATAATGTTTAGAAAATAAAAGTGATGTCCAGTAATGTTTAGAAAATAAAAGTGGTATCCAATAATGCTTAGAAAAAAAAAGACAAGAAACAATTTTTTTTTAATTACTTTATGAAAAACCTTTGTGTACACAATATTTCTTGCACTTCTATCTTTTGCCAATATCTAGTGTCTTTTTTCACTACTCACCCAGGGACGTCCAACAGAGTTTACCATGTTAAAAACAGATCTAACCTTATTCCTTGCCCAGTTTATGAGGTCAAAAACATTTTTGTATTTCATATAAAAGTCTCTCATTCTATTTAGCCAGAAAACGAAACTTTTTTCCAAGCTTTCAGACAAGGACTAAAGCATAGTATCTGTTCATCTTCCTTAGCCATATTCTTGTCTTCAGACAGGATACAGTAAAAAAATCATGGGGAATAGGGATATTTTTGGACTTGTCCATAAATACACATATTAACACCCTCATTAAACTGATCCTCTGTTAAAACTGCCCTAGATATTTGGTTAAATTGGAAAACTATATTTTCCTATCTGACTTTAAATGACCCAAGGGGTTAAATGCACAAAGTCTATGTTGGAATCTAAAGTCAAAAATTAGAAACCTAGGATTTTCTGTGATCACAAGAGATAAACATCAACACAATAGTATAGAGAATTCAAATAACCCAAATATGAAGACATAAAGTGGAATATAAAACAAAACAAACCTTAGCTTCTTTGGGATCTTTAACAACAGCAACTCTCTTGAAAGGTTGTTGCTTTGGTGCAATATTTTTATGGGTACTCTTGAAGGGGAGAGCTTGCTGTAAAGTCTTTGGAATAATCAGTGGCTTATAACGTTGAGGCTTCCTTTCTATGTGCTGAAAATACAAGACAATAAAGATTCAGTAAGTATACAAGAATTTTCTAATATCATCAAATAGACACAAACAAAAAATATCAAGTTGAGGCTTCCTTTCTATGTGCTGAAAATACAAGACAATAAAGATTCAGTAAGTATACAAGAATTTTCTAATATCATCAAATAGACACAAACAAAAAATATCAAGTACATGTAAAGTAACAATTCTGAATACAAATAATTTGCACATACTTCATGTAACTTCCTATTTGATAATTTGCTAACAGTTATATATCTTCAACTAACTACTCTTAAAAATACTAATAATATGTTTACAATTTTCATACTATGGTTTTGAATATTTCTATCTAATACAAATAATATAACAATAAAGATGAAGACAATAGTCCAAATACTATAAATGATAAAAATTGCTATGTAACACTAACAATTCAATTTAACATCAGTCATTTGTTTATGCACTGAAAAATGGTTAAACAGTTCTATTTGTCTCATAGATGCGACCCTAACAGGTATTACCATGCCAGGTCAGAGTGGACCAGGGAGTAATGGCAATAAAGAGATACTCCATATTCCTTAAAGCTCCAGGACTAAAGCCTCACCATCAGATGGTTTAGTGAGATATCCAGGACACTCTTTAGGGGGAGGGTCATACCCCTCTGCATATTCTACAGCCAGAGTTGGCTGGGGCTGTAGAATATGCCTTATTAGTAGACAAATTTTAATGTGGCTTTTAAGCATGAAAAGTCCCTGATTCCAGGCTTATAAAAAAAATTCTTCCTTTAAAAAAATCCATAAAGGTCACAATAATAAAATATGAATGCACCAAATTATAAAATATACAAAACAATAAAAATACAATTAATCCTAGACAAAGTTTGGTTTCTTTATTTTATGGCATATTAACCTTCATAGGTTATTTAATGCCAAACCATCCTTGTAGAAGAATCAGCGTTGGTACTATTTAACCCATAGTTGGTAGGACAAATGATTTCATACCTTTCCCAAGGGTATTAGTTCAAAAGTGAAAATAATAGCTCCACAAGAGTTCAAACTTGCTGATTTTGAAGCTGCAGTCTAACACTTTAACCATTATCCTATGGGAACTACCTCTAATCCAAGACAACCAGGACACAGTAACTGGTTAATTAACAAGCAACAAAATATTACAAACAGAACATTAAATCAATCTTTTTTTCACTTGTAACACTATGTAGGAGGTCCGCCAAGCAGACGATCCCTTTGTCTGTTTTGGCGCGAAACCAGACAAAGGGTTTGGACCCGCGATCTTAACATGACCGGAAGTAGGAAGGGAACGCCAGTTGGACAAAAGGAACTCGAAGAAAGCAGTTGGCGATGGACGACGGACAGGGCAGTCGACACCGGACAGCAGAGAGACCAGTCGGAGGAGATGAGGTCCAGAGCAGTGAGTCAAGATGAGTCAGTACTCTTCATGGATTGTAGAATTTTCGCTAGAAATCCACGCTAGCGTTAGTCTATATATTCTCACAGGAATGCAGAGTATTACATAACTCCTTGTCTTGCACTTTGAGTTAACCCCAGGCTCGTATTGTTCGTTTTGTTCGTTTGTTCTTTTTCTCCCACTCCCTCGATTGTATTTCTTGTAGCCGTAAAGAAATGTGTGATGCCCCTATCGGGACCCCTAGATGATCACCGGCCAAGAATATCAAAATGGTTCAAAGAAGTTGATGTAACGTGGGGGGCGAGGGGGTAACGTCACACACTCTCCCATAAAGAATAGGATATGGCACAAGGCCTTTTTTAAAATGAAAGAAATTTCCTTTGACATTTCCTGTTTTGAGATGCATCAGACATGTGGGATTAAGTCTGACTTTACTCCATTAGAGACACACTTAATATAATGGTTATCGTCACAGGAAATAGAATCACTGGTCACAAGATCAAATCCTAGATGAAACTGTGTTTCACTTTACACTAATATCCAAGGGAAAGACAGTAAACCATTTGTTCTCTCTCTAGGTACAGATAAATAATAGAACAAATCAAGTTTTTAACCTTGGTTAGACAACCAATTTAAAAGAAAGAAAACTCTGAATTCAAACCAGCTGGACTTTGCTTATAAAATCAACTTCATGTCTCATCTTGCTTGTGACAGAGTGGATGGATAAATACTGCAGATATTTTCTTGATACGGCAACCTAAGAACACTGTCACTAGGTCATACATATCTCCCAGATAGGGTAGACTGGGTTCTTAAGTCTTGGCAAAGCAACCAGTATAAAATTCAAACCAGCTATCTGCATATTCTACAGCCAGAGCTTTTTCAAACACTTTTTAATACTTTCAAAATTACTGTAATAAAATCAAAATAAATGCAATACCTTAAATAAATAATGAGGTCTAGACCTTGATGTAGCCTACTGTGATTACTTGAATATTCCAAACATACTAAAACCTCACTAATGATACACACAATAGCATTGATAATATAATAATTATGTAATTGATTAAGTACACTTGAGAGGCATTATTTCTTAACTGAGAACCTTTGTATAGGCTATGAAGGAACACTTTGGATCAAAGTTACAGCAAGGTTAGACCTAGAAATAAGGTAAACTTCAATGTTTCAAAAACCTATCTGGTGTAATGAACAAACCCTTGTTTCTAAGGTGAAGAATTGGTGTTAAAAAGATGACCAAAATAAGAAAGGGTCTTCTTACTTTGTATTTTGAGTCTTCTCTCTGTGGAACAGGAATATTTTCTTCTCTTCTTATTTGTCCAACGGTTCGCATACCTTTCCAGGAATTCTTTTTATCAGGTGGCAACAATAATGAAGTGACCGTATTATAGAACTGAGGTAGATCAACAGGATACCATGTGCGCACAAACACAATATCTACAAGAACAAAAGAATTATTTTGTAAGTTTTATTCACATGAAGAAAATTTTCACAAGTGATTTTTAGTTGGTTGGTTTAACAGCAGATCAACCCTTTTGGGTTATTTAATGCCAAATCTTGCTTATACATATATATATTGAATATATTTTATTTGTAAATGAAATAATTTGGAGGTAACATTATTTTTAAACATGCCAGAGCTCATCTGTTTGTCACAGTTAAATGGTTTCAAGTATAGAAAATGATTAAATATACTAACATTTCCATTTAACATCAGTCATTTGTTTGCATGCAGTTAAATGGATTCAAGTATAGAAAATGATTAAATATTCCTATTTAACCCATAGATGGGACCCTAACAAGTACTACCACTCTCAGTAAGAGTCAGCCTGGGAGTAATGGCAATAAAGGGGTACTCTACATTCCCTAAAGTTCCAGGAGTGGAGCCTCACCATCAGATTGTTTAATGTCATATCCAAGACACTCGTTGTGGAGATGGTCTTACTTCTCTGCAGAGATGCAGTTGGCATATTCTACAGCCCCAACCAACTGAGCTGTTTCATAAGTGAATGAGTAAATAATTAGTTGTTTTAGATGTTAATGAATTTCTTTTGAAAAGTAATGGAATGTGTATTGGTTTTAGATAATTTGGTCAGTTCTAGTTTTACTACTGGTTGATTTATGATCCATGGTGCTGTTTTGGGGGGGGATGATATTACGTATTAGTGCGGGGTTGATTTTAATTTCATTGAGGTTTTCGATTCTTAGATTAAGAGGTTTGGTAGCCTTTGCTTTATTTTCAAACAGGTTTTTGTATTTCCATGATGCAGTTATAGGCAGAGTTTTGGGGGGCATGAGATGAGTTTGGTGTTGTAGTGGAGTGCAAGTTTTTGTCTTCTCAAGAAGAGAGGGGATTTATTAGCGTTTATGTATAAATTTTCTATTATAGAGGTAGTAAAGGCTCATAGGGTGATACAAATTTCATGTTCTCAGAGGTAGGACTTTCTGGCTGCTCCATATATGAAGCAGCCATAATCAAGTTTTGATTGAATTAGAGATCTGTATAATTTGATTAGGGTCTTTTTGTTAGCACCAATCTATGTGGGCTATAGCTTGCAGGAGTAGGATAATTTGGTTGCATTTGATCCTCAGTTGTTTAATATGGGAGATAAAAGATAGTTTTAAGTGTAATGCCTAGGAATTTGTGTTGATGGGTTATGGATATTTTGGTTGGTTGGTTGGGTTTTATAGCATATCAACCTTTGTAGGTTATTTAACACCAAATCCATTTTTATACAAATAGTTTAATTGTCAAAAACATTTTTATTTCAAACTATACAGTTTATTCAAACAGTTCTAATTCAGCTAATTTTGTTTACACACAGTTAAATGTCAAAACAGTTCTATATATAACAATTCAGTTTAGTGTAAATACAGTTTCAATGTCAAAAGACAGTTCTATTTCAAATAATTCAATTTAGCATAAGCACACAGTTTAAATGAAAGTACAGTTTCAGTTTAACATAAGCACACAGTTTAAATGTAAGTACAGTTTAATTGTCAAAAACATTTCTATTTCAAGCCATTCAGTTTAGCATAAGTATGCCATTAGTTCTATTTAACCCATAGATAGGGCCCTATCAGGTGCTACCACGCTGGGCCAGAGTAGACCTGGGAGCAATGGCAATTAAGGGGTACTCTACATTCTCCAAAGCTCCAGCATCACTGTAACCTCACCATCAGATTGTTTAGTGTCATATCCAGGGCACTCGTTGGGGGGGGGGTCTTACCCCTCTGTAGAGGTGCAGTCGATGTATTCTACAGCCCCAGCTGACTGGGCAATATGGATATTTCACTACCATTTAGTATTAGGGTAGAGTAATGGTGCATTTTGTGGACTTGACAGAAGTGTATCCATTTGGTTTTGTTATTCAAGATTTTGAACCAATTTTCCATAAGCGGATCATATATATAATATAGGGATTGTACATATGTGTGGGCATGTAGATAGTGGTATCAAGAGGATGATTAAATAGGGAGATCAGCAGATTTTAATAGATAATAGATTAGAAAAAGGATTTCTTGATGGGAATGAAGTAGTCATTTTTTTAATGTCCGTGATAAACTGAAGTCAAATGTCAGTAGACAAAGGTATCATTTTTTTTAGAGTATTTTAGTTCTAGGTGATCTATGTGAGAAAAGCAGTTTTCTTTTCCAAAAGTCAGGGCCTCATATATTCAAGAAAGCAATAATGAGTTTGACAGTTTGAGAAACCAGCAATTAGGGATTGGCTTTCATACTGGGCAGCCAGGCTGAGCCAGTGTAGTAAGCAGTAGTGGGTCACCAGGTTCAGCAGCAGTCCAAGAAAACAGAGTTAGCAGTTATCCATTAGACACAGAGCAAGGAGAAAACTAAACAGCATCCAAGTCTCCATCTAACAGTCATATTATGATAATTAGGGTCTACTTTGCCAATGATACAAGAGACTGGAGTTTAATCCCAGGTCAAGTCATACCAAAGACTCAAAAAAATTGTACTTGATGCCACCTTACTTAGCAATCAGCATTCTAAGATACAGATCAAGGGTAAAGTGGAGCAATCCAGAGAAAGAAGTAGCACCCTCATCAACACCATGGTATAGTAGCTATTGAAAAAGGAGCCTTCAGGTCACCCTTGACTAAGGTCGCCAACGTTATTTACTTTACTTAGACTGAAGTCGTATACGCCATCCTCACACCAAGATCGCTCAAAAATAACTAAAAGCAACAACACAATTGTATTCTTGGATTCTTTTTTGTTTCTTTGCATAGCTGACCCATAGCTTAAACAGATTCAACCAAAACCAGTGGCCAATAAAATCTCATTTAAAAAAATAAACACTACATGAAGAGAATAGATATCACTTAGCCAGCAAGAGTGGGTGAACTGTGGGTCGATACTGCCACATCAGAACCTGATGACCTGTCTTTGGCTGGTCACATTATTCTTAGCATATCTTATCATCTTATTAAATATGAGAAACATATCCTTTGATCACACTATCTAGAACTCTCTTTGGTCAAGGCATACTACTGATAATTCCTATTTTCAAAAGTTGAAAGAAAAAAATACTTACCACTCATTCGAATATGGTCTTCAAATGTTGCTCGGAAAGCACCAGGAGGATTGTGAACTGACTTTTTTATTTGACCCCTAATCCCACTGACTGTTCGAAGACAGGCACCAGTAAATTTTGCAACTTCCAATGGTGTATTGAACATATCCTTAAAACAAAAAAAAACTGAAAATTATTTTTGGAAATGAAATGAATACTGAGATAAATAAAGCTGATAACAATCTTATTATAATTCACCATATATACAGCTAAGAACATTCAGGAATTATTAGTCATGCCTAGAAAGGTTTTAAACTACACGAGGAGATACAAGATCTGGTTGAGACTGATTTTAAGATGGGATCTGTCTCTCATCTTCAATGTCTTACTGTCCCCCTCACTGTGAAAAAGGTGCCTGTCTCACATTGCTTACACACTCTCTTGGTCATCATTATGAGCAGATAGCTCTCTCTCTCTCTCTCTCTATATATATATATATATATATATATATATATATATATATATCAATTTAGACTGTCATGATCAGATTTTGAACCACTAAAAAGGAATCCATTTTATAGTTGCACAGTCTAAAAATGGCTTAGAAACTTAATTTTTTTAAATTTGGATTCATACTAACCCTCCAAATCTGGAAACTAATAAAATTATTTGTTAATAAAAATATTTGTGAATTTTTTGGTTTGGTTTATCTAATTGCATATTAACTCCTTATTGGTTATTCAATACCAAATTTTGATTCATTGGTAAATGTTTGATTACAATTATAACTATATTTTCAATGTTTCATTTTCCTGAAATTGCACTTGTTTTACGATTTTCTTAAATTGCATTTCTTGTAAGTAAAGTTGGCAACCTTAGTCGAGGATGACCCGATGGCTCCCTTTTCAATAGCTACTACACCAAGGTGTAGGGGAGGGCACTACTCCTTCCCTGGATTGCTTCACTTTACCCTTGATGTTTACCTTATAATGCTGAGTGTTAGCAAGGCTGCATCGAGTACCATTTTCTGAGTCTTTGGTATGAGTTGACCTAGGATTGAACCCCAGTCTCCCGGACCATTGGGGAACACTTTACTCATTAGGCCAATGGCCCAGTTGTAGTTGACTATAATAGTCATTTGTTTGCACAGTTATATAGTTTCAACTACTCCTATCTAACACCAATAATTTGCAAGCAATTATATGATTTTAAGTAACTAATAATAATAATCCCAGGTCGAGTCATACCAAAGACTCAAAAAATGGTACTTGATGCCTCCTTGCTTAACACTCAGCATTATAAGGTACGGATCAAGGGTAAAGTGGAGCAATCCAGGAAAAGGAGTAGCGCCCTCCCCTACACTTGGTGTAGTAAGCTATCGAAAAGGGAGCCTTCGGGTCACCCTCGACTATGGTCGCCTACTTAACTTCAAGTATTCATTTTTAATACAACTAATTTGCACACAGTCATAAAGGTATCAAATATGCCAATCTAATACAAATAATTTTAAACAGTTCTATTTGACCCATAGATACTATCATTTCAGGTCAAAGTAGAACTGGGAGTAATATACCACAATCTCCAGAACGGTAGCCTCACCATCAGATGCTATTTAGTGTCCTACCCAGCACAAACTTTTTTTAGGGTTGGGGCAGATGTCTTACCACTCTGTAGGAAATACAGCCAACATATTCTAAGCCCCACTGACAAAGCTTATTTCTGTCTTGGTAAATACAGCTTCAGTCTTGATAGTTTCTGAACACACCTCACATTTCTGGGTAGAACCTTATTTTATTTTTCTATATTCCATCATTCATACCAATGAAATAACTTCAAAAACTTGTGTCATTCTAATCAAGAAAAGTAAAGTAAAGTTGCCGACTGTAGTCGAGGGTGACCCGAAGGCTCCTTTTCGATAGCTACTACACCGAGGTGTAGGGGAGGGCGCTACTCCTTTCCCTGGATTTCTCCACTTTACCCTTGATCCTTACCTTATAATGCTGAGTGTTAAGCAAGGTATCATCAAGCACCATTTTTTGAGTCTTTGGTATGACTTGACGTGGGATTGAACCCAGGTCTCCCAGGCCATTGGCGAACACTCTAACCATTATGCCAATGTCTGGTATCATAATCAAGAAAAAAAAATTTATTTTTCTACATTCCATCATTCATACCAATGAAATAACTTCAAAACCTTGTGTCATTCTAATCAAAAATTTAAAAAAACAAAACAAAACATACATAAACTGCTCACCTTAATAAATGCACTTTTTTGGAATACTTTGAAGGGCGTTCCAGTAAGTTTTAACTTTTTGACAATTTCCGTGGATTTATCCATTTCCAAAACAACTCCTGTGGCAGCAATTCGGAATCCAGGCTAATAAACAAATAATAAACTCACAATTCAAATTTCCATAGGATCTTTTTCTTTCATTATTTCATGTATTCACATTAAACACAAATTTACACATTTATGACTGAATTAGTAAATGTTATGAGAAGTGTTGAAAAGTTCTAGACTCAACCAAGAAATGAGTAACTTTTTTTCTTTTCTTTTTATAGGGCTTTAAAGAAACTTCAGAAACAATGCGCCTTGAACTTCAGAATGAATATCTGGAATAGTGTGTATATGATCGATTGATTTTTAACAGCATTTCAACCCATCTAGTGTTATTTTATGCCAAGTGGCTAAGGAATTATATTCATTGTACATTTTTTGTGGAGTTGTTTCTTAAGAGTTTTTGCACAGTTATATGATATCAAGTATTCTTATCTACCTCAAATAATTTGCACAAATTTATATGGCTTCAAGTAATCCTATCTAATACTAATAATCTCAAAATAATTATATGATTTAATATAACGATCAAAATGATTTAATAATAATCAAATAAGTAAATATGTAAGTTGGCCAACCATAGCTGAGGTCAACCCGAAGGCTCCCTTTTCAATAGCTACTACATCAAGGTGTAGAGGAGGTTACTACTTCTTTCCCTGAGTTGCTCCACATCCTTGATCCATATCTTATAATGATGAGTGTTAAGAAAGGAGCCATCAAGTACCATTTTTTGAGTCTTTGATATGACTCGACCTAGGATTGAACCCAGGTCTCTCGGACCATTGGCAAACACTCTAACCATTATGCCAACGAGCTGTTAATAATCAAATACTTACACATAATTACATGGTTTCTAGTAACTATTTCTATTTAATGATAATCATTTGTTTGCATACAGATGTGTGTTTTCAAGTAACTATTAACAATAATAATATTAATCCTTAATAAACAATTATAGCTAAAAGTAACTAATCTTAATACACTTAATTTACAGTTATATGGTGTCAAGTATTCCTATCAAATAGAAATAATTCTAAAACACCTATTTGATGCATAGATGGAACCCTAAAAGATAATAACACTCCAGGTCAAAGTAGACTTAAGTAATAGGAATTAAGGGGTACTCTACACTCTCCAGAACTTGAGCCTCACCATCAGATGCAGTTAACGTCATACTCAGGATACCTCTTCCTTTTTTTTTTTGCCTAATGTCTTACCCCTCTGCAGAAGATACAGCCAGCATATTCTAAGCCTCACCAACATAGTGTTTATAGTTTACTGATTCTTTTCTGATGTAAATAGTATTAAATATTGATAAATTATTAGTTTTGTAATTTAATTTTCAATAAATCTATTTTGGGACGAATGGAAATTAGATTTTGTTACAGCCCTGACGTTTAGGTTAAGAAAGTAATAAAAGAATTAAAAACACTTACACTAACTTCAGCAACTTCTTGAATTGCAAGAATTCCAGTCCCTTGAGGTACAATGGGTCCTGTGGAAACAAAAACAGACTTATAGTTATAAATTCAGGATAAAATTTAAGAAAATTAACATCTATATTGAAGATGATTACAATAACATTGATTAAACCTTCTTGCTACATTATTAGACGATAATACTGGACTGGACTTTTAAAGTGTCAACTTCAGAATTCTATTCTAGAAATTTCTGCCACATTGGACATCATAAAACATTGATCTCAAGTCAAATGGATATAAGTAAGCAAAGTTGGCGACCATAGTCGAGGGCAACCAGAAGGCTCCCTTTTCAATAGCTACAACACATAGGTGTAAGGAAGGGCGCTACTCCTTTCCCTGGATTGCTCCACTTTACCCTCGATATCTACCTTATATTGCAGGGAGGTATCAAGTACCATTTTTTGAGTCTTTGGTATGACGCAACCTGGGATTGAACCCAGGTCTCCTGGACCACTGGCAAACACTCTATCCACTAGGCCAATGAACTGGTAATTGATATAAAGTGAAGCAATTTTCTTGTTATATATCATTGATCAAATCAAACTCTACACTGACTTTTTGTCCATTTTTTTTTTTAAAATACGTGGTGCATTCAATAAGTTTCCAGACTTTTTTTGTACAGTCATTTGAAATTTTTGTAGACTCTTGAAAATTCAGTATGTTATTGCTATACATCTTATGAGATGACTGACCAATGTTTATGATTTCACGTTCAAATGAACAGCCACAGCAGCAGTTGGAATACACCCTACTAAAGCCTGATTATCACAGCTGGTAAATTTCAAAAATGCAATCTGGATGTGAGGACATTTTAGAAGAACAATATGCAATAAAATTCTGTTTTAAACTTGGAAAAAAGGGGACTAGAGTTTCATGTGTGTATGATCAATAAAAGTGCCCATACCAAAAGTCTGGAAACTTATTTAATGATCCTTGTACATTCAAATATAATAAATACAAAACTAACTTTAAAAGTTGAAATATAATCTTATTACAGGTAAAGTATGGACTGCTATTGAAAGGTTATCAACTATATGAACATCTGATCTCTCTGATAAAATAAAGTAGGAATTCTTCCAAGTTGTAGAAGTGTCAGTACTATTGTACAGTTTCACCACTTTGACTATAATGAAACACTTGGAGAAAGCTAGATGAAAACTATACACGGATGCTGCATGTAGTTTTGAACAAATCCTGGAATAAGTACTCAACAAAACAGCAATTGTATGGTCACTTACCTCCCATCTCACAAACTAAGCAAGTAAGATAAGAAAGACATGCTGGGCACTGCTAGTGAAGTAAGGACAAGCTCATAAGTGATGTTCTCCTATGGACTTCTACACATGGACATACCAGTGTTGGCTGACCAGCAAAAACTTACATTCATCTGCTCTGTGCAGACACTGGATGCCATCTAGAGGACATACTGGGATGGATGGGGAAAGAGAGCCAAGAGAATCTGCACTGTTGGCATGCTATGATGATAATTCACCAAATATCTGTCCATACATGTAATGGTTTACTATTTTTGGACTGATTTCAATCAACTTTCAAGAACTGGAAATGTTTTAAACTATACTAGATTTGGCTTAGACTGATTTTTAGGTGGAGGTCTATCTCTCAACCTCTATGTCATGATGTCCTCTCACTGTTTAAGGATGTCCATCTCATACTACGCTCTTAGTTACAAGAGAGAGATGGCTCAAATTCCTTTTTAAATTTAGATTAATACTCTTATTCTAAATCTGGAAATTAATAAAATCAAATAACTAATCAAATATCTATAAATTTTTAAAGGTTTTCCAAGGTATCTGGGATCTTTGAATAAACCCAAAGCTATCTTCCATACATCATGTTCAATTCAAACAAAGCAGGAGCAAGTTGTAAATATGTTATATAATCACGGAATGATTTTTTTATATTAATCATTTTTCGTTAATTATATTTTATCATTCAGTTTGGTTGGGCTTTCAACTATTCAGCTCTTAGTTCAGGTGCATAGCACTGGGTACAGTTTATGCTCGCGCACAAAGGATATGACAATCACAATTGTCATAATAAACCCCAGATAGGAAATGGGCTGAATGACGTCATGCCTGGAAGCGATGGTCCTGAGAATTTGAAGATTTTGAAAAAGAGACAGTTGAAGGTTGACTTTGGGCCATGAAAGCAGACAGTTGGGTTGTCTGTCATTGAGGCAGACAGTTGATGTTGGGGTCTGACTATGATGTTGAGAAGTTGGGTCGGATAATGATGGTGAGAAGTGAGTTCCGACCATTGTGTTGAAAAGTTGAGGTCTGACCAGGCAGTTGGGATTTTGAGGTTGGACCATGGAAGATGATAGTTGACTTCCTACCATTAGGGATAGAGTTGGATTTTGGCCATTGAAAGCATAGTATGATTACGAAAGACTTTTAAGAATTGTCTCTCTCCTCGTGTCAAAGAACCGAAGTCAGAAATTAATAAACAGTTCAAAAGAGTTGCCTGTGTCTTTGAGTCCGCTGTGGTTTGCATATGTATACGTGTGAGTATACAACAAATATATGATAAAAAAAATTGAAATACAAATAATTATCCCAAACTTTAATAATGACCATTTTACAACCTATATGTAACATAAGTACTATTAGTAATAATAAAGAAACAAGGGGAAAACACATACAAGAAAGAAAAGGACAATTTTGATTTTAAAAACTTACCCCAAAACATAGTTTGACAATGAAGATGCTCAGGGGTGTATTTCAGAAGTCGGTTTCTATAATTATGGTCTTGCATGAAGTACACAGGAAGTGTTTGGAATCGTCTCCACCCAAGAGAAATGATAATAGGGTTTCTTGACTTCAATATCTTTTTGTACCATCGATGTTTCTTGAATCTAGCCTGACAAAAAAAGATAATACCCGAGTTATAAATTATTTCTTGATTTAATTTTAATTCAAAGTCCAAAAATACAATTACTAAGTTATAAACTGACAGAATAGAAAATATGTATTGCAAGACAACCTGTTGGGTTTCTAATATAACAGCACACTATAATGATTGATTTAATGGTATGTCAACCAGTCTAAGGCTATTTTATGCCAAGAAGTAGATTGTTGGGGATGGTCAGATTTATTTTTGTTTCCCAAGGATCTTCTTGATTTTGATAGTAAATTGTTTGCAGCTGTTTGTTGCTAAATGGATTTGGGTTTGTTTTGAGACGTAAGTTTGTTGGGTGAAGTTCAAGTCTACTGTTATATTTTTTGGTATAATTCTATTTCTCCATGATGATAATTGCAAAATTAAATTGCAAATAAAATGATTTTAAATGTAACGTCAAAAATTTTACAAAACAAAAACAAACCTTTACAAAGCCAATATTTGCTTCCATACTTTGCAGTCCACCAATAATTAAAGGATAAGTAGGATCAAAATAATCCACAAATTCATGTGGCATGTTTTGGAGTTCAACCCGCACATACATTCCTGGACGATAACCTTCATATTGAACTCTGAGTTCATCAGGAAGATTCTCAAACTCTTCTCGATTCATCTACAAAAACAAATTGGTTTGAAAATCATAATAAAATTATAAAGGAAATTAATTCTTCAGCTAAAATTGCAAAGGAAACATTCTTTACTTCTCTTTAATCCTTAGTGGGAGAGGGGTTTTCCAAAAATAATGTATAAACAATTAAAAGGTAAGAATATTTATTATAAATAAAAATTTTTATCCCATCTATGGGACCTAGAAGTTAAGACTTTTTTCTACTGCTGGCTTCATTTATTTTTTATTCATTTAAATATTTCTGCTCTTTTATATCATCCAAGTGAAAATCATTAAAATAACCTAAAGAGATTAGAATTAGGACTTTCCTGACTGACTTAGATATGAAACATTTTTACCCAATTCCAGCTGGAATAATTCAAGAGGAACATTTTTAACTTTTTTCAATAATGATCATGATTGGGGGGGGTAAACATTTATATACAATTAAGGACTGGTATGAATATTTATAAGTAAAAAGTTTTGTTCCTTTTAGCATTTGGTTTGCTTCTGTTTTATGTAGGTTATTTAATTTCCTGTTTATATATATATATACATATTACATTAATATATATTTTCCTGTATATACATATATGATTGGTAATCAAATAGTTTGTAGGCAACACTATTTCAAAATGAGCCAGAGTTTATTTGTATGCACACAGTTAAATGGTTTAAAGTACTGCAATTTAACACTAATAATTCTATTTTATATTAAGCATTTGTTTGCACACAGTTAAATGATTTCAAGTATTGTTATTTAACATTAGTAATTCTATTAGGTATTCCTCTCTAATACAAACATTTTTCAGACAGCTGTATGGTTTCAAATAACTAATAATAATAATCTTTAGTAAATGATTAAATAGTTCTATTTGACTCATGAATGGGACCCTAACAGGTATTACCACTCCAGGTGAGAGTGAACCTGAGAGTAATGGTAAACGGAGGGGTACTCCACATTCCCAAAAGTTCCAAGACTGAAGCATCACTATCAGATGCCATTTAATGTCATTCACAGGACAACAAATTTATTTGTATATTTATTTGAGATAAAAAGTTGTTCCATTTAAAGGACATTGGTAACAATTTATTTGTATATCTATTTGAGATAAAAAGCAATTTTTCTAAATGTCCTGTAAATGAGATGATATTGTTTTAGGGTTAAGAATAAAAATGCTATAAATAATAGAAAGAAAAAATAGCAGGTATCATTTCCAAAAGATACAAAGACACAAGTGAGGGGCACTCAGTGAAGAGTGAAGTCACTATATTAGCAATGAACTGTGAAACTAACTTGCTAACCATACATAAATTGAAATTAGTATTAACTAATACTTACTGGAATTATGCAAAAGGAAAATTTTAGATTTTTCTTTAATAATTATCAGGGGATGAGGCCTTCCAAAAATAATATATACACAATTTAAAATTGATATGAATACTTTTTTATCCACAACATGGACACTAAAAAAAAAAGAAAATGCGAAATAGGAACTACTCAAGAATGCTATGACCAATTTTGAACAAAGCCTGGAAGCAACATCCCACAAAACAACAGCTGTACAGCCACTTACCTCCCATCTCAAAAACCATCCAAGTAAAACAAACAAGACATGCAGGACACTGCTGGAAAAACAAGAATGAACTCAAAAGTGATGTTCTTTCATGGACCCCTACACATGAGCGTGCCAGTGTTGGTTGACCAGATAGAATTTATTTACATCAGTTCTGTACGAACACAGGATGTAGTACAGAAGACGTGTTAGGAGTGATTTATGGTCGGGACAGATGGAGAGAGAGAGTCAGCATAATTTGATGATGAATACTTATTTTAGATAAAACTTTCTTATAAGTTAAGAATTTGTGGGTCTATTCTGCTTACTTTTTTTTTCTGTTTCCATTTAAATATTTATGCTAAGGCTTCTAAGAGTAGTCCATATAGACTCCTGATTGGTTTGGTTTGGTTTGGTTTTATGGCATATCAACCATTGTTAGTTATCTAATGTCAAGTCCTGTTTTTACATATATATTAAATATGTGATTTGTAAACATACAGTTAAATGATCAAACAGTTCTACTTCTAACAATTCAATTTAACAAGTCATTTGTTTGCACTCAGTTTAAATGATTTATCATAAGTCATTTGTTTTCACAGTTTGAATGCTGAACAATTCTATTTGACCCATAAATAGGACCCTATCAAGTACTACCACTCTTGGTGATGGCAATGAAAGGCTACTCTGCATTCCCCAAAGCTCCAGTATTACTGGAGATTCACCATCAGATTGTTTAGTGTCATATCCAGGATACTTTGGGGGGGGGGGGTATTACCCCTCTGCAGAGATGCAGTCAGTGTATTCTACAGCCCCACCCTAAGGGTGAATAAATTTTGGCAACGTGAATAAAAGCATAAGCATCCACAGTCGTTAAATGCATTAGTTTGCACTTATAAATTCCCTTATAACAGGTGAACAAAAATTGCTAGATAATGTAAGCTTGTTGCCAGATATCATACATCAAGCAGAATATATGATTGCGTCTGATGGCCTGCCGCGACCAGCCTATGAACGTCAACAGATCGGATTACATTTCACCCTAGAGAAATAACATCCGGGCGCAGCCGGGAATTGATGAAGCCCTTTTTCGATTTTAACCGGCCGTTACAGCTAAGAAAGGGATAAATTAATATTTATCAACATTTGCAAAACACTTCTGCCAGAAATAATTCTATAAAAATGGAAGTAATACTTTTTGCTAGCCTATACTGGGCTAAAGAAATACTTATTTTCTGCGTCCATTTTTTGTAGAAGAACTTTCTATCCACGTGGCACGACAGAAGTGGAGTTCCCTTTCTTCCATATAAAAAGGCTTCAGGCGACGAAAATTGAGAAGTCTACGCGGACGCTCTCAGGGGCCACTTGGCTCAGGTCCTACGTTATCGTGGTTGCACCCGCCTCACCGCCACTTCTAGTGGTGGATTCAACAACCTTTTTTTACGGTCCTTTTTAAGGGCTATGAGAGGTCACCTTCTGCAGGTCGGTGCATCTCTGGCGATCGGTAATGATCAGTCGAAATAGACGACCCGGAGGCAAACACGAAGACTGATTCTAAGACCAGCCGGTCTTAGCCCTCGCTCGGTTCCGATAGTCCGATAAGCTGCACAGCGCCAATGGCACAGTCCAGCCTTTAGCTACCTCTTCGATATCTGCACAGCGCTAAGATAACGCCCATCTTAGCCTCGGCCTCCTGGCCTGTCCGCTCGTCCACACGGTTTTGGCGCGACCCAGCCATAGTCATCATCCGCACGGCTTTGGCGCGACCCAGCCATAGCCATCGTCCGCATGGCTTTGGCGCGACCCAGCCATAGTCATCGTCTGCACGGCTTTGGCGAGAACCAGCCATAGTCATCGTCTGCACGGCTTTGACACGGCAAAGCCTTCGCTCCCGTCCGATACGTCCGCACGGCTAGGGGGTACGACAAAGCCCTAGCATTTCCTCGACTCATTTCGCTCGATCTCGTCTGTACTAAGGCCCGGCAAACCTTAACCTCGGTCTCAGACCTTTCACTTGGTCCATAACACTAAGACACGGCTCAGTCTTAGTCACTAGCTCGCCCGATACTACACGACCAAGCTACCATAACCGAACTCGACCTCGACGCTCTTGCAAGGTATCACACAGTCCACGTAACGACTCGCTGTTACGGACTGTCCTACCACTGCAACAACTGGCTCACGTACAACCCGCTGTACGAGCCAGAAACCAGATCGACACACCCTTGGTTAACCCAACGTACTGTCAAAACCGGGATATCAATCTACCGACCACGACGCTCCTGCAATGCAGTCCACGTAACGACTCGCTGTTACTGACTGCCCCAGCAACGCAATACCTAGTCCACGTAACGACTCGCTGTTACGGACTACCCTAGCAATGCAGCATCTAGTCCACATAACGACTCGCTGTTACGGACTACACTAGCATCGCAACAACTAGCTCACGTAACGACTCGCTGTTACGAGCTAACAACCACGACTCGACCATACCAACGAAATGTCAAAACCGGGACATCGATTTACCAGCGACCAACTTTGGCTTTCCGCAACGTCTTGACCGACCTCAGCTGCCCGCGACGACTGTCCAACGGTATCCAACGACCCGACCGAATCTCAGCTTACCAGCATCAAACATCAAGCTGTATCTCCATGACTCGACCTACACCAGCTACCCTCGTCGAACGTCCAGCTGCGAACATCTACAATGCGACTATACCAGCTGACGACGTGACCCATCCTAGCTGAAGACTACATACAACCACCACGGACATTTACATACACGTTTGTGATTCCGGCAATAAAATCGTCACTTTTGTTGTATCTATTCTCCTGCCTTTTGTTTCCTTCATTGTCTCTGGCTGACACTACACTCGCACGCCATTTAACTTAATTTATTTGCGGAGTCGACACGCTTATCGGCTCCGCAACAGGCCACTAGTGATGTGTCGTTCACATAAAACCCATTCAAAATATATAGGTCACTTAAATGAATGAATACACTGACTTGAACCAAAACGATTCAAATCTTTTTGGCATCATTAACAATGCATATAATCATATTTTCAAGATAGAAAACATTTATAAACAAATTATTTTATAAAAATACTAATACAACTAGTTAAGAGATGTATTCAGGAGAAAAATATAGATTTAAAAATTTTTTTTAATTGTTTTAAAAACTGATAAATTAATTATGTTTTGTAATCTAATATTCAACTAATATATTTTGGGGTGAATGGAAATAAAAATTTGGTTACAAGAGGAAGGAGCATCAAGTAAAAAGTTTGAAAAAAACCCTGATTTCTGCTGTTTTTATTTATCCATCAGTGAAACAGCTTAAAAAGGTGGGTTCAATTTATAATGTAGATATACTGAACTCTGACTTTTAAAACAAAACCTTTTCAGGGATGACTCCTAACAATTCCAAGAATTAGTTGAAATCTGGTCAAATATGGTGAACCCTTAGTGCTGCAGTCAGATGGCTGGATATTTGGTAAATCATAAGTATATTTGTTTCTTTTGAAAGAAACAATGACCAAAATAGTGTTGGGATGTAGTGGGTAAGAAAGGGGTCTATTATACAACTGAAACACCAAACTCTTTTTTAACCCTCCTCCAACTGTCTTTCCCCCTACTGTTTTCTTTACCTTCGCCTGTTGCTCTGCTTCACTCTTCCATGACTCATAAAAATCTGCATCACCTTTGGAGTCATATTCTCGGTTGAACATTTCTTTTAACTCTTCTTTTTTCTCAGCACGTTTCTCATCTTTACTTTTTGCATAGTCTGTAGAAATTTAAAAAGAAAAAGAAAAATTCTCCTTCATTCTTTCAAGTAACAATTCACAATACAACTATCATTAAATACTAATAATAATAATTCTCTGCAATTTGGAAATACAAACAGATCACCAAGAATCCAGACCAGAAAACCAGACTTAGTTTTAATTATCAAGAAAATTTGTTATCTAGTGAATTTTGCCATGCCAGCAGACCACAGAGTGTAAGCAAAGGAAGGCAAAAAGCTGGACAAATATCTGAACCATGCCAGAAAGCTGAAAAAGATGTGGAACATGAAGGTGACAATGATACCAATCATAGTTGGGGCACTTGGAACAGTCTTCAAGAACATGGAAGATTAGAGGAAGAACTGAAACCATCCAGACCACAGCATTACTAAAACTGGCTAGGATACTTAGAAGAGTCCTGGAGATCGGAACAAACATGCTGTCACTTAGATTCCAATAAAAAAAATCCATCAGTTAGAGCTGATTTGAAAAGCTTACAAGAAGTAAAATAATACACTGTTTTTATATCAACAAATATTAGATCTGTTAAGAAATAATCTGAAAAAAAAAAAGACAAGTACTTTCTAAAGCATTCTCATTATCTGATGTAAGTTTTCAAAAATTCTTAAATGAGTAGGTAAACCTAAAAAAAAAGTATAAAAATAATGATAATAAATGATTTGAATAATAAGCAAAGTTTCAAGTACCTTCTGAAGCATTCTCATCATCTGATGTAACATTATCTTGACTTGATTGTTTACCATTTCCTTTGAAAGATTCTCCTGTTTCAAGGTCTTCAAAATCACCATACATTTCATCTATAATCAAAAGTAAAAATTCATAACTAGATAAATATATGAATTGCATGTTGTTTTTTTAATTATAAGACCCACATTTATATTGTCTTCACAGATAAATATTGAATATTTGATGACTTATAAAACTATCATACAATAATTTGAAGCACAGGTTATAGCTATCATCATAGGAAATTGACCCAACAAACAGAGTTCAAATCTTAGTTGGTTGGTATTTAATGGCATATCAACCCTTGTTGGTTATTTAATCCTAAATCTTATTCTTCTTATATACATATGATACATATGTGATTTTTAAGCAAAAAGTTTGTAGGTAAATATTTTTGCTTTTAAATAAATTGTTAGAGCATGAAACAAAGATTAGGAGACAAATTTTACTTCACAGGCTCAAATCATAGATAAGTTAGCATTTCACTCCACAGTAATCCCCTTGGGAAAGGTGTAAATACATCTCTTCTTCTATCACTTATTGGTAAATAGTAGGGTAGACTAAGCTATTTAGAGTTGGTGAAGCAACCAATCTAAAATAAAGGAAAAAACTTTGGGTATTTGGTTAGGTTTTATGGCATATCAACCATGGTAGGTTATTTAATGCCAAATCCAGTTTATGCATATATATTAGATATATATGATTTGTAAACATAAGTCAACAAAGTTGAGTGGTTCCAAGTATTGCTATGTATCATTAAGAATTCAATTATTTGTTTACACACAATTAAATGATCAAAAAATTCTATTTCTAACAATTCAATTTAGAATAAGTCATTTAATTGTAAATGTCAAACAGTTCTATTTGACCAATAGATAGGACTTTATCAAGTGCTACCATTTCGAACCAGAGTGGACCTGGGAGCAATGGCAATAAAGGAGTACTTCACATTCCCCAAAGCTCCAGCATTACTAGAGCCTCACCATCAGATTGTTTAGTTTCATATCCAGGACATTCCTTTGGGCAGGGGGCTCTTACCCCTCTGCAGAGACACAGTCAGTGTATTCTACAACCCCAGCCAACTGAGCAGCCTGGGTCTTAAATGCAAATTTGAGGTATATAACAAACTAATGTTTACCCAGATTCTGTAGACTACCATTATCTGTATGTAGTCTTACTGCCT
Organism: Sepioteuthis lessoniana; assembly: GCA_963585895.1. Taxonomy (NCBI): domain Eukaryota; kingdom Metazoa; phylum Mollusca; class Cephalopoda; order Myopsida; family Loliginidae; genus Sepioteuthis; species Sepioteuthis lessoniana. The sequence goes on along the minus strand of OY757925.1, from coordinate 71,371,516 downwards.
AAATCAGTAATATTAAATGTAAATGAAAGCAATTTGTCATCAAATATTAAAGATAAGATGATAAACATCTGAATTGAAAATTTCTGGTCAAAAAAACTTTCAATTATATTCTTACTCTTCATAAGCATAAAGAAAAACTGTTGACAGGGCTTAAACAGGCTGATTTCATCTCTAGCAAAGAGGTAAGGCCACCACCAAAATTGGATGAAACAGCACCATTGTATTTCTTTGCATGTTCTCCACATCCTAAAATCTTATTCTTGAGGTGAAAAGAAAAAAATCAGAGATAGAGGATCTAGTGTGGTTTGGTTTTATGGCATATCAACCATTGTGGCTTATTTAATGCCAAATCCATTTTTATACATATAAACAGTTCTATTACAAACAATTCAGTTTAGCATAAGTACACAGTTTAGTTCTATTTGACCCATAGATAGGACCGAGCCAGAGTGGACCAGGGAGCAATAGCAATGAAAGGGTACTCAACATTCCCTAAAGCTCCAGCATTACTGGAGGCTCACCATCACATTGTTTAGTGTCATATTAGGATACTCACTGGGGAAGTTTTACTCCTCTGCAGAATTGCAGTCAATGTATTCAGCAGCCCCAGCCGACCAGGCTAAGTGTGTATCAAGGATGCAGCACTTACACAATCTTTTATTCTGCCAAAACCTGCCATTCAAAAAGGTTTTGAGACCGGCTTCAAGAATTTTTTTAAAAATTGGCACCGACTCAATGAAGTAAAGACATAGGCATCCTCACTTAATTATTCATGTATAAGTAAGTAAAGTTGTCTCCCTTTAGTCGAGGGCGACCAGAAGGCTCCCTTTTCAATAGCTACTACACCGAGGTGTAGGGGAGGGCACTACTCCTTTCCCTGGATTGCTCCACTTTACCCTTGATATGTACCTTATATTGCTGAGTGTTAAGCAAGGACGTATCAAGTACCATTTTTTAAGTGATTGGAATGTCATGACCTGGGATTGAACCCAGGTTTCCCGGACATTGGCGAACACTCTATCCACTGGGCCAATGAGCCGGTCTATATAGGAAGCAGTATTTTTCCAAATTTTTCAGCCTAAAAGTTAAGGTTGCATATTATACATGTGAACTAAATATCATCACTAAGTGTATTCAGACAATTGTCTTCATCTTCATTATTATATTCACATTTCCAGCAGGATACATGACACAATGGATATAGGCATTGGTTGAGAAGTGCTTCTAAGTGAAATCATCTGGAGGTTGCAGGTTCAATCCCAACTACAGATAAATAACAAAGAATACTTACTAGAGATTAACATTTGAACCCGATTATGGTTAATGGAATTAAAACAATCTACCCTTGCTCAGTTGGCTGGGGCTGAAGAATACACCAACTGTACCTCTGCAGAAGGGTAAGAACCTCCCCTCCCAATGAGTGTCCTAGAGATGACACTAAACAATCTGATGATGAGGTTCCAGTGATGCTGGAGCTTTGGGGAATGCAGAGTACCACTTCATTGCCATTGCTCCCAAGTCCACTCTGGCCCGGAATGGTAGCAAGTAATAGGGCCCTATCTATGGGTTAAATAGAACTGCATACTTATGCTAAAACTGAATTGTTTGAATTAGAACTGTTTGACTTAACTGAATAGCTTTAAATAGAAATGTTTTTGACAATTAAACTGTACTTACATTTAAACTGCATACTTATGCTAAACTGAATTGTTTGAAATGGAACTGTTTTTGACATTGAAACTGTACTTACACTAAACTGAATTGTTTAATATATAACTGTTTTGACATTTAACTACATGTAAACAAAATCTGTACTTAAACTGAATAGCTTGAAATAGAAATATTTTTGACAATTAAACTGTGCACTCATGCTAAACTGAATTCTTTGAAATAGAACTGACTATTTGCATAAAAATGAATTTGGCGTTAAATAACCTACAATGGTCGATATGCCATAAAACCCAAACAAACAATCTACTCCCATGGATTAAATAAAGAGTTCGGTTTGAAGTTCTATGTGGATTCCTGAGTTCAACATGAAACACCTGAAGAAGGCTGAAAGATACATCAGTTCAAACATTGTGAATATAACAATGAAGATGAACACAATAATCCAAATAGCCTAAGAGATAAAAATTATCTAGCTTCATCTCAGAAATTTAGACAAACTAAATATTACCTTTTTATCAGCCATAGGTGTCACCATATTCAGGACAGCATGACTGAAAGTAAGTTATATCTATCATCCAAACTAATGTGTAATAAACACTTCTGTTTTATACAGTAACAGAAAAATAATCACAGGAATGCATGTTTGTATATAATTTGTTTCTTCAATTGTGATCTTATTTTGTTACATTTCTATGAGATTATGTCTTTGCCTTAGTCCTAAATACTGAGTAAATTTTGTGTTTCAAAACATTATAAAACTATATAAATTCTAATTTTTAGTTGATACAAACTAGATAAAAAGTTGAATGAATATTGAATTTAGCATAAATTTAGTTGCTACAAATTCCAAAAAGTCAATGCGTATTCCTGAATTTCATACCTAAAAGTTAGGGATGCGTATTATACACAACTATTTATGTCATATGAATTGTTCAGCTGTCTTCATTAAAACTTCAAATTTCAAAATTTTAACTTTCAGTCTTGATACTTTTTGAACACACACAATGTAAATACAAATATAATTGTGTGTTGCACATGTAATAATTATATAACCATAATTTGAAATATAGAAATCAAAAAAGACTCGACAATTTTAAAAGCTCCAGAGTTAACAAAACCTTACCATCATCTTTCAACAAAGTTTCAGCATCTTCATTAGCATCCCATTTTCCAGTAACAAAACAGTCATGTATCTGATCACGAATCTACAATAAAATAATAATAATCAATAACAAAACTGGAGTTGTTTTTTTTTAAAGATTTTTAACTAGTAAATATTTTAATATTCTATTTTAAAAGTAAACTTATTTCACTTAAGTTTCTCATTTATAAAGAAGGAAACATAATTAATACTGGACATAGAAATGTGTTTTCTTATATAAAGGTTAGCTGAAAAGTTCATAGACTGACCAAGATATTCTTATGGAATGTGACCAAATGGGATTTATTTTTCAGGATAGTCTCTCTGGCAGTCCACACACTTCTTCCATCCGCATTGCAGTACTTGGATCCCATTGGTCAAAAACGTCATTGTATCATCCTATGAACTTTTCAGCCCCACCCTCATTGGTTCTTTCAGACCAGTTACTAAAAAACCCAGACTGTGAGGCATCAGATTTCATGAAAACTAACAATTGTGTAGACATAGTCTAGAATGGATCATATGGCCAAAAAACTAAAATCTTTGACCAATCTTAATACAGACTGAAAGTTTTAAAATTTGGTAGCACTGGAGCCAAGTTGATTCTTATCTAAATAGCTAAGAAACAATTCACTGGTAGTCAGTCAATCAGTCAGCTCCAGACAGTCTAGTCGTGACTACTAAACAAAGTTACTGGTATCAAATTTGAACATTCTGTCAGACTCAATATTTGCTCGAGTCTGGACAAATAAATACCAAAATTTTCACCTATAAGTAACCTTATTTAGCATCATATAAAAATCAATTATAAGGATTGATTTTGCCCATTCATTTATTCCATTGTAAATTTAACGTACACTAACACACAGGACTTTTTTGACTTTACAATTATTCCTTTTTTTCATGCCTTGACACATTTCAGTGAATGAATTTTTGCTTTGTTATCATTGCAGACATTTCTTTTCAAATTTTCGTTCATGTTACAGAAACCACATCATTCATACCTCTTTTGTATTTCTTCATTCGTCCTTTCTCTCTTCTCTAACTCTTTCACTTAGTGGACAAGAAAGGGGATTTTATCACTTGCGTCAAACGAAGCCAAAAGACTCTACTACTATAATCCTAACTAATATCAGACCAATTAAAAGTTATTCAATCATATAGTAGAGTGAGTCAAAAGTTTTGCAATGTTTTGGTACAAGCTAGTTTGCAGTGCATATATCATCATGTGACCAATGCAGGTCAAGCCATGGAAAGTACCCATGGTAGCTGGTACACTGATACATTGTGTATTGCTTCCCTCTGTGTGTGATTTGAAAGCCACACACATGAACATGCAATATAGTCTAATTCAAGAACTTCTGCTTTGGTAGTATCGTGGTAGTTGGTATGCTGACACGTACATTGCTTCACTGTGTGTGATTTGAAAGCCATATATATGAACATGAAATGTAGTCTAATTCAGGAACTTTTGCTTTGGTAGTATAGTGGTAGTTGGTATGCTGACACGTGCATTGCTTCACTGTGTGTGATTTGAAAGCCATATATATGAACATGAAATGTAGTCTAATTCAGGAACTTTTGCTTTGGTAGTATAGTGGTAGTTGGTATGCTGACATGTGCATTGCTTCACTGTGTGTGATTTGAAAGCCATATATATGAACATGAAATGTAGTCTAATTCAGGAACTTTTGCTTTGGTAGTATAGTGGTAGTTTGTGCACTGACACATCATGCATTGCTTCACTCTGTGTGTGATTTGAAAGCCACACATATGAATGTGCAATGTAATTCAACTCAGGAATTTATGCTTTATTAGTTCAAACTCAGCAATAACACAACAGAAGTGACCAAAAACATTTGTTGTGCAAAAGGTGAAGGCACAGTTGATCAGAGTACAGTAAGAGGCCAATTCAGCATGTAGCACTCAGAGAGTATCAGGCAAGTTTGGCATCTCACAGTCCAGTATGGCTTGTCACTTTCAAGACCTCAACAAAAGCATCCCGAGTTACCAAATTGTGCTTCACATTATTAAAATATTGCAAAACTTTTGATTCACCCTAGTATAAAGGTGGTGTTTTTTTCCCTTTTGCCAACCAGCTAAGTTGAAAAGTTTATATGATGATATCATATATGCTGTTGAGGATTATTTTGACTAATAAGATCCAAGCATTGACAAACCAATGGAAGAAGTGTGAAGACCACAAGGGGGTCTATATTGAAAAGTAAACCTCATTTGGTCACATTCCACCAGAATATCTTGGTCAGCCTATGAATTTTTCAGTCAACCTTCATATATGTAAAAGATATGTTGTGATTTTTATACTGAAAAGTATAAGGACTGGTTTTAGTGATACAAATGTGTTACACTAGAAATGACTCAAACAGAAATACAAATAAATATTTTTAAAATTTTTAATTTGATAAAAAGAAATGCCCTGCCCTCATCAGCCGCCAAACAGGGATGATAACACAGTTTCGGTAGCTCAAGGCGGTACTGCCACTCCTGGCGCTACCAAGCAGCTTTTGCCACCAGACAAGGTATTTAAAAGAATTATATATATATATATATACATACACCAGATCAATTAAAAGCAGAGATTACATTGAACATTCATCTTCATTTTTAGTGTGCAGTTTGTGATTTAAAAAAAAAAAAAAAACATGTTTACTTTTGGCCGTTAATGTCATTACGCGTTTACAGTAACTGTTTCCTGATGTTATGCAATCACACAGGAACGGTGGCTCCGTGTGCATTTCATTCATGCTGAAAACTTCTTGCTTATGACCAAATCCAACTTGATGCATATTGCGCCATAGTCTGAAGATGATTTGAGGCAACTTTCAAACTGCGACCAGTGATTCCTATGTATATTAGATAAGTGATTTGTAAATGAATAGTTTGTAGGTCACATTCTAAACAAACCAGAGTTCATTTGTTTGCACACAATTAAATAGTTTTAAGTATTGCTATGTGACAATAACAATTACCATGTCAGGCATTTGTTTACATACATTTAAATGGTTAAACAGTTGTATTTGATCCATAGATAGGACCCTAACAAGTACTACCACTTTGAGTCAGAATGGACCTGGAGTCAGAGCAATGAAGAGGTACTCCCCAAACTTGAAAACTGAAACCTCACCAGAGATTGCTTAGTGTCATATCCAGAACACTCATGGGGGGGAGGGTTCTTACCCCTCTGCAGAGATGCACTCAGTATATTCTATAGCCCCAGCTGACTGGGCTACCCATATCTGAGGAAATTAGAGGGTTCATACTTTTCCCCAAAGGTATTAGTCTTAAAGTGAACATAAAAGCATGACTGAAGTTTGAACTCAGTCACTACAATGTCATATTCCAGCACATTAGCCACTGCACATTAGACTTCCTCCCACACTTTAAGAGAATATATTAAAAGAATTTCTAATTCAGTCCCAAAACAATTGTTCCATTTAAGGTACATTTATATGCAAATGTAACAATTATGGGACAAAGGAGAAAAATTCTACAACTGTCAGTCAATAATTGTTAGATTTAGTGCATGAAATTTATATGCAAGTTTCATTATAAAATTTTTTTCCTCAAAAATAAATACAAAATTAGAAAAATCTCACTAGTTAGATAATCTTTGTATTTTTAACTCTACTCACCTCACTTAACGACCAGTCTTGGATATGACTAACTGTAAATTTGGAGCAATCCAGTCCATGAGTGTCCCTCTGTAAGCGATCCTTTTCACTTTTCTTCCGCATCACTTTAAACAAACCTCCAATTTCTTCCTCTTCACTACATTCTTTGTCTGATAATACAAGTTCATCTGCAACACCAAACAAAAAATATTTCAAACTTTTGCCTTCATGCATTTTGATCTACCCTTGTATTTTATATATATATATACATATTGTTTTTATGTAAAAAGAAAAATGTCTGTTTATGCTATATTCAAATTTAAGGCACCCCACCATTAGGGCATTGAATCAAAGATTTACCATATAACAAAGTATAAACTTCATTATATTCTGAATTCAAAGCACATTTATGTTTAACATTGATTGATTGATTGGTTTTTAATGGCATGTCAAACCTGTCGGGGTTATTGTTTACTCATTGTATGTTTATATTTACATTTTTTGAGAAGTTCAAGTTCAGGCAATTGACCTAATGAGTAGAGTGTTTCCCAATGGTCCATGAGACCAGGGTTCAATCCCAGGTCAAGTCATACCAAACACTCAAAAAATGGTACTTGATGCCGCCTTGCTTAGCACTCAACACTATAAGGTAAGAATCATGGTTAAAGTGGAACAATCCAGGGAATGGAGTAGTGCCCTCCCTTACACCTCGGTGTAATAGCTATTGAAAAGGGATCCTTCGGGTTACCCTCGACTAAGGTTGCCAACTTTACTTACTTACTTACATTTCATTGGCAATAGTGATGTAAAAATGGGAATTCACTGGATACAGCCTACCTGGATATAGGTACTTCAAGGTAGCAGCATGAATACCAGTCAAATGCATCTTAGCTAAGATTATGCTATAATGTTGCTAGGCAATCATCATTAAGATGTGCTGACAGTGCAGATTCCCTAGACATTCTCTCTTACCATCTATCTCTATTGGTCATCACTTTTAACAAGTACTCTAGATGGCACCCAGTGTCCACACAGAGCTGATGAATATAACTTTTAACTAGTCAGCCAACACTGGTATATCCATGTAGAGTCCATGGGAGAACGTTGCTTATGAGTTTTACCTTACTTCTCCAGCAGTACCCAGCATGTTTTACTCCTCTTACTCAGATGATTTGTGAGCTAAGTTTGTTATTTTGTAGAGTGCTGCTTCCAGAATTCATTAAAAACAGCATGTAACATCCTTGTGTAATTCCCATCAAGTTTTTCTCTAGGCATTTTGTTAAAGTACAAGTGGTGCAACCAGACAATATTACTGACATGGAATAGTGATGTAGAAATGAGAATGATATTGTTAATTAAATAAGAATAATAAAATGATATTGTTAATTATTGACAAGGGTAAAGTGGAGCAATCCAGGGAATGGAGTAGTGCCCTCCCCTACACCTTGGTGTAGTAGCTATTGAAAAGGGAGCCTTCAAGTCACTCTCAACTAAGATTGCCAACTTTACTACTTATATATTATTCCAATCAAATACAAAAAATTTCTAATCAGATCTATTTGACCAATAAATTGAACCCAAACAGATAATACCATTCCAAATCAAAGTAAACCTGGGAGTAATGGCAATGCTCCAGAATTAGATCCTTACCACCAGATGCAGTTTAGTGTCATACCCAAGGTACCTCTGTTTTTGGAGGATGGGGAGGGGGTCTTACTCCTCTGAGGGGATAAGCCCTGCTGACAGAGCAAATTCATGTTCATGGTGAGACCAATTACTGCTGTGTCATGAAATAAGTAAGGTTGACACACATATAAAATAAAAGATATCTTATTCCAGAGAGAAAATAGTACAAAGTTTGATACACTGACAAATATAAATAACTTTAGCCATATTTGTATACAGACATAGTCTATAGTGAGCACCACACTAAATAGTCCTCAGACCAGTCCATCATGAAAGGGGACTCCAGCCACTCCACAACAATATATATCAGACTGAAAATTCATTTTCTTAATATTTGAAAGCAACAAAAATATTGATACAATTATCTTTATAAATACACACTTACCATCTCCATAGATGAGTTTTTTGTAGTTCTTTTTTGCCAACTGACGATGCCGAAATGCAGTAGAAGCTTTTTTAAGTAAGTCACTTTTCCATTTAAGATGACCTGTAAAAAAAAAATAAATAAAAACACTGGAGAATTATTTGAAAATGAAATGATAACATATCTATATCCATTCAGGTAAATTATCTATAATAACTAAGAAGAAATTAAGAAGAGTTTGTATGTCTATTCTTTACAGACAACCAGTTTGAGGTAGTAATTTGATATGAATACTTATTAAATACAAAGCAAAGTTTTAAAAGTAAAATAAAAAATATTATTCTTCATGGTGAAAAGATGATTCTCATCAATAAGTGGGTTTCTAAGAATAAACAATAACCAGCAGGAAACTATGTTGCTGCAAAACAAATATCCATACAGAATTTAAATTTTCAAAGCTCAAAAGAAAAAAATTGCCTTGTTTAAATAATTACTCATATTTAATCAAATATAGCTAATTATGTTATTCAAGCTGGAGACATAAAATAAATATACAGTATTATTGCTTATTTAGGGTTAATTATCTAGATGAAAAACAAATAAAATTCTTAAACACCATTCACTTAAATTAAAAACATTTCCCTACTCAGCTCCATGATTTTTTTCAGAGAACAACATTAACTTCATATTAGTTGTCTGAATTCCTGAGACAACGGTTGATGATTTTTATCATTTAGGGTTTTCAGACTATTGTCTTCATTATTATATTCATGTTTTCACCGTTATGTCCTCTACCCTTCTTCAGGTGTTTATCAAACCCGTGAGCCTAAATAGAACTTTGAACCAATCAAAAAGGTTAGATTTTTTAAAAAAATCAAATTTTAAGTTCTGGTAAAAAATCATACATAGTAATCATAGTGTTGTAAGAACATTAAGTTTATAAGTCCCAAAAAATCACTCTGTATTGTCCAGCAGGACACATAGCATAACAGTTATAGGCATTGGCTCCCTAAGCTTCTAAATAGACAATCATCTGGAGGAGGTTGCAGGTTCAATCCTAACTGCAGGCGAGTAATAATACAGGAATACTTTGCACTTATACCCGATTATGGTTAACAGAATCAGAACAAGCGACCCCTGTGGATTAGATAAAGGACATGGTTCGAAGTTCCGTGTAGGCTCCTGAGTTCGACAAACACCCGGAGGACATATCAGCCAAAACGTTGTGAATATAACAATAAAGATGAAGACAATAGTCCGAAAACCCTGAATGATAAAAATATTAAATTCCTAATATAAAATAAATAATTAATTAACTTTTTTGGTTGTATGGATTTATCTTTTATGGTAACAATTACAATTTGTAACTATATAAATTCTTAACTGAAAGAGATTGTCAAAGAAATATTGTTTAGAAAAATAAAACAACTAGAAGGGAATTTTTTTGACATATGTCTGTTAATCTTGCCTTGCTTAAAATCCAAGTCTTGACCCAGTGTAGATGGGAATTTCAGATAGTTTATAATATAGGATCTAACAACTTAAAATTTTTTAATCATCTTTATTATTTAAGGATGGAATCTCAGATTATTCATTTGTTATGAGTGTGTGTGTGTGTGTGTGTATATAGATATATACTTTCTTTAAAGAAAAAACCAAAGACCAGTTAATTTAGGATTATAAATTTATTTCCATCCTGTTTTGCGTTTCTGATGTAAACCAAAAACACGAAGAAAATATAACAGGACTTCTTCAGATCTTATGGATAAAATAAAACAGAATAGACAGCGGGTGGAGAGGAAGAGAGGTGAAGAGTTACCTCCTCGTTTTATTAAACTTCCATTTTTTTATTTACTTATTTATTTTCCTAGTTTTACCGTCGGTTGGAATTATGGTAATTTAACTTTTTTATTTATTTTCATTTTTGTTAAGTTCAATAATTAACTTTTATGTGTTATGTTTATATAATAAATTTTTGTAAGGGAAATATTAATACTTATATTAATTTCGAGTCTATTTCCTCAGTTACCTATTTTTTTCCTCTACCAGGAAAATTTAAATGTTCAGCTTTTGAATGATTTTCTTGTCCTGAAGGAATTACTCCCAACTCTGGGTTAACTGGACCGAATAATACCTATGTGTATATATATATATATATATATATATATTAGAATAGCTTTAAGTAGAGTATACATCATAAGTTCAATTTATAATGTATGCTATACTTAAAACTATTTTAATATATACATGTGTGAGTGGTATACTGGTTATAGTCAAAGCAAACAAACTCAGCAAGTTAAACTTCTAGATGAGGATGTCTGTATTTCAATTTGCACGAATGCTCTTGGGAAAGACATGTATCCATCTCTTCTCCTTCAGCTATTCAGCTATGGATAAAATAGTAGGACAGATTGGGATCTCCAGTCTAGAAGGAAAAACTGAATTCAAAACCAGAAGCCGAAGACCTTAAGGCAGTTCAACATTTTGTTCAACCTCATTCTGGAAACTCCTGTGGTGAAACAAATGCAAAGTTGTATAACACTTTGTAAATCACTTAGATAGCATAGGTGTCAGAAAGAGGGGAGACCTGCAGCATAGGCAACCCTTGGTCTTCAATACAACCTTGCTCAGGCCTGTGCCAGAGATTGAGTGCAATCTCAGGAAACTGATAGATGTCATACAATAATCTCTTATCTAAAATTCTAAGAATCAAAAAGCTCCAGAAACCAAATATTTTTCTGTGGCTACCAAATCTCACATTTTGTACTAAATATGATCCAACAAGATACATCTGCTGCACTTCTACCAGACCTTGGGAATTTTCAAGACAGTCTTGACTTAACCCATGCCAAACAGTTATCTTTTAATGTCCCTATTAGCTTTTTTCCTTTGTTTTGTTGTACATTTTCTATTTTCCAGACATGTTTTTAGTTTTCTAACCCAATATTTTGGTATCTTTTGTCATCTACCAGTATGTTTTTCTTTATCAACAACACCATTTCTTTTATATTTGCACCAAATTTTAGACACAGCTCACTGGGAACAACCAACATCTTTTACTACACTCCACTGAGGATTCCTTCTTGAATGAGTTTTACAATCCTTTCCATAGTTTCAATTGATAATTCTTTTGCTGGAGCCATGAATTCAAACCTGTTAAACTCCGCTTAAAAATTGACCTTGTGTCATATCCTGCCCGAGTGGAGGGGTTGGTAAATATGATTAAATATGATCCAAGATACATGTCTCAAAATATTTTTCTGTGGTACCAACAGGCCTTGGAAATTTTCAAGACAGTCTTCACTCAACCTATGCCATACAATTATTTATTAGTGACCTTACTAACCAGAGGTGTTACCATATCATATTTACCCAACACCTCCGTTCGGGCAGGATATGACACAAGGTCAATTTTTAAGCAGAGTTTAACAGGTTTGAATTCAGAGTTTTCCTTCTCCTAGACTAGTTGCCTCACCAAGGCTGAAGAACCTAGTCTGCCCTACTATTTACCCATAGCTGGAGGGAGAATTATTGGATTCATACCTTTCCCAAGAGTATTAGTGCCATGTGAAATGCAATCAGTCTCGTCCAGGATTTGAACTCGTGTCGTCATGTCCATTTCCTACGATGATAACCATTACACCACAGGCACCTCCTATTACTATTATCTCAATAACACGTCTACACAACTAGTAGTCAATCACATTAAATCATCACAAGCATTTTCTTTTTAAAAACTTACCTTCTTCTTTATTATCATCAGAATCCTCTTCACTATCATCCTCATCTGATAATGACAGAATGTTTGAACCTTCTTCAAACTAATAAAAATAAAAATATGATAATGATAAATATTTTCTTCAAAAAGATACTAATAAAAATAGATAAATAAAATACATGACAGTAAAAACTCTTAGCTATCCAATGTGACACTGTAGCTCCAACAGCATGCCTAAGCATGAACATTTGATGCCTAATAGTAAATGCCTAGGGCAGTCATTTAGCTGTATATTTTTACACCATCATGAGATGAACAAAATGTAATAAAATTTAAATGTCTTTTTCACCAAAGATCAACAGGAAGTGAGTGCTTTAATTAGCAACTTTAATAATATCATAATTAGATAAGTAAGTAAAGTAAAGTTGGCGACCATAGTCGAGGGAGACCCGAAGGCTCTCTTTTCAATATCTACTACACCAAGGTGTAGGGGAGGGCGCTACTCCTTTCCCTGAATTTCTCCACTTTACCCTAGATCCGTACCTTATAATGCTGAGTGTTAAGCAAGGAGGCATCAAGTACCATTTTTTGAGTCTTTGGTATGACTCGACCTGGAGATTGAACCTAGGTCTCCCGGGCCATTGGCGAACACTCTAACCATTATGCCAATGTCCGGTTTTTTAGATAAGTAGGTAATAAAATTTATTGACGTGACACATGAATTTTTTACCTAATATTAAATGTGTTTCACAATTTTAATGAATAGTTTCTTAAGAATCAAGGCTTATTGCGTGGATAGATAAAAGTCTGGTTTGGTTTTCTTTTCCGCAATAGTTGAGGAGTGAGGAGTTCTGAGGCTTAGCAGATGACTGCCTCACCCAAAAGAGGCAGGGACAACAAAGTATCATGAGAATTTACACATGAACAGTCTCCTCTTCTCAAAATGATAGTTTTAAAGGCATACGTATGATCAAAGGGACGGCTCTAATAAAACAAAGTGGGAATATAAAACTTAAATACATATTTGTCAGCTAATTTCATCATCTGGATAAAAATTACAATCAATGGCTTTTGGTTGGTTTGGTTTCTTTGTTTAATGGCATATCAACCTTTGTAGGTTATTTAATGCCAAATCCATTCTCCTAGAAGAACAGTAGTGGGACTATTTCACACATAGCTGGGAGGATAAGGGGGTTCATACCTTTCCCGAGAGTATTTGCCTGAAAGTGAACGTAATAGCGCGACTGGTATATGAACTCGCTTACTATGATTCTGCAGTCCATCGATTTAACCATTACACCACGAGGACACCCCCATGGCTTTTGGGTGCTGTCCAGAAACAAGAGTCAACAATAACATAGCCAATAATGAAACACTGTAAACGAATCTGATTAAATTAATTTTTTTTTTAAATACCTTCATTTTCTTTGCTTTAGGTACTTCACTATTGGAATTTTCTACTTCTTCCTGAAAATACAAAATTATTATTACAGATATTTGGTTGATTAGAATAAATAAATAAATATATCAATAAAACTATAGTTATTTATTATCCAAAGCTGGTTTCAACCAATCATTATTATTTCTTTTTTGCTATATTTACAAATACCAGAAATTTAATCTCTAGTAATGACAACAGATTTTATGCATAGATAAAAGATACAATATGGCATCTAAAAGTGAATGAAGAATCCATTGATTGTATCAAAATTACAAAAATAAAGATCTCTTAAATTCCAGAGGTAAACAATATCTCATTTCATTATTTCAGAAATCTTATGAATTGTGATGAAAAACAAATATTGTGGTTAATTTTGAATTTCATATAAACATACATCATCATTATCTTCATCCTCATCACTTTCCTCCTCATCATCATCATCACTTTCCTCCTCCACCTCCTCCTCATCATCATCATCATCACTTTCTTCCTCTTCCTCAATCTCATTGTAGTTTTCCTCATCACCAAGTTCATTAGCACCATTTCTGCAAAAATAATGTACAAATTCACATTCCAAAAATAACAATTTAACATCTTGTATTAGTTACATCATAAAAATAATAATTAAACATTACCTAAGAGGAAAAATAAATGTGATTTCAGTCGTAAACTAAACAACCTATGAACCCACTGGATTCCTGTTGTAATGGTGATCCATGATGATATTGGTGCTTCTATTTAGGAAGAAGTGAAGAATTTTAATTCACATTTCATAGTTATGTTTGGGTTGGTTTGGTTTTATGGCACATCAACCATTGTAGGGTATTTAATGCCAAATCCATTTTTATACATATAAAGAGTTCTATTTCAAACAATTCAGTTTAGCATAAGTACAGTTTTCTGTTTACACACAGTTAAATATCAAAACAGTTCTATTTCAAACAATTCAGTTTAGCATAAATACATAGTTTAAATGTCAAAAATAGTTCTATTTCAAACAATTCAATTTAGCATAAGTACACAGTTTAGTTCTATTTGACCCATAGATAGGACCCTATCAGGTGCTGCCAGGCCAGAGTGGACCTGGGAGCAATGGCAATGAAGGGGTACTCAGCATTCCCCAAAGCTCCAGCACTACTGAAGCCTCACTATCAGACTGTTTAGTGTCATATCTAGGACACTCGTTTGGGAAGTCTTACCCCTATGTAGAGATGCAAATGGTGTATTCAGCATCCTCAGCCAACTGGGCCAAGTTTGAATGATTAAAAAAAATGTTCAGCACAAATGCAACCCCACAAAATTATCATTCAGTTGCACATTAGAGTGGAAATTGCTTTATTCTTTGAATTAAAATGTGCAAAAAATATGAAATAGAAACCACCCCTCACTTTAAAAACAAGTTCAAGAAACATAAGAAATCCAGTTAAAAAAAAAAAAGGAGGTTGAAAAATCCAATATGGTAGATTATATCTGAAGAGAGAAGGAGGCAAATTATCAAGTATAAAAAACTGAAGAGACTTAATAACAATGACTATCAAAGAAAATAAACTTGAAAAAAAAATTCAATAGTGGGACTTACTCTAGTTCTAATTCTTCCAGGTTGGTCAAAGGTGCTGTGTTGCTGAAGAGGGTCATTTGACTTGCTGACATCTTTGAATCAATTGTGTCTTGGACATTCAATAATCCTGACAACAAACCTCCAGGCTATAAAATATCAAATAAAATTCATTAATTCAATAGCAAAAAAAGAATGTTTAGTTTGTTTAACTTTTTATTGCTTTTTCAGGAAACTAGAAGCAAAAATTTTTAAAACACATTTTCTTTCTTAGAATATTCGAATCTAAAGTACTTTTGTTTTCTTGTAATTTCCTAATATAAAAAAAAGCATCCTCATATGAACAAGAAAAATCTTAAATTTTAACAAAAAAGAAGGTTCCTAATAACAAAAAAATACTGTACTAAATATGATCAGGAATAAATATAACAAAAAAAGCAATGATATTGATAAAAGCAATCAAATTTTGATCTCAGATAAGGCTTAATTTTTTTTTAATTTAAAATGTACTCGATTCACCACTAGAAAAAAAGATTTTGGTAGAAAAAAAACTTACTTCATCATTTTGGTCATCATTTTGTTTATTTGCAGCACCTTTTTGTCCAATATCAATATAGACAGCATCTTTATCATAGATAATTCCTCCAACCCCGGACATTGGTGCATATATCGGCCTTTGTTTAACATTTAGTGATTGTTTCTTACTGAGGTCAGGTGTTGGGCAAGGATCAGGAAGGAACTGGATATCATCTATCGAATAATCTCCACAGCCTGAAACAACAAAAAATTTAATTAGTTTTACTTACTATCTTAAAGTTTTAATAATCTTCAGATAATTTTCTTTTTGTTTTCTTATAATTTTTTTTAGCTTTTAAAATATCCACTTGAATAACTGGATTGAAAACCATAAACCATCTGTCATGGATTATTAAATTAAAAAAATTGATTATTATTATATGTATTGTATAATTGTTATGGTGATATACCCCATGATGTCACTGCATGGACCCTCCCTGACACTATAAATAGTGACTGACTTGATAAACAAGTCAAGTGAGCCTAATCAGTTACCAGTAACCATTAGTGTCTGTATTTCCATAAATATATACTGCTGTAAACTTTACATCTCTTTGTGTTATTCATTTCTGACCCTTCAAAGCCACAACAATAACATAATGCAATTGTATATCATATACACTGATCTAGCATTTAAAAGTCTTCCATTTTTAAAAGGACACATCAAAAAAAATTCTAAGAAAATTAGTCACTTATTTGAAAATCAGAAACAATGTGAAATAGATTATTATAAGCTAGACTGATGACTATAAAATTAGATAATACGAGGATCATTAAATAAGTTTCCAGACTTTTTTCATATGGGCACTTTTATTGATAGTAAACACATGAAACTCTAGTCCCCTTCCAAGTAATCTCCTCCGGCTGCAATGCACTTGTTGTACCGTTCCAAAAACTTCTGGAAGGTTCCATGGAAGTCTTTTTGTGTGAGCATGTCAATGACCTTTGTCACAGCCTCTTTCATCTCCTCAATTGTCTCATAATGACAGCCTCTGAGCTTAGAGAATAACCAAAAGTCACAGGAAGCAAGGTCTGGACTATAGGAACAGTGAGGAACTGCCTTGATGCCCATCTTGGTCAAATAGTCTGTGACAAGGAAGGAGTTGTGGACTGGTGCATTGTCCTGGTGGAAATGCCACTGACCCGATTTGAAGAGTGCTGGCTTCTTCCCTATGAATCTCTTCCTGAACTCCCTTAAAACCTCAACACAGTTACCCTAACCCTAAACCCTTTGGCCAATCAACTCTGGTCTATTGACTTCCTTACTCCTCGCACACCTCTCATCACCCCTCAAAGACTCCCTGCTTTCCTTGAATCTCTTATGCCACTCAAAAACTGATGCTCGATTCATGCAAGATGCTCCAAAAGCAGTCTGAAGCATTTCATAAGTTTAAAACAGAATTTTATTGCATATTGTTCTTCTAAAATGTCCTCACATCCAGATTGCATTTTTGAAATTCACCAGCTGTGACAATCAGGCTTTAGTAGGGTGTATTCCAACAGCTGCTTAGCTGTTCATTTGAACGTGAAATCATAAAAATTGGTCAGTCATCTTATAAGATGTATAGCAATAACATACTGAATTTTCAAGAGTCTACGACAATTTTAAATGCCTGTACAAAAAAGTCTGGAAACTTATTGAATGCACCACGTATATATATAATTAATATTACATACCTGGAATATGAATCTTAGTAGTATTCTTTAAATGTGTTCCTCTTAAGTATCCATACACACAAACAGTTCTGTCGCAGTTTGTTTTTTTTCTCAATTCTTCTGGATTCGTAATGTCTTCCATTCTAACAATAAGAGGAAAAATTCATTGAAAATTATCAAACATAATTAAAACAATTATAAATGAACAAGTAATTACAAATAATCAATTATTTATGGAAAAATTTAACATTACAAAATTCTTATTCATGTATGTGTTAAATTTTAAATTTTTGTCTAAAAATTCAACCTGCACATGATCATATACAATAAATTTCCTTCTCATTCAAGTGCCTTTGCCAACATTCAAATTCAGTTATATAATATTATTTGTATTATAACAAAATCAAGTAACTATTTCTTTAAAAGTTAACTATCATAGAGCATAAAAAGCTACCACAACAAAGTGACTAAAACAGCTGAGCTATTCAGGTTTTATTCTTCATAATTAAAATCAAACAATGTAACCAATTTGCGAAAATTCCATGGATGTTGACAACTAAGATCATCTATCCTCTTGTACCTCTGCTCTGCTATCACCCTTCTTCTGTATCTTCTCATTCTCTCCCTTATCCCATTCAATCTTCATTGCCTATCCAGGCTTATTACAATAAAGTTTTCTTTATGATTATTTACAAACTAACTTGAGCTATTAGGATCAAGCAAAGTACTCTACTCTGATCCTAGGTAGAAAAATGTAACAATCATATATACAAATGACCAGAAGAATTGTGTAGATTTTTTGGTTTGCTTTGTTTGGGTTTAATGGCACATTAACTATTGTAGGTTATTTAATGCTAAATGTTGTTTAGACATATATATTGAATATATATATATGATTTGTAAACACATTTTGTAGAAAACATTTTTAAACAAGCCTGTGCTCATTTTTTTTTTGGCACACAGTTAAATGGTTTCAATTATTTATTTACTATTAATCATTTGTTTACTTACATTTAAAAGGATATACATATATGATTTGTAAGTGAATACTTTGTAGGTAATTTCATTTTTAAATGAGTTAGAACTAATTTGTTTGCACACTAGTATTGCTATTGTTTCTACACAGTTAAACAGTTTCAATTATTTCCATCTAACACTAATAATTCTATTCAATATTAATCATATTTTTGCATGAAATGAAGTATTGCTATTTAAAACTAAATATTCAACAATATTCATTCATTTGCACACAATTAAATGGTTCCAAGTATTGCTATGTAATAACAGTAATTCAATTTTTGCACACAATTTAAAGAGTTTCAAGTATTGGTTTGGTTTTATGGCATATCAACCATTGTGGGTTATTTAATGCCAAACCCGGTTTCTTCTTATATATTAGATATATATAATTTGTAAACATAAGTCAACAAAGTTAGTTTATCCACAGTTAAGTAATCAAACAGTTCTTTTTCAAACAATTCAGTTCAGCATAAGGCAAAGTTAAATGGTTATCTATCACTTACAATTCAATTAAACACAAATTAAATCATTTCTTTACACACAGTTAAATGATCAAACAGTTTTATTTCTAACAATTCAATTTAACATAAGTCCTTTGTTTACACTCAGTTTAAATATCAAACAGTTCTCTTTGACCCATTGATAAAACCGTATCAGGTGCTACCACTCCAGGTCAAAATGGATCTGGGAGTGATGGCAATGAAGAGTTACTCTGCATTCCTCAAAACTTCAGCCTTACTAGAACCTCATCATCAGATTGTTTAATGTCATATCCAGGACACTCAATGGAAGTGGGTGTCTTATCTCTCTGCAGAGAGGCAGTCGGTGTATCCTACATCAAAAAGTTTTATTTGACCCATAGATAATGATAGCACTCTATCAGGTACTATCACTCTGGTCAGAGTGAATCTGGGAGCAATGGCAATGAAGAGGTACACCACATTCCCCAAAGCTCCAGGACTGAAACCTCACCATCAGATTGTTAAGTGTTATATCCAGGACACTCATTGGAGGAGAGGAGCCTTACTCTTCCGCAGAGATACAGTCCATATATACCAACCCCTCTGCTCAGGCAGGATATGACACAAGGTCAATTTTTTAAGCAGAGTTTAACAGGTTTAAATTCAGAGTTTTCCATCTCCTAGACTAGTTACCTCACCAAGCTGAAGAACCTAGTCTGCCCTACTATTTATGCATAGCTGGAGGGAGAATAATTGGATTCATACCTTTCCCAAGGGTATTAGTGCTATGTGAAATGGAACCAGGATTTGAACTCGTGTCGCCATGTCCATTTCCTACAACGATAACCATTACACTACAAGCACCTCTGCAGAGATACAGTCAGTGTATTCTACAGCTCCAAGGGCTGGTAGATTATTGGTCAGAAAGTACATCTCAGAAGACTCAGTAATCAGGCACAGATTCTATACTATGATCATAGATAGAAAAACTTAAAAATCACACAGTGAATAAATATACTGCTAATAATTTTAAAATAAAAAATAAGTACACCCCAATATATATTTATGTAATTTTATATTTGGTTATGTTGTAAAGTTTGGTAATAAATAATGCCTTACAATATCCATTTTGATTATATAATGTTCAACTAGAAATAATAAAATTCTGGTATCTTTGATTGAGAAGAAAATTAACATTTTATTTCAAAAAGTTATGGGTATTTATCATACAATCACCTATGAAACAGACTGAGATAGATTAATAGATAGCTAGACATATGAACAAAGACATTGAAACTGCCACCAAAAAAATTCAAGTTGGTTTTTGAAATATACAAACTATATATAATTTCTTATAGGTGTACTTATTTTTGTACTGCAACATATACATATTTTAGGTAAGAGTTTCAGGGTTGTAGAAGTTGGCAATAAATAATATCCAATGATATCCATTTTGATTATATAATATTCCATTAGAAATAATAAAATTTTACTATCTTTGGTTTATAGGAAAATTATTTTTTTATGAGAAATTGGTAGGAATGTACTTATTTAAGGGCAATACTGTGTATATAAATAAAAACACACTTGAACAAAATAAGAAAAATATTTCAAATATGCGGTATATACTTATGAAAGGAGCAACTTTTTAATACCAATTTCGCACCCGAAAAACAAGAGGTCGTTCATTACACAAGTTGTTTTAGAAACTTTGATAGTCTATAACTAAATAAAGGCTGATAAGATAATAAAGTAAAGTTGGCGACCTTAGTCGAGGGTGACCTGAAGGCTCCCTTTTCAATAGCTACAACACCAAGGTGTAGGGGAGGGCATTACTCCATTCCCTGGATTGTTCCACTTTACCCTTGATCATTACCTTATAGTGCTGAGTGCTAAGTAAGGTGGCATCAAGTACAATTTTTTGAGTTTTGGTATGACTCAACGTGGGATGGAACCCCCAGTCTCTTGAACCATTGAACACTCTACTCATTAAGCCAAGATAATAAAGTCTTTGTTTAACATTGTTTACTATCTATAACACCTGAGTATATAATATGTACAAATACTATAATTAGTAAACAAAGTTACATAAAAACTTAATTATCTTAACTAAAAGCGTCTGTTTAAGCATTAGCTAATTGTGTGATTATGTTTATAATAAAGAGTAAATAATGCCTCCTATACATAATTTTTATATTATCAATGCTATTATAATATAATATATAATATTATAAATAGTAAACAAAGTTACATAAAATCTATCAGTGATGGAATATCCAAGTAAACATAAGCTACATCAAGATTTAGACTATATTAATTATTTACAGTATTGCATTAATTTTGATTGTATTACAGCAGTATTGAAAGTATAAATAAATATTTGAATGTTTTCTCTTTATGTCATTGGATGTTAAAGAAATATTTTTATAGGCTAGCATAACCAAAAGCATAGATAAAAATTAAGAGTTATTTATTACATGTAATATTGGATAAAAATTAGGGGTTGTCCATTAATTGAGTATATATATGGTATGTAAAAAAAAGCTTTAAATAAATTACCTGTCTACAAGCATGTATGGATGGTTGATCCTCCACTGTAATGGTCGGAACTTCATAACAGAAATAAATCTGCAGAGATTATGTACTTCTTGATTCTGGTATTCTTCATTAATCAAACCAGACAAGTAAAACAACTTGGCACCCTGTATTAATTCACAAGAAAAAAAAAATACTGTAATTTCTTCAACTTCCAATACACTTAATACCAGAGCTCAAAAATCCTCAAAAAAAGAAAAAAAATACTGTAATTTCTTCATCTTCACATAAACTTAATACCAGAGTTCACGAAATTTACAAAAAAAGAAAGTCAAGCTCAAAATACATTAACCTTGATCCAGAGAAAGCTATCTCCTCATTCCCTTAAAAGAAAGCCTGTGAATGGTTGCTTTATTAAGCCTTATTTGTATCTTTTGTAATCTCCATAAGACTGAAATATTGAGCTTACAGTATATAGTAAAATAGTACTCAACCTTAAATGAGCAATATATGTATACAAGTCAATCTCATGTATAGATCAATATTTGACTTATGGTCAGGAAATCAATCATTAATGGAAAATTTAACCTTAAAAAATTTTTATTCTTGGATATGACAAACTTCAAATGTTTGTCTAAATACTAGGTCTTTAAAATTCAGTCTGTACATGATTGATTGATTTTAATGGCATGTCAACCTGTCTATGGTTATTTTATACATAGAGGTTAGACAATCTTGTTCATTGTTCATTCATATTTACATCTTTTGTGTATTTGTTTTTTTAAGGTCTTTTTTTATTTTGCACAGTTCTATTGGATACTAATAATTTTTAAACAGATCTACTTTACCAATAGATAGGACCCTAACAGGTAATATCACTCCAGATCAGAGTGAACCTTGGAGTAATTGCAATGAAGGAGTACTTCACACTTTCCAGATCTCCAAAACTGGAACCTCACCATCAGATGCAGTTTAGTGTCATCCTCAGGTAATTCCTTCTTTGGGAGAGTCTTACCTCTCAGCCAGGGATACAGTCAGCATATTCTAAACCTCACCAACAGGCCAATCAGTTACATTTGGACTTAACAGACTTTCACTCAACATTATTAGTCTATTAAATAAAAGTTTTACTTTATTCTATTCTTGGAAGATTTACTTCTCAATTGATAAAACTACTTTTAATGCAAAAATCAAATCCAATGCTCACCTGGTATATTTCAGTCCAGAATCTGTTTTTGAGTCTTTTTTTAACCTTTTTCAACTGCTTCCCATCTCGGAAAGTATCCAGATGAGTGAGGACACCCATCACTCGAGGAAAACCATGAACTTGACAAATATTGAGAAACTCAAAGATTTCCATCTCAAATCCAAAACTGGCATCAACAAGTAAAAGAACCTATAAAAAAAAGAAAAAAAAATTTTGTTTATAAAATGTCCCATCAGCAGCCACTATGACAACAGAATTCCATAGTTTCCAAACAGACTTACCAAGTCAGCCACTTTAGAAATGTCAATCATTGAGTTGATATCATTGTTGCATTCTATCAAAGTTAATCGACGTCGTTTGCCTGTAAACAAAATTAAAAAAAACATTGCTTATCATCTGAAGTGATGCACATTAATCAATAATAATAGGTTTGGTTGGATTTCATGGCATATCAACCATTGTGGGTTATTTAATGTCAAATCCTCGTTATACATATATATATATTAAATATAGTTTGTTTTGGTTGGGTTTATGGCATATCAACCATTGTGGGTTATTTAATGCCAAATCCTCGTTATACATATATATATTAAATATAGTTTATTTTGGTTGGATTAATGCATATCAACCATTGTGGGTTATTTAATGCCAAATCCTCGTTATACATATATATATTAAATATAGTTTGTTTTGGTTGGGTTTATGGCATATCAACCATTGTGAGTTATTTAATGTCAAATCCTCGTTATACATATATATATTAAATATAGTTTGTTTTGGTTGGGTTTATGGCATATCAACGATTGTGGGTTATTTAATGCCAAATCTTCTTTATACATATATTAAATATAGTTTGTTTTGGTTGGGTTTTATGGCATATCAACCATTGTGGGTTATTTAATGCCAAATCCTCTTAATACATTTATATATATCCAATATAGTTTGTTTTGGTTAAATTTCATGGCATATCAACCATTGTAGGATATTTAATGCCAAATCCTGTTTATACATTTATATTAAACATGATTTGTAAACATATTTTGTTGATAACATTTTCAAATGAACCTGAGCTCATTTTTTTTTTGCACAAAGTTAAATGGTTTCAAGTATTTCTATCTAACACGAACAATTCTATTTATTATTAATCATTTGTTTGAACACAGTTAAATGGTACCAAGTATTGACCTAATGAGTAGAGTGTTTGCCAATGGTTCAGGAGACCAGGGTTCAATCCCAGTAATACCAAAGTAATACCAAAGACTCAAAAAATGGTACCTGATGTTGCTTTGCTTAACACTCAGCATTACAAGGGTAAAGTGAAGCAATCCAGAGAATGAAGACGTGCCCTCCCCTGCACCTTGGTGTAGTAGTGATTGAAAAGGGAGCCTTCAGGTCACCCTTGACTAAGGTCACCAACTTTATTACTTATTGCTATGTATCTAACAATTCAATTAGACATCGGTCATTTGTTTACACATAGTTAAATGGTCAAACAGTTCTATTTCTAATGATTCAATTTAGCTTAAGTCATTTGTTTGCACATAGTTTAAATGTCAAACAGTTCTACTTGACCCATAGATAGGACCCTATCAGGTGCTACCACTCAGAGCCAAAATGGACCAGGGAGTAATGGCAATGAAGAGGTACTTCACATTTCCCAAAGCTCTAGAACTGGAAACTCACCATCAGATGGTTTAATGTCATATCCAGGACACTCATTAGGGGAGAAGGGTCTTACCCCTCTGCAGAGATGCAGTCTGTGTATTCTTCATCCCTAACCAACAGCGCTGTAAGAATACTTAGCTAGTTATAGACTTCTGAATTAAATAATCATTTTTTTCTTAAATACTATTCACTTGAAAGGCTGCTCAGACAAAGAGTGTTGGCTTTACGGCATGTCAATCCTGGTTGAATTGTACATTTTCTCTTTTTTTTTTTTTTGAGTTATCTAATACCAAAGTCAGTTTTTTTTCTTTGCAATCTTTTCAAGTATTTCAACCAAATATATGGTTTCAGTTAACTAATAATAATAATCCATAGTAAAAAAAATTATTCCTTTAAGTGTTCTTAATTATATAAATAATGTGCACACAATTATATGGTTTCAAATATCTCTAATACGAATAATTTTCAAATAGATCAATCTGACCCAGTTCTGGGGTCTTGAAGAGTGTAGAGTCATCAAATTTTCATTATCATTACTACCAGGTCCACACTGACATAGTACTTGTTAGGGTCCCATCTATGGGTCAAATAAATGTTTAAAAATTATTAGTATTTGAAAGGAATACTATATAACTGTGTGCAAACAAGTAATTATTATTTAATAAGTATAATTACTTGAAACTATATAATTGCTTGAAAATTATTAAAGAATACTTGAAACCATATGATAGTGTGCAAATGTGAACTTTAATATATATGCTATTAAAGCATTAATATTGCAAGAATGAATCATTTACCTGTTTAGAATAATTGGAGATACATTTTTGTACAGTATATAATTAGAAGCCATAATTTTTAAACTGTTTTCAGCATGAAATAACCCAAAGATAGTCATGCCAATAAACAAAACAACCAATTTTGAATCTTGAGGAAAATATAGGTTTCAAGTCACATAAAGATCATTTGAATACAGATATTATGTTAACATATAATAAAGAAAACTAATTCCATTGTTCTTATCCAAAATTTAGATCTAAAACCTTAGAATAAACTAGTGTATAATAATAGAGTTACAAATTCTATGGAATTGAAAATGTGTTTATCCTTTTTACAAAAGTGAAAATTTTGTTTTTCATTATCAGTGGTCATCTAGTCCAAAAAGTTGCTTCCCTGTATCAAGGAGAAAGCTAAATGTTTAAACACTGACCAATGATCCATTCTATAAGTTCATATGGAGCCCACTTTCCTGGCTCCTTTGATGTACTTGTGATGTAATGTTTATCATTGTAGGAAATGGACCCAGCAACCAGAGTTCAAATCCTGGACAAGGGACTTTGTATTTCACATGGTGATAATACTCTTAGGAAAGGTATGAATCCAACTATTCTATATCCAGCAATGGGTAAATACTAGAGCAGACTGAGCTCTTTCACCTTGATCTGGCAACTAGTCTAGGAGAAGGAAAAGTCTGAATTCCAACAAGACCTGGAGAGGGATGTGCTTTGCCAGGTCATTCCTACCCAAGACAAACTAAATGAGTAGTACCTATAGGACCAAACCAGTTTTCTTCTCTTTTTAATATGGTTGCCTTTCAAGAACAAGAAACACAAAGCTCAATTTTTCAAAATGAGTTTTTCTCTTGTAAATTAAAATTATAATTTATCTTTCCTTATTTTGATGTTCTTCCAGTTAGGAAAACATTTTTGGTTATTGCCATAATCAAAATACTTTTATACAAGATGAGGTTTTTAGTATTTGTAATACATTTTCCATCAAAACTATAATTATTTTCTTTTTTTCTCTATGATTTAAGAATATTTTATAATATAATGTATAATTTTATAAAAAACATTTTTATCATAATTACCTGATACTACAGTTATGGGACCACACACAGTTGAAAGTTTCTGATGACTGTACTTTTTTGTAATACATTTAAGCAAAGTCGTTTTACCAACTTTTGGTGGACCAACAATTGCAACAATAATGGGTGGTGGCTCAAGAGGAGTTCTATCAACAATTGGGATGTGGTGTTTTTTAGACTTTTTGTCCTCAGCTCTATTAAAGAAAAAGAAAACAAGAATAAAGCAACATGTTAAAAGCCTTTCCAAAATTAGAATTCTTATGGGTTTTTCTTATGAGTTCAGATTTCTCTAAAAGTTTTTTCAATTTCATTTTTTACATTCAGATTTTTATGTTAAGATTTCTTTAAATGTTTTTTCTACTTCATTTTTTACAGATTCTTATGTGTTTAGATTTCATTTTTTACATTCAAATGTTTCTCAATAAAAATATTTTCTTTTTTCTTCTCTGAGACAAGTTGATATTTGATACTTTGGTATTTGCAAAAGATAACAACATTACAATTAAGTGGGTTTAAACCCATTAACATAATATTTTGGATTAAGCATTACTATACACTGTAAAAATCTGTTTTTTCACCAAATTTTGGTTTGGCTTGGTTTGTTGGGTTTTATGGCATATCAACCTTTGTAGGTTATTTAACGCCAAATCCATTTTTATGAAAATAATCAGTTCTATGTAAAACAATTCAGTTTAGCATGAGTACACAATTTAATTGTCAAAAACATTTCTATTTCAAACTATTCAGTTTATTCCAGCAGTTATATATAACAATTCAGTTTAATGTAAATACAGTTTCAATATCAAAAACAGTTCTATTTCAAATAATTCAGTTTAGCATAAGCACGCAGTTTAAATGTAAGTACAGTTTAATTGTCAAAAACATTTCTATTTCAAGCTATTCAGTTTAATCAAACAATTCAGTTTAGCATAAGTATGCCGTTAGTTCTATTTAACCCATAGATAGGGCCCTATCAGGTGCT
Organism: Sepioteuthis lessoniana; assembly: GCA_963585895.1. Classification (NCBI taxonomy): domain Eukaryota; kingdom Metazoa; phylum Mollusca; class Cephalopoda; order Myopsida; family Loliginidae; genus Sepioteuthis; species Sepioteuthis lessoniana. Next base: position 71,344,342 of record OY757925.1, on the reverse strand, counting down.
ACCACTCCAGGTCAGAGTGGACCTGGGAGCGATAGCAATAAAGGGGTACTACGCATTCCCCAAAGCTCCAGCATTTCTAGAACCTCACCATCAGATTGTTTAGTGTCATATCCAGGACACTCGTGGGAGGGGTCTTACCCCTCTGCAGAGAAGCAGTCGGTGTATTCTACAGCCTCAGCAGACTGGGCAACCAAATTTTGGAATAAACTTTTTAAAAATTAAGATTGTTTTTTTTTTAGTTATTTTATCTAAAAATTTTCTAATCCAAATTAAGATTTTTTAGTTTTTGGTTAAGGGTAAACAACACAAATCCCTTCAGAATTTTCTACAATCTTTCTTCTTACTAATGACACAAAGTTTCCTGCTAAAATTTTTAGTTGTAACCTACAAACTAATAAGATTTAAATTACTGTCCCAATTCATCAAAACTGCTAGGTTATCAAATCCTGAATTAGCATGATTAAACCTCTCGTAGATTTACCAAAAAAAACAAACATTCACAAAATCACAATTACCGAAAATTAAGAAGACATAATAAAAATAATATTCTAAAAAAAAGAAAAAAATACCTTTGTACAGCTTTGTGGGCTCTTCTTGAAGATTGAACTGTAAACGCTTTTGGATTCCTTTGTTGTGGAGTTTGATCAAGATATTTATTTTTCTTTTTTTTCTTTTCAGCTTTTACTCCACTCTGTCGTTTACGATGAGGCTTTTTTACAGAGTCCACTCCATCCATTTTGGTTATTGACCTAAAACAAATTTTCAAGTAGTCAGTACAGTCATTATTAATGCTTAAAACCCAATGTCTACCAAAGCGTACTGATTTCTAGCTGAAAAATGTGAAATGTTGCAATTACAACATCTTAAAGGCTTTTAAATAGCAATTACATTTCATAGTACTGGTCCATTGGCCTAATGAGTAGAGTGTTCGCCAATGGTCTGGGAGACTGGGGTTCAATCCCAGGTCAAGTCATACCAAACACTCAAAAAAATGGTACTTGATGCCGCCTTGCTTAGCACTCAGCACTATAAGGTAAAGATCAAGGGTACACCTCAATGTAGTAGCAATTGAAAAGAGACCCTTCGGGTCACCCTCGACTAAGGTTGCCAACTTTACTTACTTACATTTCATAGGCAATAGTGATGTAAAAATGGGAATTCACTGGATACAGCCTACTTGGATATAGGTACTTCAAGATAGCAGCACGAATAGCAGTCAAATGCCTCTTAGCTAAGATTGGCTATAATGTTGCTAGGCAATCATCATTAAGATGTGCTGACAGTGCAGATTCCCTAGACATTCTCTCTTACCATCTATCTCTATTGGTCATCACTTTTAACAAGTACTCTAGATGCCATCCAGTGTCAATATTCATGGTATATCCATATCCACACTGGTATATCCATAGGAGAACATTGCTTATGAGTTTTACCTTACTTCTCCAGCAGTACCCAGCATGTTTTACTCCTCTTACTGAGATGATTTGTGAGCTAAGTTGTTGTTTTGTAGAGTGCTGCTTCCAGAATTCATTAAAAACAGCATGTAACATCCTTGTGTAATTCCCATCAAGTTTTTCTCTAGGCATTTTGTTAAAGTACAAGTGGTGCAACCAGACAATATTACTGACATGGAATAGTGATGTAGAAATGAGAATGATACAGCAGGACACATAGCATAACGGTTATAGGCATTGTTTCCCTAAGCTTCTAAGGAGACAATCATCTAGAGGTTGCAGGTTCAATCCTGACTGCAGGTGAGTAACAATACAGGAATACTTAACACTTGTACCCGGTTATGGCTAACGGAATCAGAACAGGCGACCTCCATGGATTCAATAAAGGATGTAGTTCGAAGTTCCGTGAACGATCCTGAGTTAAACAAACACCTGAAGAAGGCCGGAGAACATATCGGCCGAAACAATAACAAATAAAAATGAAGACAATAGTCCAAAAACCCTTAATGATAAAAAAAGAATGATATTGTTAATTAAATAAGAATCAGCATCATGTCATGCCACAGGCACGGATATCCTTGCCCCTCTCTCGCCACTTCTCCCAATCATTCATCACCTCTGGCAGGTCTTCAGGGCTGCATCCCGTATCCTCACATAGCTGCTGGATGTATGTTCAAGCTGGTTGTCCTGCTTTTGCCCAGCCATATATGGGGGTCCATAGGAGTACATCACAATAAAATAATATTGTTAATTATTGACAATAGTAGAATTCAAGCTATCCAGATATATGTACGCCTAGGTATTATCACAAATACTGACCAATCAGGTTCTAAGAGTTAAGTTTAACTAGAATTCTCTTTAATCTTTATAATTTTAGTTGCTTTTTTATTGCAACTTACTCAGGTCATGACTCAAACTCATGTCTCCTTAGGGAAGCCTGATTATATGTATCATCTGCTTTACTAACTAAGCTACAAGAGCCATTGGTGATATAAAAGTCTAAATCACACCTTTTTATTCAATCCTTTTTTTTTCTTTTAGTGTTTTAAGAATCTACATTGATTTGAAAATGTAGCAATCAGATTTGCGTCTTTCACATTTTCACAATCAGATTTGCGTCTTTCACATTTTCACAATCAGATTTGCGTCTTTCACATTTTCACAATCAGATTTGCGTCTTTCACATTTTTAGCAGAAGAACGTGGAGTTGTGGCTGATGTCAGTAGATGGGTTGGTTGATTTTAATGGCATGTCAACCCATGTAAGATTATTTTATACCTAGAGGTTAAAGAGTTACATTGATTGTACAATGAGTAGAGTGTTTGCCAATAGTCCAGGAGACCGGGGTTCAATTCCAGGTCTAGTCATACCAAAGACTCAAAAAAAATGGTACTTGATGCCGCCTTGCTTAGCACTCAGCACTATAAGGTGAGGATCAAGGGTAAAATGGAGCAATCCAAGGAATGGCGTAGTGCCCTCCTTTACACCTTGGTATAATAGCTATTGAAAAGGGAGCTTTCAGGTCACCCTCAACTAAGGTCGCCAACTTTACTTTACTAACATATATATTTACATTTTTATGTAGTTGTTTAAGAGTTTTCTTTTTAACAAAGTAATAATATCAAGTATTCCGAATAGAAATAATTTGCACACAATCGTATGGTTTCAAGTATTCCTATCTAATACTAATAATTGTATGATTTCAAGTAATTATTTCTACTCAATAATAATCATTTGTTTGCACACAGTCATATGGTTTCAAGTAACTAATAATAATAGTCCTTAGCAAACAATTATAGCTTCAAGTAACTATTCTCAAAACAATTTACCATCAGTTATACAGTGTCAAGTATTAAAAAAGATTTATTTGACAGATAAATTAAACCCTAACAGGTACAAACAATTCATAAGTGAATAGTTTGTGGGTAACATTTTTTTAAACAAGTTACAGCTAATTAGTTTGCACAGATAGTTTGAAGTATTGCTATCTAACACTAAAAATTCAATATTTAAGAATCTGGCTCTGTGGAAAGTGCAACCTTTCTTAAAGAAGAATTTATTGAAATGACTTTTGATCTTGAAGTGAAGTCTATGTACATATCTAAAGGAACTGGAATGACCCAAATACTGTTGCAAAATATCCAAAGCTTTGTGCAATTGTTGAACTTATTTTACGAGCTTTTCCAAGCTCATATATGGTGGAATCCAAGTTTAGCCTTTATCAAGCAAACAGAGAACCATTTTGAACACAGAGATGATTTGTGGCTAAAACTCACAAACCTGTAATCTAACATTCATCATCATATCCATGTTCCCTAAACCCATCCCTCCCATTAAAAAAATTATTCAAAGGTTTGTTTGTATTTATAGTTTACTGGTTCTTTTCTCATGCAAATTGTATTAAACTCTGGTAGATTAATTATATTCTGTAATTTAATATTCAATTTGGGGGTGAATAGAAATTAAATTTGGTTACAAGAGCTGCATCAAGTAAAAAGTTTGAGAAGCCCTGAAATAGTTTTGAAACTTTAGCTAAAACAGTTTAAGAATTGAAAAAAAGAATTATGTAAACCCACAAAATTATCATTCACTTGAAAATTGAGACAAGAAATTACTTGTACTAACAACTGTAATTATAGATTGTTGAGATTTTGCTGCAATCATTTTTAAAAGTTTATCATTAATATTAATATTTTTATGAAATATGAATGTAACTGACCTTAACTGAGCAAAAATGGTATCTACCACAGTGTTTAGACAAGTCAGCTCATATGGTCACATTCTTTAAAGATTTTGTGAAAAAATTTTTCTGTGATACACATGCACAAGTGATTTTTAGGGATTTAATTCTTTCCCTTAAGGCATTTTATCAAAATCCAACTACTAACACTTTTATTCCTAATTTTGTTTGAAATTTTTACAGAATTATTAAGCAACTTTCTCCTCTCCTTAAGGAATATTAGTGATAAATAAACATACAAATAAAAGTTGTACAGATGATGTAGTAAAAAAGTATTGTCAGCATCAACTCCAAATAAAACCAAAACAAAAGACAGATAACTCATGTATAAATGTACATCAGGAATACCCAACTTATAACCCATAGGCTATATGTGGACATCAAGGCCCATCCATACAGCCTTTCACTCAACTTCTAAAATTTTCTCTTCTCTTTTTGGTATTGACTGCGAAGAAATAAAATTACAACAGCAGATGGAACTCAATGATCTTCAGCGTTCAGAAGATTTGAAATCCAAGTTTCTTGCTTGCCACATCTTTGATTTCTATAAGAACCATGTGCTTCCATCTGGATAATTCCCAGACCTGACCACCCACACCCAACAAGTAGTATGTTTGGCACTATATAACACATCACTCAATAATTCCCAGACCTAACTAATAAAACAACAACTTTTAGGCAAAAGCTGGCTTTATTTATCAACAGTCTCCTTCTAGGGTGATACACTGATTTCAATGCTTCTCTACCAATTTGATGCTTTTTTTGTAGAATGATTTGTCTTTAGCCTCAAAATACACCTCAGTTTTTGATATCACTTCTTCATTCGAGCCAAATCTCTTTCCGTGAAGCATTCTTTTGAGGTCTGCAAACAGCCAGCAGTCACAGGGGGCCAGATCTGGAGAATAGGGTGGGTGAGGAAGCAATTCAAAGTGCAATTCATGTAGTTTTGCCATCATTGCAATCGACTTGTGACATGGTGCATTGTCTTGGTGAAAGAGCACTTTTTTTCCTTCATTTGTGGTCGTTTTTTGGCAATTTCTTCTTTCAAACGCACCATTAATACTATATAATATTCACTATTGATGGTTATTCCTTTCTCAAAGTAATCAATGAACAAAATACCTTGCGCATTCCAAAACACAGAACCTTGCCTACTGATGTTTACATTTTTAGTCTCTTTGGACGGCTTTCACCTGCTGCTGTCCACTCAGCTGACTGCCAATTTGACTCCGAAGCTAAGAGGTGGATCCATGTTTCATCCATCGTCACATATTTATGCAAAAACTCCTTTTTGTTGCATTGAAACAGTTGCAAACAACGCTCTGTATTGTCAATGCATTGTTGTCTTTTATTGACAGTGAGCAAACGCGGCAACCACTTTGAACACAGCTTTCTCATTGACAAATGTTCATGTAAAATGGTGAATACACTGCCTTCTGATATCTTCACTTCCTCTGCTATCCCACACAACTTTAATTTATGATTGGCTAAAACAAGTTTGTGAAGTTTTTTGGTGTTTTCCGGGACAACTGCCAAATTTGGGTGACTCGAGTGTTCAGCATCATTTATGTCTGTACAACCACATTTAAAGTCAGCATACCAGCTCTTAACTGTTGCTTCTGAAGGAGCAGAGTCCAAATAACACTTATCAAGCCATTGCTTTGCTTGAACAGTATTTTTCCCCATTAAAAAGCAATGTTTTATCAACACACAAAATTCAGAGTTTTTGATTGTTTTGAAAATTTTCAACAGTAGCTTCACTTAAATAACTGTAATTTGTAAACTAATAATCCGATTGGGCTCAAATTTTGACATGTGCCATTTGAAAGTCAGTACTTTATAAAAATCATATGGATTTTTTATTAGTGGTACTATCTATATGTCAGGCCCAGGACTTATTGAGTGATGTGAACAATTGTTCTGCAACATGAAGCATACCAAGAGTATGGCTGTATTTACAACTGTCAAATCATCACTTGTCTGATGTACTCCTATCAACCACTTTATTTAACCCTAACATTACATCTTTTTGTGATTGTTAACATCATTAGATGTCTCATTAATAAATTATGATTGTTACCTAATGAATTTAGCTGGGAGGTTTTTCTGTCCTTTTAATTGCAGCCCCAGGCCCTCCTTAGTTAAGCTTTGTAGCCCTTGAGCTGAAATGGTTGAGAACTCTTGTTTTATGACATATAAGTCCTCTTTGCTTTTCAGGAGGAAATATTAAGGAAAAAGGAATGATCTGTCTTAGTCTAAAACTACTCCTTTTACTTTTATTTTCTGTTTTTTCAAAACGAGATTTCTATCAAAACTCTGAACTGAAGTCCCATTGTATCAGCATAAAAACAAGCAGCCAACATCAACAAAACAGGCACTGCCCAGCTGAGGCAAAGAGGATTGAAGTGTAGTATGCTATTCCAGCCACTCTAAACCATTTCCAGCGTTCTTGCTGACTTCCAGCTGTTACTACAACTGCCATTTTTTAGGCACTCCTCTTACCACCACTATTACTGAATTTTTCAGGACAAGACAACTACATTAGTATGGAGTATTGGAGTTGACTATAACTGGACCTCAAGACATCATCCAGACAGACAACAATGACCAACTAGCAGTTCACCAACTGATGCAATCCAAACTGCCCCACTAAGCCATTTCCAGGCCAACTTCCCAGTTGACCAGCCACCTCACAACCGCAATAAAACCTTCCTAAATACTTTCAAATTCTTTCCTCCTTGTTGTTTTGCCAAATAAAAATTGGCTCTTTTAACATAACCACCTTACCTTTGTTCTTTATGCCTTAGCTGTTATCACTTCTTTCAAATGTTTGTGAGATCAACATAATCATTAACCCCCCACAAGAGATCAATGATAAACCAAATATTGGCTCAGTTCAAAATATGTTTACCTTCATGCCTGACTTAAGTTTTGTAGCCCTTAAGATGAAAAAGTTAGAGACCCCTTAATGTACACTGTACATTTATGCAGGAATGTAGAAATACCTGGGTTGTTATCCAAGAGTGTAGCAAGATGACCTGAGGTATCCTTGTCTTGCAGTCTGGTGGAATCTGTTCATACACACTATCTCTCTGTCTCTGATTACCAAAAAGTGGAGGTAGTTCTATGCACACTATATCCACTATGAATATTCTCTTTGGCACTGGACAGGTATTTCCTGATACAGCTCTTTGGAGCAAACAAAATTCAAGTCAAGTGATTATAAAGGTGTAGCAAAGTGTACAGGTTTAACTAACAGGAGGTATGTAGCTTCAACCCTGCACACAGGTGGCTCGGAACTTATCTTAATGTCTCCCAATCAAACTGGCAATGGCTGAATGGAAGAGGAAATGGTCTTGCTCATAGCGAGTTGACAGCCAATACATTTACTATGGAAATGACAAAATGTCAGAGACCATTTCATCATGGTATTTATGTACACAGCCCTCATCTCCATCCCATCTAATTTTATAGATTTGCTGGCCTAAGGGAAGTGCTTCTGACTGGAAAACAAACAAAATCAGTTGCAAATTTTTTTTTTTTTTGAAAAGCCAGACCATAATGAGCTCACTTATGCCCAGCATTTTAAGTGCTTTAATAAAAAAATCTTGCAATGATGTTTTTGCAAAGTTAAGCTTGGTTGCATTAATATTCCCTAAAAACATAAATGATAATATTAATGGTAAACATTTTAAAATAATTGCAGAAAAATCTCAATGATTATAACTACAGTGAGCACAGGTTTACCTCTAAAGTTTTATTATGAATTTTTCAGGAAAATATTTTTCAGAATAACATAATATACATTTATATAACTATATATGTTGTATAATGGTTAGCAAACTAGATTAGCAGACCATTGTTAGTGAGTTTGTTTCACGCTGGGCGCCACATACTTCTGGCTTGGTAGATCTAAGCTAAGCTTAGTAATACACTGCTTGGTTAACACCGTCGACAAACCAGCCGATGGTTGTCCTCTTTGACGTGAAAGTACCGTAACTAAGTGATCACCCCAATAAAAATAAACTTCTCTCAATATAACTCTACACGTGCACCAGTTTAAGTTCACTGAGAAAAAAGTTTCTAGTGTGTGTATGTGTTTGTGTGATTTGAACGAATGAGATTCCTAAAATCACCACGATTTTTTATTTTTCGAAAAAAAAAAAAAAAATTACATTTCATAAACGGGGGGTCTCACTTTCACATTCAAATGCAGAATAAGTATTCAAAAAAACACCCCTACTCACCTCGGAAATTAAAAAAATTAAAATAATTCAACCTCTATGGTTATTTATCTTTTCCAATGGCAACTGTTCCGGAAATGGGTGATCATTCTTCATTGAATTAAAAATGTGAAAGTTGTCACCTCTTTTAAAATGTAAAATGATTGTTCGGTTTTTTTTTTACTGAAAAATAAAAAAAATGTGATAAGTATGATTAGTTCAAACCACACAGAAAAAAAATTACACGAAAAAGATTTTCCTAGTGAACTAGAACTGATACACGTGTAGAATAATACCTCTGAAAGTTTGGTTTTTAATTAATGTGATTCCGAAGAAAATTTTGCAGAAAAATCAATAATTTCAGAGAGGGTGTGACGAAAAGTAAATCTGCACCAGACAATTACAATAATGAAAAAAGATATTTTTTTTAATCCGCATTTTTATTAACAATTTAAAAAATGATTGAAATTAAAAGATGCATTCATTCAGTTTCATATTTAAAAAAAAAAAAAGCTTGCGTCTGCACAAAAAAATACAAAGAAATGATTTTAAAAAATAAATAAACGAAGCATTAAAAACATTCCTCTGAATGATCAAAATTATTCTTTTAATCCTTTAACTTTTAGCAAGTTTTAAAACTTATTTCTTCATTCACCATTTCAACACGTGGTGTGGAATGCTTTTTATATTTAAAATGAAATCAATACAAAAATAACTTTTACTGTGACTTCAACACGGAGGAATAATGTGATGAATTAGAATAATTCTAAATTAATACTATAATTAACCCAAAATAATCATTCAAAATAAATAATTACAAACAATTACCTTTACCGACGTTAAATCGACGTAGCTCCTCGTGTGTCTAACATAGAAAGCTGATACTCAGCCACAGTTTCGAATTCTAAGAAGGAAAAAAAAAGAAAAAAATGACTTTAGTAAAACAAAAAAAAATTAAACTAATTTTTTTTTAATACAATTCATATTTATTTCTTTAATATACTCCATTTATTTTCCTATGATTAAATACAGTATGCCGTAGTTAAGTACGAATCTAGGATTTTATTAAAAAAATATACACACCGGGTCCTCGCTTAACGACCACTTCGTTTACCTACTACTCGCGCTTACGATTAGTATTCTACGACTGCAAAAAAGGGATGAAGTCGGAGAGAGAGAAAGCGAAGCACCATTATACCACCGTAAATACTAATTTAAACAGTGCCACACAATTTGTTTTTAGCTTGATTTTTTTTTTAAATTTCATTTGTGAATTCCAACAATGATCTGCTTAAATTTGATGGTATAAAAATTTAATTTGATTGAAAAAAAATTTTGTCGTCCGACGATGACAAAGCCACAGTATTTCAAGATAGATAAAATAAATGATACATCAAAATGAATACTGCCTTTTAAAAAATTAAACAGAAGAAATTTCAAGTTTAAAAATTTAACATACGAGGGTGAGCTGAAAAATTCTTAGGTTAAAAAGTTCATATAATGACATCATATCTTCTGTTAATTACTTTTTAACCAATGAGATTCAATCACGGCAATACTGATGAATGAATTGTGTGGACTGCAAGAACTATGTTTAAAAATAAACCTCATTTGGTTACATTCCATCAGAGTATTTTGGTTAGTCTATGAACTTTTCAACTGACCTTCATATGAATTTTATCTCCACTATAACAAGCTTGCCGTCCGATGACGACAGAGCCCTTGTCTTTCAAGACAGATAAAAAGGATACATCTAAAAGAAAAAGGTCTTTAAAATAAGATTTTCAAAATTTAAATTTTAAAAAATGAAAGTATTTCAAGTTGAAAAATAGCTAAAAAAACAACATAGATTATTTCTCTTTTGATTTCTATTCTATGAAAAAAGAAAGGAGCTGTCAAAACTAATTCATCAAATAATATGTTGGAATTATCAGCTAAAATCTTTTTTTCTGGGAGTGTTTGCATTTGTCGGCACAAGATTCTATACTTTTTTATGCTAAATTTCTAAGTTTGGCGCGGTAAATTCAAACAATTGTTAAGTTGACTCGTGATAGTTGCACCTGGTAAAACAATTTAGTCGATTAGAAATAAATCAAGATTCTTAGATTAGAATATAACAAAAATTCACCAGCAGATTTTACAAGTCATAGAAAATCCAGTGTTATTTTTAAAAAAGAAAATTGTACTAACCTCTACCCATCGAGTCTTTCCTCATAATTGTTTAGTTTTTTCTATATATCCACATATTTATGAAGCTTTTATGTCTTTCCTTATATTTATAATGCCACCTGATTCTAGAATGTTCCATTCTAAATATTTCTTTAGCGTTTGGTTTGGCCGTTTTCTTTTGGGGGGGGGATTAATTTGTGATAACTTGGAGTGTTTGCATTTGTTGGCACAAGATTCTATGTGGGAACAGCATTTCAAAAATCTACTAGGAAGCCCGCCGAAAATAACGGATGAACCGATCACCAGAATTATCAGTAAGCAATTAGACATTAAACTAGGGCCTTTCACCAAAGAAGAACTCGACTCGGTTCTTAAAAAAATTAAAAATAGGAAAGCTGCAGGGCTGGACGAGATCCCCCCAGAAGTGTGGAAGACCAGACAATTCGACGATATACTGCTCCGGCAATGCAACGCTGTCTATAGTCAAAATAGGATAGAAAGATGGATGCATCCTCCCTTTCCCTAAAAAAGGCGACCTCGGATTAGCCAAGAACATCCATAGCAGCCAAAATCTACAATGCCCTACTACGAAACCGCATAGAACCCAAAATAGACAACTTCCTTAGGAAAAACCAAAATGGCTTCCGGAGAAATAGATCCACAACCTCACAAATATTGACCATCCGTAGAATCCTTGAAGGCGTTCGGGCAAAAAACCTTCAGGCGACATTACTATTTGTCGACTTTACCAAGGCCTTCGATTCCATCCACAGAGGGAAAATGGAACTAATTCTACTAGCATACGGCCTACCAAAAGAAACCGTAGCAGCAATAATGATCCTCTACAGAAACACAAAAGTGAAAGTTCGTTCACCGGATGGAGACACGGAATACTTCGACATTGTTGCAGGAGTACTACAAGGAGACACGCTAGCCCCATACCTCTTTATCATCTGTCTAGACTACGTGCTTAGAACTTCGATCGACAATATCAGAGAAAATGACTTCGAGCTGACTAAGAAAAGAAGCAAAAGGTACCCCGCAAAAACAATCACAGACGCCGACTACGCTGATGACTTAGCGTTACTGGCGAATACGCCTAATCAAGCAGAGACACTACTGCATAGTTTGGAACGAGCTGCAGCAGGCATTGGCCTCCATGTCAATGCGCACAAAACTGAATATATGTGTTACAACCAAACGGGCAACATTACCACACTAGACGGAGCCTCTCTGAGGCTAGTGGACAAATTCACATATCTAGGAAGTAGCGTCTCATCAACGGAAAACGACATCGACACACGACTGACGAAAGCATGGATGGCTATAGATAGACTCTCAATCATATGGAAACCAGACCTGACCGATGAAATGAAGCGCAGTTTCTTGCAGGCAGCGGTTGTATCGATACTGCTATATGGATGCACTACATGGATGCTAAACAAACGACTGGAGAAGAAACTTGACGGCAACTACACAAGAATGTTGAGAGCAATATTGAACAAGTCCTGGCGACAACACCCCACGAGACGCCAACTGTACGGCCACTTGCCTCCCATCACGAAGACTATACAGGTTAGACGAGCCAGACATGCCGGACACTGCTGGAGAAGCAAGAACGAGCTCGTAAGTGACGTACTCCTATGGACCCCCACATATGGCCAAGCAAAAGCAGGACGACCAGCCCGAACTTACATACAGCAGCTATGTGAGGACACAGGATGTAATCCAGAAGACCTGCCGGAGGCGATGAACGATAGGGAGAAGTGGCGAGAGATGATCAAGGATATCCGTGCTGGCGGCATGACATGATGATGATGATGATGATCAGCTGAAATAGTCCCTAATATATGTACTAGGTTCGGTGAGACAAATCACCGAACTTAAAGGATTTACACTCCTATATTTTAAAATGGCCGTTATGCCACTTGTTCCAAAAACAAAGATGGCGGACGTCGGTAAACTAATTAGTATCGGGAACCTATTGGCCAGGAAAACCACGTGGTTAGTGCTCACAACTACGCCGGCAACTTCAATTTTGTCCCACGTTTTTGGAGCCGACTGCATGACAAGGATTGTCTATAAATACTCTCATCTTCCAACACTCATTCTCTTTCCATTGTGACTTACACAGAGAACACTCTCACTCTCCATTTCGACTAATAGAGTCAACACACTCTTCCTCTTTTTTACATTTGACTTCCAGCAGTCAACTGCTACGAAAATATATACTCTCTGCAACCATTCTCTTCCTTGTTATACTTTTTCAGTAAGACTTTTTCCAGCCTCAAACACAGAAATTTCGTCAAACCACAAAAAGAAAGAAACAACCAAAATGGGAGAAGACACATTCCTCCTAACATACACTATTAAAATTCAGTAGAAATACTTAGTCAACATGTATAGGACATTTTTGTTATTTAGTCTTTTCTTTTATAGTATTAGTGTTAGTTACAGACACACACACACAGAGGAATATTTAACGAACAATATTAGAACACTAGTAATGTTTTAAAATATTTCATTTAATGTATTGTTGATATATGAATTTGAATTTGTTTGTACCGCTTTGTTTTAAATGTTCTTTTTGTGTGTGTTGTTTCATACATTTTTACTTCATTTGCCTTTTTCAAATAATGCTCCAACATAAATAAACCAACAATAAATGAGGAGGGAAATAATTACTAAACACCAACAAACACACCACACCTACAAACTATTTCCTCAATTTCTACGCGACAGCATGTCACGTGACTTGTCTAAAGACGCCACATATTTTAGCGGCCAATTTGTATTCCCCTTCTCTTTACCACTTTGTCCACTCCCTTTTTTACCAATCATTAAAGCTTGTGTACACGCGTGCAAATCATTCTCTCCTCAGATATTCGTTTATCCTTATATTCCTACTAACACTATGAGTCGTCCTACAATGCAAACTTTAACATAATATGGCATGATTGGTTGGTTGGGTTTTATGGCATATCAACCTTTGTAGGTTATTTAATGCCAGATCTATTTTTATGCAAATAGTTCTATTTCAAATAATTCAGTTTAGCATGAGTACACAGTTCATTGTCAAAAACATTTCTATTTCAAACTATTCAGTTTATTCAGACAATTCTAATTCAGCTAATTTCGTTTACACACAGTTAAATGTCAAAACAGTTCTATATATAACAATTCAGTTTAGTGTAAGTAGAGTTTCAATGTCAAAAACAGTTCTTTTTCAAACAATTCAGTTTAGCATAAGCACGCAGTTTAAATTAAAGAAGCAGTGGCAATGAAGGGGTACTCTGCATTCTCCGAAGCTCCAGCATCACTGGAACCTCACCATCAGATTGTTTAATGTCATATCCAGGACACTCATGGGGGGGTCTTACCCCTCTGCAGAAGTGCAGTTGGTGTATTCTACAGCTCCAGCCGACTGGGCAATACACAGAGTTAATGTCAAAACAGTTTTATTTCAATCAATTCAGTTTAGCATAACTATGTAGTTTAAATGTCAAAACAGTTCTATCTTAAACAATTTGGTTTAGCATAAATACACAATTTAAATACAAAAATCAGTAAAGTCATGAAACCACAGTTTAGTTCTATTTAACCCATAGATAAGACTTTTATCAAGTGCTACCACTCCAGGCTAGAGTGGACCTGGGAGAGATGGCAATAAAAGGGTACTCCGCATTCCCCAAAGCTCCAGCATTACTGGAACCTCGCCATCAGATTGTTTAGTGTCATATCCAGGACAGTCGTTGGGGGGGGGTCTTACCCCTCTGCAGAGAAGCAGTCGGTGTCGTCTACACCCCCAGTCGAATGGACAACGTAATGATTGATGTTTTGCTGATAAAAGTTTTAAAACATTGACTTTCATCGTCATCATTATCATCATTAAATGTGCTAACAGAATGGATGCCCTTGACTCTCTCTTTCTCTCTCTCTCTCTCTATCCCTCCCTATCAGCTGTCACTCATGGTAAGTCCCCTAGAGGGCACCCAATGATGAATGTAAGTTTTTGCTAGTTGACCAACACTGGTGTGTCCATGTGTAGGAGTCCATAGAGGAACAATACTTATGAGTTTGTCCTTAACTTCTTCAGCTGTACCCAGCTTCTTTTCCTCCTCTTACCAGACATTGGCATGATGGTTAGAGTGTTCGCCAATGGCCTGGAAGACCAGGGTTCAATTCCAGGTCGAGTCATACCAAAAACTCAAAAATTGGTACTTGATGCCTCCTTGCTTAACACTCAGCATTATAAGGTATGGATCAAGGGTAAAGTGGAGCAATGCAGGGAATGGAGTAGCGCCCTCCCCTACACCTCGGCGTAGTAGCTATCGAAAAGAGAGCCTTAGGGTCACCCTACACTACAGTTGCAAACTTTACTTGTGTAATGGGTGGTAAGTGGCCACGTAGCTGCTGTTTTTGCTTTTTATAGCTAAAGTTTATGGAACTGATAAAGGCATTCCAACAGCACAGATTCCTTTGACTCTCTCTCACCATCCATTTGTAACAGCCATCACACTTGGTAAGTCTTCTAGATAGCATCTAGTGTCTAAACAAAGCTGATGAATATAAGTTTTTGCTGGGCAGCCAGTACTGACGAGTTCATTTTTTGGAGTCCATAGGAGAATGATATTTATGTGTTCATCCATACTTCCCCAGCTGTGCCCAATATGTCTTGTTCATGTTACTTGTATGATGCTGTTTTGTAGGATGCTGCTTCCAGGATTTGCTCAAAAAAAAGCAAACAGCATCCTTGTGTAGTTCCCATCTAGCGTTTTTCCAAGAGTGTCAAGTGGTGCAGCCATACAATAGTGCTGACACAGTTACAGTTTGTAAGATTTCCCATGTTATTTCATCAGAGATAAGATATCCATATGGTTGTTAATCTGTCAATAGCAATCCATGCCTTACTTATGCATATGTTGACATCACTTTTGGTAGATAAAATATTGCTGCCAAGGTATATAAACTAGTCTACTAATTTCAAAAACTAAACTCTCTTTTATCTGAATTCATGTAGAGATCAATGCTTCTGGCTGCCTGCTTCAGACTATGCAACAGAGATTCAGCTTGAGCAGGTGTATTTGCAAGAAGTGCCAGATCATCTGCATAGTCTGCATCATTTATAGTTTCTGTGGGACATCATCTGTTTTTTGCCTTTTTTTAGTGCAAAACCATTTTCTTTCATTAACATAAATTTGTTTTTCTTTTTTCTGTTTTTTTTTTTTTAAATTTGAGATTTTTTTTCCTTACTAGTAAAAAAAAATATATGCATAATTATATCTAAAATTCTAATTACATTTTTAAAATAAACTATCAAAGATTTTTCAGAAGTCAATGGTCACACCTTCAACTCAGTTGGTCTCTGTTGACGCATATTGCCAACTTTTTCATCATTAAAATACAATTGTACATGATATCCAATAGTACAAGATATCAAGCAAAAGTAAGAGCACCACTTTAACTGAAGGAAGCCAGAAAAAGCTTCAGAGGAAGACGATAGATTTTGCGATGAAGATAAAAATCATTAAGAACTATGATGCTGGGATAAAAGGGAATGCAATAGCATGTGATGCAAATCTAGCACACTCCACTGTATCAACGATTCTGAAAAATAAGGAGAGACTCCGAGAATCAATGAAAGGATCAGCAGGGTTTAAAACCATGAGACAGTGTTAACAGACTCGTTTATGAAATGGAGATATCATTGTCAATCTGAATCAACAACCAGATTTAGAAAAAGATTCCGATTAGCCTCCAAATCATTCAAGTAAAGTCATGCAGTATTTTTGAGACATTGAAGCCGCATACAAAAGAGGAATGTTCAGAAACATTTACTGCAAGTAATGATTGGTCCCAACAGTTCCGTCCCAAGATTAATCTCCGCAATATTCATGCAAAATATACAGCCACAAGTGCCAACTAAGAAGCTGTTGATAAGTTCATCAAAGAGTTAGATTTTATTATTGCTGATGGGAATTATCTACATGAACAGGTATTTAATGTTGCTGAAACTGTTTTGTTTTGGAAAAAAATACCTAAACAGACTTCCATTTATAAGGAGATCAAGTCAGTGCTTACTGTGAAGGCTTTTAAGGACAGAGTATCTTTGTTGTTTGGAGGGAATGCTGCTCAGTTTAAACTAAAACCATTTGTGGTTTCCTATTTTGAGAATCCATGTGTATTTGACAATAGAAATAAGCATATGCTACTTGTTTATTATCGTTTGAATAACAAAGCATCAATGACTTAAGCACTGTTAAAAGACTGGTTTACTAATTGTTTTATACCTTCAGTCAAGTAGTATTGTATAGAAAATAATGTTCCATTTAAGAGTCTCTGCTCTTGTATAACACTCCAAGATGTCCTCCAAATATTAACCAGGGGGTGTCCTCGTGGTGTAATGGTTAAAGCGATAGACTGCGGAATCGTAGTAAGCGAGTTCGTACTCCAGTCGCGCTATTACGTTCACTTTTGGGCAAATACCATTGGGAAAGGTATGAACCCTCTTATCCTCCCAGCTATGGATTAAATAGTACCACTACTGTTCTTCTAGGAGAATGGCTTTGGCATTAAATAACCTACAAAGGTTGATATGCCATTAAACAAAGAAACCGAAACCAAATATTAACCATCTGCATACCAATGTCAAGATAATATATTTGCCAGAAAACAATACTGCTGCTCTGCAGCCTATGGACCTAGGGGCCATCATAATATTCAAGGTCCATTACCTACAGACAATCTTTGCCAGAGCTGGATCTTCAATAGAGGATGATAAGGTAATATTTTGGGAGTTCTGGAAATCATGTAATATTTTGCAGTACATAAAAAACATTGCAGTTGCTTGGGAAGATGTTTGTAAGAAGTGCATGAAAGGAATGTGGAAGTGCCTAAAACAGAATGTCAATAGTTCAAAAGGATTTAACAAATTTAAACATGTAAATAAAATAAATAAAAGAACTGTCTTTCTTGCAAACACTCTCAGTTTAGAAGTTGAACTAGATGTTGAAAACTTAGTGAAATGTAATATAATGGTCGAGGGATTTCGTTTTATGCCTTTGGGTTTAGTTAGGCTGAGAACCTTTCGGCTCAGTGCATGGGTTACTTAGGTGCAACATTAACGCAACATTAACTTAGGTGCAACATTAACGCAGCGGACATGTCACTCAGAGATGTCACAATAGCCCAGTTGGGAAACAGGGCTAGAGAGTGCGAATGACGTCACGCACCGGAAGCGCGAAGAGGATTTTGGGGATTTTGAAAAAATCAGTTTGTTGGGTTGAGAACTAGACACCGAACGAGAAGGGTTGACTTTCAGGGCTCGCAGAGGCCAGACGAATTTGCACGCTATGAGATGGGGGGGGGCAGATGGAAAAGTCATCATAGAAAGATTGCGCATCTCTCTTCCTTATGTCAAAACCTTTAACTCAAAGGGAATAAAAGGTTTCATACCTGAACGAAGAAGTCGTTACGTGTTTTTCGTGTTTCGGGATTCCTATGTTCTATATGTATATGTTACGAACATTCTATGTACGTTTCACATATCTGCATCATGGCTATGGTACAGAAATACACTGAGAGTGAGCTGACAAATAAAGATCTGATAGAATTGGAAGCTCAACAGCATTTAGAGGAAGACGACAACACAATAAAAGAAGAGAAAGAAGTACAAAAGAAATTCACTGTAAATAGTTTGGCTAGTGTCTTTTCACACTTCAATATAGGTTTATCAAAACTGGAGAGCATGGACCCAAATGTTGGGCACTTTGCAAAAGTAAGTTACATTATGAACAAGATATTACAGTGCTATCATGAAATATACAAAAAAAAGAAAAAGAAAACAATACAGACCAATGTAAATCAGTTCATTAACTCTTTACCAGCTGAATTTGCAGATGTCAAATGCAACCGCCTAATGACCAGGTATGCAGGGCGAAAACCATACTCTGCATCTATTGGATTACCTCCCTTGCCTGTAACTGACTTTTTACTCAACTGGTTAAAAAAAAATGCAACACCCTCCATTACACATCTTGATATAAAAAAAAATAAAGACTCTCTTTTCTCCAGCATTTATTAACAACAAGGACACCCATCAGGAGGCCTGGCACTATGGCAGTGGCACATTTAATGTGAAAATTAAATGTATGCATTATACAGTACACAATGTCAAAATCTTTCACAGAAAATTCCGGACTTAATCAACTAGGAACGCTTCTTAAGTAGGTAACTACATTTTTAGCAGTTAATTAGATACATGTGTAAGGAGACAATAAACAGTTGTCTCCCTTGGATTGGAGGGGGCATTCTTTGAACATCTCAAAGTGTGATGAGAATCTAAGGAGCCATCTTGGCCTCCTCTTGTTTCAGTTCTTTTAACAGCTAAGATGTGTCTTTTAAATTATGTTTGTTGAACAGAAGAGAGACTTTATCTTACCACCTGCATTGAAACATGAAGCCTACATGGCTATGACCACCAAAGAACTCAAGCAAAACTTTTTACTGTTTTTGTTCCCTCTCATATACTGCTTGTTAATTGAACTATATGTGCACATTTCATCTGTTGATACATGTGTATTCTTGTTTATACTTCTTATATGTATGCATAAAATTTTCCTATATGAATAAATTAGCTTGTCTTTCCTTTCATTTACTCTGTGATAGTGTATCATTGAATATTCTAATGCTAATATTAGACCTTGGTGAGTGGGGACTTGAGTAGATATCCTCCCTAGCACCAACAAACCCAACCACTAAACAAAAATGACAGAAAATATCAAACCCCTTGTCTCAGTCCAGAGACCCTTCAACATCAAGAACAGAATCACAAAAACAATTATTAAACAAGACCATACAAACAAATAAACAATGCAACTCCCAAAAATTAACTGAAACACAAAATAGATCCTATAGTATAGAAAGTCTGGATATTGAAACTGACAACACAATAGCAAACCTAGTAGAGATATATATATATATATATATATAATACAGAAATCTCTTCTGATTTGCTAATACATTTCAAACCACCTCACCAGCAAAATGAATAAATAAACAAATAAAAACACCACGAGCAAACATTCAGTTGTAAAAAGGTAACATTAACCAGATATTGTCTGGATGATAGCATAGACCAAAATGAATAAAACACATTACTGCACAGGTAGGCTCTGCACATCCATCTGATTGAAATATAAAAATAAATTTACCATTAAAAAGGTCCTTTTTTCAACCAATCATAAACTTTCCCTCCAAAGTTTTTCCGAGCCAACTTGATCCCAAAAGTGGCTATAAAATGGTCAACAAAAGTTAAAAAAGTCAATCAACTCTGGGGATTTCAAGCAGAGAGAACTGTCACATGTCGCATTTTGATCAAAAACCATTGACACCATACCAATCCACATCACAGACAAACAAGTCCCGCATTTCCAACACTAGACCTAGACTGCTCATAGCTTTCTAAGCCCCATTACACCATTGTGCCGCAAGCAACAAAGCAGCCACGTAATAACAACTTACACCCACTCACCTCCTGACCCTTATTTGGTGGAAGAAGAGAGCCTGTATCTCTTCTAACATACTGACCTTTATTCAAAAATAAATGAAATTGAATCCATTCCTCTCATCTGTTGTCTCTTGCAACCATACGCTTGTCTATAACAGCAAGATGCTGCTGCATCCACTATATATATATATATATATAGATACCCAACCCCTTCACCACAAGCAGAATGTGACTTAAGGTCAATTTTTTTTTTAAGTGGAGTACAACTAGTTTTGAATTCAAAGTTTTCCTTCTCTAAGACCGGTTGCCATTCCAAGGTTGAAGAATCCAGTCTTCCCAAGCATTTACCCATAATTGGATGGAGAATTGGATTCATTCTTTTTCCAAGAGTATTAGCGCTATGTGAAGTGCAAAATGTCTCATCCAGGATTTGAAATCCCCCCCAAATCCTCCGCGCGCTTCCGGTGCGTGACGTCATTCGCACTGCGTAACCCCGTTTCCCATCTTGGGCTATTGTGACATCTCTGAGTGACACGTCCACTCCACACGCATGCGCGTGAACACCTGTGTTAATGTTGCACCTAACTAACCCATGTGCTGAACCGAAAGGTTCTCAGTCTAACTAAACCCAAAGGCATAAACCGAAATCCCTCAGCCATTATATTACACAGAGTTCACTTTCAATGATAATAACCATTAAGGTATAGGTACCTACATACTAACATTAAAACAAGTAAACAAATACTAAGTATTGTTTTACTTATGCTTTTTGGTGAGGGGGTAGGAAGATCCATTAGTCATTATTATTAAATTTTAATTAGTATTTTTCTTCATCTTAATTTTGCTTGCTTTTATTCTTTTAAATTGCAGTTACCCAGGATATTATCACTATGACACAGAGAGAATAATCCAAATGATTGCAATTGGAAAAAAAAATCAGGTCATTATATCAGTGCTATGAATTGTAATTAAAAAAAGCAACCAAAATCAAGATGAAGAAAAATACTGGTTAAAAATTGATATAATACAAAATGTTTTGATATTCCATATTCAACTTTTAAATAAATCAGTTGAAGTTTAAGAATAGCCTTTTTTTTTGTTTTTTAAGTTTACTTCTACTGACAAATAATAATAGTAACATTAAAGTGATTTTGTAATTACATTCTCATTATAGTGTTCTGTATTTTTTTATATCTAATATAGGGTGTCTCAATATACATGGGACCCATGTGACTTCTCATAACTCTACTAATAATAATGTTGTGTTCTTTTTTGTTTCAGATTTGAAAATAGGATACTATAAACAACTATTAATCCTTGGTCACAATGCCTTGGACAAGAGAGGAAAAAGTATTTTGCATCACTACTTATTTGGAGACAAAATCATTCAAAACTGTTTCAAAACAGATGCAGGGGTGTCCTTGTGGTGTAATGGTTAAAGCAGTGGACTGCAGAATTGTTGTGAGTTCAAATTCCAGTCGCGCTATTATGTTCACTTTTGGACAAATACCCTTGGGAAAGGTATGAACCCCCTTATCCTCCCAGCTATGAGTTAAATAGTACCACTGCTATTCTTCTAGAAGGATGGCTTTGGCATTAAATAACCTACAAAGGTTGATATGCCATTAAACAAAGAAACCAAACCATCAAAACAGATGCAACCCTTTAATATGATAATGATTTATTATTGAGACAAGAAACTCAAAAAAAGATTGGATTTCCTAGAAGCTGATATAATTTCTATTAGAATAAAAGAACATTGATTTGATGTCTCTTGCTCAAAGGATCCATTTTTACAGGACATGTTCCAAATGACCACCATTGCACTTGTCTCAGCAATAGATTATTACCCTATTAATGGGTCACATCTATTTTGAGATACCCTGTACTTTCTAGATATTTTTGGTCTAAATTTCTGAGATGAATCTTGATCATTTTTATCTCTTAGAATATTCGGACTATTGATCTCGTCTTCATTGTTATACTCACAACATTTTGGTTGTTATGTCCTGCGGCCTTCTTCAGGTGTTTCATATTGAATTCAGGAGCCTACACAGAACCTCAAACTGAACCCTTTATTCTATCCATGAGAGTAAATTGTTCCAATTATATTAACCATGACCAGGTACATGTGTTAAGCTATTGTAAATATTCCTTGTTATTCGTACCTGTAGTTGGGATTAAACCTTATAGAATTTAAACTCCAATATTTTTTTAAATGGCCGTGATACAAGAAAATTCTAGAAAATAGGATACTGATTCACTTGTTCCCAAAACAAAGATGTTGGTAAACTAATTAGTTTTGGGAACCTATTGGTCAGGGAAGTCACATGGTTTATGCTCGCAACTACATCCACACCTTTGATTTTGTCCCGTGCAAAATAAACGGTGTGTTTAGAGCTGATCACATGACAGGGATTAGCTATATATGCCCTAAACTTCCAGTTGTTCACTCTCTTACATTTTGACTTCCAGAGACAGCTCTCATTCTCTCTTACATTCTGAATCTCAGCTAATGACATGTAGTTCCAGAAACATACAATGGGCCCGTATATAGCATACAAGTTCTTTCTTATGTTCTGCCTATCTGCTGAGAGTCTTCATACAACCTCAGACTCTTCGACAAAACTAGAAAGAGATAAAAGGCAAATGTATTAGTACTTTTGTGTAAAATACTTTATCAACATGTATATATAGCCTATAGGACACTGTTAATATTTAGTCTACTTGCATAAACCTAGATAATAACCGCACACACACACATACATACACACACACACACACACACACACACACACACATACATACACAAATATTTGACAAACAATACTTTGAACATTCATGATATTTTTTACAATGTACTTGTTGATATATAAATGTACTTTTGTTTTTATTGCTTTGTTGTGAATGTTCTTTTGTCCGTGTCATTTATATCATTTGCCTTTCAATAATGAGCCAGCACAAATTGTGAGAGCAACATATATCCAATAACAAACATCGCCACAACCTACAACCTCTGGATGATTTTACTGAGAAGCACTTTCCAACCAAACACCTTATCTACTGCACAATATGTCCTTGCTGGACAATTCAGAGTCAATTTTTGGGACTTATAAACCTAATGTGTCAATCAAGTCATAAGATACTCCTCTCTACTATCATATCCATTTTTTTACCCCAGCTCATATCGCATTTTGTTTTCTTTTAAATAATCAAGATCAAAATTCTAAATATTTAGTTTCTTGGTGTTCATAGCATATCAACCTTTGTAGGTCATTTAATACCAAAGCCATCCTTGTGGAAGGACATAAGTTGTACAACTTAACCAATAGCTAGGAGGATAGGTGGGGTCATACCTTTGCCAAAGGGTTTTAGTCCAAAAGTGAATGTAATTTTGCAACTGGAGTTTGAATTTGCAAACTACAATCTTGCAGTCCAGGACTTTAGCCACAAGGACTTCCCTTTCTGGATATTAAACTAAAATACATATAAAATTAATTAGAGAAACAGTTTATGTTTGGTAGATCTGTTTGATAGCCCTCTGTCACCTTATGATGGCTGATGATTGTCTGGACCTCCACGTTGTTTTCAAAGATGTTGATGGTTCAACTCCTTTCTTCTCATTGTTGACCCACACTGTGAATTTGGAGAACATTTCTTGCTTGGAAGAATAAGAAACAATTTACTTTTGTGTATATATTTATTGTACGTTTAACTACAACATCTTAGAATTTACCCAATGTACATTCAAGGAAAGGTTCTCAGAACACAGGTGCAAAAATATGCCCACAGCAATCTTCACACATACATGCAGTTCAAAGTCCTCATGACTTCTTAACCCAATCATTGCCAAGGATTCAAATCAATTTTGGGATCATTGTCTGTCACTCACACTGAGTGATATTCCACAGTATCTTTCCACCCACTTAACAGTCAGACTCATTTAAATTACCTACACAATTACCAAAATTAAAATCACCTATACTGTCAATAATCATATTTACCAACCCCTCCGCTCGGGCAGGATATGACACAAGGTCAATTTTTAAGCAGAGTTTAACAGGTTTTGAATTTAGAGTTTTCCTTCTCCTAGACTAGTTGCCTCACCAAGGTTGAAGAACCTAGTCTGCACTACTATTTACCCATAGCTAGAGGGAGAATAATTGGATTCATACCTTTCCCAAGGGTATTAGTGCTATGTGAAATGCAATCAATCTCATCCAGGATTTGAACTCATGTCACCGTGTCCCTATCTTGCAACGATAACCATTACACCATGGGCACCTCCATATACTGTCAATAATAGAGTGGGAGAATTCCAGTGGAATAAGGGTTAAAGTGATGGACTGTGGCCTTGAAAAAAGCAAGTTCAAACTCCAGTAATACTATTAGGTTCACTTTTGGATTAACATCCTTGGGAAAGGGTGAGAGTCCCTATGATGTAATGGCTAAAGTGCTGGACTGTGGCCTCAAAGTAAGCAAGTTCAAACCCCAGCTGTGCGATTATGTTCACTTTCAGACAAATACCTTGAGCAGAGGTATAAACCTTCTTATCCTCTGAGCTATGGCTTAAATAGAATCACTGCTGTTTTTCTACAATGATGATTTTGGCATTAAATAACCCTGGAAGCTTGATATACCATTAAACAAAGACACCAAAATAATAATAGATCTCACCAATGGAACAGATCTTATAAATTCAAATACAGCCACTCAATGATTTTCAAGCCCAGTTGGTCAGGACTGTAGAATACACCAACTGCATCTCTGCTGAGAAGTAAGACCCCCTCTCCACTCATCAAATGTCCTGGATATGACATTAAACAATCTGATGATGAGGCTCCAGTAATACTGAAGCTTTGGGGAATGCGGAGTACTCTTTCATTGCCATTGCTCCCTGGTCCACTCTGGCCCAGAGTGGTAGCATCAGATAGGATCCTCTTTATGGGGCAAATAGAACTATTTGACATTTAAACTGATTGCAAACAAATTATTTATGCTAAATTGAATTGTTAGAAATAGAACACTTTGATTATTTAACTGTGTATAAACAAATGACTGATATCTAATTGAATTGTTAGTAATACATAGCAATAAGTAAAGTTGGTGACCTTAGTCGAGGGTGACCTGAAGGCTCCCTTTTCAATAGCGACTACACCAAAGTGTAGGGAAGGGCACTACTCCTTTTCTTGGATTGCTCCACTTTACCCTTGGTCCCTACCTTATAATGTTGAGTGTTAAACAAAGCAGCATCAAGTATCATTTTTTGAGTCTTTGGTATGACTTGACCTAGGATTGAACATACTTGTGACCATTTAACTTTCTTGACTTATACTAAATTGAACTGAATTGTTAAAAATAGAACTGCTTGATCATTTAACTGTTTGTATCTACAAAATGTGTTTACAAATCATATAATTAATATATATGTAAAAACAGGATTCGGCATTAAATAACCAACAACAGTTGATATGGCATAAAGCCAAACCAAACCAAACAAACCAAATCTATGATTTTCTTTTTGCACAAAAATTGATTTTCACAAATACAGTCTGTGACAGAGGAAAATAACAAGAAAGATACCAAAAGTTGCCATTTAGTTCTTCAACAACATACAGAGTTATATATTTCTGATATAGGAGACCTTAAATGGTTTCACAACTTTTAAATTCTTCCATCACAATTTCTTTCATCCAGATTTTCATCAACTTGTTAGTCAAAGAGTCTAAAAGATAGGAAACTGAATTCCCCACCATTCTATCATCAGGCTTAACTGGTGAGAAGGGTGGCTAAATACTCAGCAGGATTAAAAACAAGACCCCTTAAAGGGTGGATGAACCCCTCTGTAGGTCAACAGCCATCTAGTAGTAATTTACTAAGCTTTTTACTTAGATGTGGCACAAGGCCAAATGAATGGGGGCACCCAATGAGACTCAAACTCACTCTTGCAGGTTTGTTACTCAGGCTTGCTAACCATTATACTACCTTGCCCAGTCGCCTGGGGCTGTAGAATACACCAACTGCTTTTCTGCAGAGGGGTAAGACCCCTCCAATGAGCGTCCTGAAATGACACTAAACAATCTGATGGTGAGGTTCCAGTGATGCTGGACCTTTGGGGAATGCAGAGCACCCCTTCACTGCCATTGCTCCCAGGTTCACTCTGGCCCAGAGTGGTAGCACCTGATAGGGCCCTATCTATAAGTTAAATAGAACAAAACTGCATACTTACGCTAAACTGAATTGTTTGAATTAGAACTGTTTGACCAAACTGAATAGCTTGAAATAGAAATGTTTTTCACAATTAAACTGTGTACTTACATTTAAACTGCATATTTATGCTAAACTGAATTGTTTGAAATAGAACTGTTTTTGATATTGAAACTGTACTTACGCTAAACTTGTTATATAATCGAAAGAGATCTCTTCTAATTTATCATACACACAAAATAATGATTCCAACTAGCATCTATGAAAACATTGACTGGATGTTATCAGTGCTGAGACTTTCTTCAAAATGGAAAAAGGGGCTTCTGTTCATAGGATCAGCACATAGCAAAATGTCGATGAAATTTGTCAAAAAATAAAAATAATTAAAAGTAATTCTTTGGCCAATCCGTAACCTTCATGGTAAAAAACAAAGAAAACCCAAATTAATTTGATCGGAAGACAAAAACGCTATAAATGACAAATTTCTCAACAGGGAAGAGATCAAAAGATGGCAAACGACACCCGAGGACCAGAACTCCAGCTTTGAGAGAGAGAGATAAGCATAGGACATTTTTCCACTTTCTTTAATTCCATATCAACACATTTATACAAACCCAGTTATTTGGATGGATTTGGCGTTAAATAACCTACAAAGGTTGATATGCCATAAAATCCAACCAACCAGTTATTTGAACTTTTTACTTCTTTGTTTTCAATATAATTAAAATTTTACATGCCTTTGTGTTCTTTGTTTTTGCAACTGTGTTTTTTGTTCTTTACTTGCAACCATATGCTGATATAACAAACTGAATTGTTTAATATAAAACTGTTTTGATATTTAACTGTGTGTAAACAAAATCTATACTTATACTAAACTGAATTAGCTGAATTAGGAGTTTGACTAAATTGATTAGCTTAAAATAGAAATATTTTTGACAATTAAACTGTGTACTCATGCAAAACTGAATTGTTTGAAATAGAACTGATTATTTGTTTAAAAATGGATTTGGCATTAAATAACCTACAAAGGTTGATATGCCATAAAACCCAACCAACCAACATTATACAACCCGAGGTGCCCAAACAACCATCTAGTAACTCTTCAACTCTGGAGAGCAGTAAAGTGTATTCTTAACTCCTTAGAAGCTCAAACTTGATCCTTAGCAAGATAAGTGACAACTTTCATTCAAGTTTTTTGGTGGGGTTCAGTTGTACATATTAAAAAAAATATTAAAAAAGAAAATTAATTGCTTTCCTTAGTTGTGTGCAAACAAGTGACTGTTATTAAGTAGGAATGGTTACTTTAAATTATATAATTGTGTATAAATTATTAGTATTAGATAGAAAACTTGTACCCATATATCTGCATGCAAATTATTTGTATTAGGTAGGAATACTTGATACAATGTAACTGTTCAATCAAATTATTATTGTAGTCAAATAAAAAAGTGATTACAATGGAATGTTGAAAAATAAATAATTCTGATAATAAATCAAACATCTGCAAATGAATCTAATTTCAACATGAAATAACCCACAAGAAGTCGATATGCCATTAAGCAAAAAAACTGAACCAAACCAAATTGTGTAGCCGCCTCCTCTTCTGGAATGCTTGGAATGTGTCAGGACACACAACACTATAGATGCATTGAGTCACTCAAGCAAACAATAATGTATTGATTAATTAATCATTTCATTTACTTTACAAATGATGCAGCAAAATTGATTTTATTTCATAAAAATATAAAATTAATGGAACAAATAATTCAATTTGCAGCCCGGTCAGCTTGGGCTGTAAAATACACTGACTGCATCTCTGCAGAGGGATAAAACCCAATGAGTGTCCGAGATATGACATTAAACAATCTGCTGGTGAGGCTCCAGTAATGCTGGAGCTTTGGGGAATGCAGAGTACCCCTTCATTGCCATTGCTCCAAGGTCTACTCAGGCCTGGAGTGGTAGCACCTGATAGGGTCGTATCTATGGGTCAAATAGAACTGTTTGACATTTAAACTGTGTGTAAACAAATGACTGAAATTTAATTGGTGGTAACAGCAATACTTGGAACCATTTAACTTTGTCTACTTATGCTAAATTAAATTGTTAAAAATAGAACTGTTTGATTCTTTAACTGTGTGTATCTAAAAAATGTATTTATAAATCATATATTTAATATATATATAAAAAGAGAATTTGGCATTAAATAACCAACAATGGTTGATATGTCAGAAAACCAAACTAAACCAATCTAATTAAATTTAAAGAGAACCCCCAGTCACACTATTATGTCCTCTTCTGGACTAATACCCTTTGGGAAAGGTATGAACCCTCTTATCACCCCCAGCTATAGATTAAATAGTCCTACAATTGTTCCTCTACAGGTAGGGCTTTGGCATTAAATAACCCACAAAGGTTGATATGCCATTAAACAAAGAAACCAAATTAAAGAAAACTATTTGATTTTAATTTAAAATTAGATTGTTAAAATAATCAAATGATTAAAAATCAAAAGAATATAATTTATAGCAGAACACCCTCCCACATTCCAAACTATCTAAAATGTGCTGATTACTATTTAGTTTTAATTTAAAATTAGATTGTTAAAATAATCAAATAATTAAAAATCAAAAGAACATAATTTATAGCAGAACACCCTCCCACATTCCAAACAACCTAAAAATGTACTGATTACTTTTAGAATTAAATTAAAGTGTTTGTATAGAATCGTTCAATAAGAAAATATGTGTTGTAATGAACAAATATATGCTCCCTCCCTCCAGGAGTTTGAGCACTCTGATGAAGGAATTAATGGCTGCCACCTGCTTATTGCAAAGCTCTTTGTAGGACTTAAGCACTCTGGTATCCAGTGAGGCAAAATTTAAACAAACGAAAGCGACTACATAATGCCTTATAATTCCCAAGCTGACATATGTCGACTGATGGCTGAGCAGTATGATACTATGTCTAACATAAAGTTGGGTGAGTTTCAATCTCAGCTTGAATTGTCCTATGCATCTAGTCACATTGAAGAGTTGTGATACAATGAAACAGTGTCTCTCTCTCTCTCTCTCTCTCTCTCTCTCTCTCTCTATATATATATATATATATATATATGTGTGTGTGTGTGTGTAATGCTTACATTTACCATCTACATAAGAATAAATTTCAGCCATTTGACAAACTTGCTCTGCTTGTATGTTTTTGAGAGTATCTCTTCATATACTCCTAAATATATCAATAAACCAAGCAGTCATAGCTAATTTGAAATCCCACCCCAGGCATCACATATACCTCTCAAATGAAAAGCTCATTTGCAAGGTGTCCTGATTACAGAAATATTAAGGTCAGTTGAAGACACGTGGATATGCTTTGTCACCAGTGCATTTTCTGTTGTTACTCTTATAGCATATCAACTCTAAAACTTTTTAAAAACTTTTGAAACATCTTTTTTTTCAAAAAAATTTTCTCCTGACAATGATCTATGGTTGAAACTTCTTGAGAACAATTAAAAAACAAATAACAATTTCCCATTCACCATTCAGATAAGAGTAACTTTTAGTGATCTGATTTATTTATTAATGAAAGTAAATAAAGGATTGTAATCCGACAATATGTAGAAAAATTGACTTTTAAACATCCATCGTTGACTTAATATCGCTAATATCACCCCTCATGGTCCTGATGATGATTCAGTAGAACCGAAACTTATACTGTTGACTTCTCAATAAATCTCTCCTTTCACTGGGATTACCTTGTTATTAATTTTTCTACTTATTTATTTATTTATTTATTTATTATTTTATCAAAGTTACATCGAAAAATATCGTTTTCAACTCATTAATCCAACATATTTCTTTAGTCTTCCCCTCCCTAATCACTAAGATGCTGACTTACTATCGATTGCTCCTATATAATTTTTGCAATTGTTCAGTAAAAAAGAAAAAATATGAAGCAAATGATTGAAACTTCCTCTTGTGAATATATTCTATTATATTTATTCATATATCCTTTTTAGTGCATTATTACCGAAAGAATAACAGGAATTTTATTAATTGAACTATTCTGTACAAGCACCTAAGTTAGTTTTTAAATTAATTAATCAAATTAAAATTCAAAGCAAAAAAAAAAAAAAATTAAAATCAAAGTTTAAAAACTCAAAAGTATAGTTTCACACATAGGCAAAAAAAAATCGAACATTAAACAAATTCATTTTTATCAATAAGAATATTATCTACACACATGATTTTGATTTATCTCTATTTAATTGTTTTTGGGGTTAATACGAACCATGACACTGACCGATAAATATTGGGCACAGATTTAGCGTCAACAAAACGCTTTCTACCTTGACGGTAGTAAGGGACAGGTAGTGTCCCTTTTTTCCTTTCTAACGGTAAACAGTAGTCACGTGGCATTTGCCTCCCGTTTTGCAGCACTTGGAGTGCCGTCACTTTCCGACACTTGTCTAGTCAGCATGGGGGTTTCTTTGTGGTGACTTTCTTTGACTATAAAAAGAAAGATTTTTTTAATATTATTTTAATTATTTTCTTTTCTTTCTCAGAAACGTGCTTGTTTTATTTCATTTTATTCATTTATTTGTACCTTTGTTGATTTTAAATTATACAAAGAAGACGAAAAGTAATTGCTCCCCCCAAGAAAAAGCCTATCAGATTTTTTGGAAAATTTTTTTCAAAATTTTCCATCCTAGTATTAATTTCTTTTATGATTATTAGTTATTTATTTATCTAATAATTATAATCTAAGTCTCTTTAAGTCAGTTAAGTCTTCTTTCTAAGTGAATCGGTGTTTAAACTCATGGGACACCGGCTAACAACAACAACAACAGTTTCTACCGCCACGACAACAACAAAAACAATTGGACTTTTTGTTAAGTTTATGAAATGAAGAGACACAAGAAGAGAAGGTTTTGGTTAGCGACTGACGATACTTTTTATCTTCTTTTCTTTTTCTCTGGACTCTGTTTGCAATTTACTCAACCCTGTGAAGGTAAAACTATTCGTGGGGTGCTGCGCTCCGATGAAGCCCAAAGAGATTTTGGACAGTATCTCACAGCTTTCAGTTTCCACGGTTCGTCTTATCTTTTTTTATTATTATTCTTCATTTTAATTTTAATTTTGTTTATTATTATTATTGCTTTTATTATTATTATCATCATCAAGTTTTATTTTCTTTTTTATCTTTAAACAATACTATTTTTTTTTTTTTTTTTACAAATAGTAAGACATCAGTTTTAAGAAATAAAAATAAAAAGGTTTTGATTTTTTTTTTTTTTTTTTGAATATTTGAGTTGGGCTTTTAAAAATTATGTTTTAAATATTTATTGTAGATTTGATATTTTTATAAGTATTTTCTTGGTGATAATTTTTCTAAGTCCTTAGAATTATTTATTATTTTTGTTTTTTTACTTAAAAATAAATTTGATGGACGAAAACTCCACACACACAAAAATGTTTTATCACCCAGAAAATTTCTTGTCAATCTTATCTTCCGAAAAATAAATAGATTAATACCTTTTTCAATTTCTTTATATCTAAATTATTTACAAACTAGTTTAAAAGATTATTCTTTTTTCAAATTTAGGTGTCTTACTTTAGTACAGTTTTTAGTTACAATATTGTCGATTAAAATAAATTAATTAGTCAAAGGCAACTGTTTTGTTTTCAAGATTTACTAGACTGGAAAAAAATAAAAAAATTTCACTGTACTATCGCCAATTTCTAAGACTAACAAAATTTCTTTTTTTCACCGTGAGATTAATTTTTTTATGTTATGGCCTAAAAGAAAATTTGTCTAGTTGGGTTGAACAACATTGAATAACACGTAAAAATATTTGTTTTCAGTTTTATTCTTAAGTTATTGATATGTTTTAATATTGACTATACTAAATTATATAAAATATTATGAGGAGTGTTCGCTTATAAGTTTTTAAATTATTTTTATCCGGACTTCGTATAAAAATGTGACGTGTAACTTTCCTACTTAAAAAAAAAAAAAAAAGTTGCTATGCAACTTACAACTTTTAAAATTACTGAAAGATGTACTTCTCTTGAGGGGAGCATCCGAATTTCTGGAAGATTTAACTTTTTTTTTTAACTATTTTTATTGTCAAAAGCTGTAGTCAGATTTTAAGTAACTTTTTTTTGTGTGTGTGTTTTTACTACTCTTGGTTGTGGGGTGCGTCCAAGAAAATATCCTACATGAAATAATAAGACACACTTTCTTTCATTGAAAATACTAAATTCCCACGAAAAAAATTTTTTTTTCAATAAGTAAAGTGCAAACTTATTCCTTTTTTATATTTATTTATTTATAACTTTAATTTCTCGAAAGATAAAAGTAGAAAATTGTGCCTCCCTCATAACAAATAAATTCTTTAACAGCTGTATCGTAACAAAGTATTAACCATTTAAAAAATGCTATTTTGAATATTTACTATAAATTTATAACTAAGTGACCCGTGAACAAGTTGAATTCCTGTTGTAACAGCGGTCCATAATGATATTAATGCTTCTATTGAGAAAAAGATGAAAGGATTTTACTTATTTCCATTATATCGAGAATTTGGATGATTAAAAAAACACATTCAACACGAATGCTTTTATCTTTTAGTTGCTGATTGGAAATTGCTTTATTTTTTTTTTATTTGGCCTTTTTAAGCGTATTGCTCTTATAAAAATCTCGCTATGTTGTGCTGTTTTTGTTTGGTTACGGCCACAAAAATAGTTTTAGTAATTTTAGAAGATATTTTATCACATTTGACAATATCTTTTTTAAAATGGCTTTTCAAAAAATAATTATCTTTCTGATTGCCATTGCTTTAAATTTAATGTTTTGATATAAGGTTATTTTTACTGTTTAAAATTGTTGATAATAAAACAGCTGTTCAACTTTGCTTTTTTTTTTTTTTTTTTTTTTTAATACTTTTAGAAATTCCCAATAAATTTTTTTGATTGCTATTTCTTTATTATTGGAAGCTTTTAGCATAAAACTAACTTTTCTTCCCTGCTAACTTGATCATAAATTTAGTTTAACCCTTAAGTTGGTAACAACTGAAACCCTCTGCTATGGGCAGAATGTGACCTAAGGTCAATTCTTAAGCGGAGTAAAGCTTGTTTGAATTCGGAGTTTTCCGTCTCTTGAATTGGTTGCCTTAACAAACCTCAAGAACCTATTCTACCTTACTATTTACTCATAACTGCAAGGAGAATGTATGGATTCGTTCTTAAGGGCAAAGTTTAAACCTTAAGTAGAATTGTTAGAAAATTTGTTTTATTAAATGTTTATTCAAAATGTGACTATCAAAGAGTGGAATAGTGATTTCACTTGACACTAACACATATGAAATCAAATAAATAGATAGTTATTTACTAAGCTTAGCTTAGCACAAGACCAGAAGTGTGGGACACCCAGTGAAAATCGAACTCGCTCACAATGGTCTGCTAATTGAGCTTACTAACCATTAAACCATAAGTGGGACCCTAATAGTTATTTACTGACCTTACTTGTGGCATAAGGGCAGAAGTATGGGCAACCTAGTGAGAATTGAACTCACTAATAATGGTTATTGTCCAGTCAGCTGGGGCTATAGAATACACTGACTGCTTCTCAGCAGAGGGGTAAGACCCCACCCCCATCAACAAATGTCCTAGATATGACAATCTGACAGTGAGGTTCCAGTAATGCTGGAACTTTGGGGAATGCAGTGTAGTCCTTCATTGCCATCACTCTCAGGTCCGCTCTGGCCTAGAGTGGTAGCACCTGATAGGGTCCTATCTATGGGTCAAATAGAACTAAACTGTGTACTTATGCTCAACTGAATTGTTTGAAATGGAACTGTTAATTTGTATAAAATGGATTTGGCATTAAATAACCTACAAATGTTGATATGCCATAAAACCTAAACAATATTGATTAGCTAACCATTTCACCATGTGGGGTGCCCATAAATAAATATAAAAGTATGCCTGTTTTTTATTCCTGGTTTATTTAATGCAGCTACTTTTAAAATTTTAAACAAATTAAAGAATTGTATCTCCCCTCCCTTTTTTCCCTTTTCTTATTGAATCAAAGGCAACTTGTAACCCTAGTTTAATGGTTTCCTCACTAATTTAAAGATTCTGTAAATATTATTATAAAAAATACTTTACTGGTTTTAACATTTTTATGAAAGAAAAAACTATGACCTGATTAGTTACTTTGAAAAGTTTAACAAATATATTAATCACCCGTGGTGTAATGGTTATCGTCATAGGAAATGGACACGGCGACACAAGTTCAAATCCTAAACAAGACTGATTGTATTTCATATAGCACTAATACCCTTGGGAAAGGTATGAATCCAATTATTCTCCCTCCAGCTATGGGTAAATAGTAGGACAGACTAGGTTCTTCAGCCTTGGTGAGGCAACTAGTCTAGGAGAAGGAAAACTCTGAATTCAAACCTGTTAAATTTTGCTTAAAAATTAACCTTGTGTCATATCCTACCCAAGCGGAGGGGTTGGTAAATATGATTAATCACTTTTACAAATTTGATCTTTTTTGCTTATCATCAAAATTCTTATTTGCATATTTTGTCATTAGTTTTAAGGAAGATGTTCAGATGAACTGCATTAATTGGTTCTATCTATTTGAGAGTTTCCATGAACAATTTGTTTTGCTGTCTCTAGTAAGCAGTATCTTTTCTTTCTGAATACGCTAAATAAGATCCCTGCTAAAAAAGGGGAGGTCCTGGGTATGATACTAAACTGATTCTGATAGTGAGGCTTCAGTTCTGGAGATCTGGGGAGTGTGGAGTACCTCCCTTCATTACTGTGATATAGTGACTAATGTGATGAACTGTGACATCATCATGAGTGAGTTCAAACTCCAGTCATGCTATTATGTTCACTTTTGGATTTATCCCCTTGGGCAAGGTATGACCCCCACCCATCCTCCAAACTATGGGTTGAATAGTACCACTACTGTTCTTCTACATGAATGACTTTAGTATTAAATAACCTATGAAAGTTGATATGCCATTAAAAAAAGAAACCAAGCCTAATCTTTATTGCCATTACTCCCAGAACCACTCTGACTCAAAGTGGTATTACCTATCAGGGTCCCATCTATGGTCCAAATAAATCTAAGAATAATTTGTATTCAACAGAACCATGTGCCAAAAAAAAAAAAATAAAGAAACAATGCAAAAAATGTGAATGCAATTCCCTAACCTTTAAGTATAAAATAACCATAGATGTGTTGACATACCATCAAAATCCATCTGAATCTTCCTCATACCAGACTCCTGTTCCATTTCAGAAACTTCTTTATTAGAACATTTTCACTATGGCTTAAGCTCCTTCATGAATGTTTTATACTCAGCTCAAACTATACAATATATATATATATATATATAGCCAATAGGGTATAAAAAATGTAAACAAATGGATGCTGCTGTTGCTACATAATACCTTAAAAATTCCCTTAGCCAACGTGGTACGCTTGTTGGCCAAGCGGTCTGAGATTAAGTCTAATGTAAAGTTGTACGGGTGTCGATCCCGGCTTCGAGCGTCCTACGTGTCTAGCCACACTGAAGAGTTCTGATAGAATGAAACAGTCTGTCTGTGGATGACATATATATATATAAACTGTTCAATATTTTCCTGGGGATTGTTATTATTAGTTATTTGAAATCATATGGCTGTATGCAAGTTATTTGTGTTATATAGAAATACTTTATAAATAAATTTACTCATGTTGAATAGCAATACTTGAAACCATTTAACTGTGTGCAAACAAATAATTAATATCAAATAGAATTAGTATTAGATAGCAATACTTAAAACCATTTAGCTGTGTGCAAACAAATCAGCTCTGGTTCATTTAATAATAATAATGTTAGCTACAAACTATTCACTTACAAAAATATATATATGAGGATTTGGCATTAAAATAAACCACAATGGTTGATATGCCATAAAACACAACCAAACCATTACACATAGGAAGTACATATGAAGTTTGTAAAATTTTTACATCTTCTATTTTGATAGCTGAAAGTCAGATGTTTGGTATGGGTTTTATGGCATATCAACCATTGTAGGTTACTTAATGCTAAATCTTGTTGATAAAATTTTTAAACAAGTCTGAGCTCATTTTATTTGCAGAGTTAAATGGTTTCAAGTATTGCTATATAACAGTCATAATTCAACATCAGTCATTTGTTTGCACACATAGTTTGTTGGTATTCCCCAGATCTTCTCTAATTGGAGCCTCATCATCAGATGGTTTAATGTCATATGCAGGATACCTGTTGTGGGGGGTCTTACACCCCTGCAGAGATGCAGTGGGTCTATTCTACAACCCCAACTGACTGGGCTGGAGAAAGTCACAGTATATTTATCATCATTGTTAATGATGTGTTGTGAAATTACTTTTCCTTGATATTTATTTAAAGAACAACATAAATATTTTATTTTGATACTATGAATGATTCATTTGAATCATTCATAGTATCAAAATTAACTCTATTGTACATTTTATGTTGCTCTTTTTTTTTCTTTTTTTTTCTTTCTCTTCAGATGTAAATGTTTTTAGGTTTCTATTCTATTCTTTAATACTCTCTCTCTTTCTCTCTCTCATATATATCGATAGTGTGTGTAATTTTTTTTTCTATATTATAGAAAAAAGAAGAAAAAAAATAACAATAAAAACTGGCTAAAAATTCCCAACATCCTGATTCTAGCTCACTTGAGGATCAGCAACACAAAACTCAGTTGTGAATTTTTGTCCTATTTTTCTTATTTTATTTTATAGTTGAAAATATTGTAATATTGCTCTGTATTGTAGTGCATTGAGCACTGTAAAGGTTTTATTGAATAAAAACACTTCTAGCATTAAATTTTCATGTTTGTTTATATATATATATATATATATATATATATATATATAAAATGTTTTAAAATTAAAAAACGCTCAATACTTTGTAAGTAGAGCAATATATTGAAAAAAAAAAGTTTTCTTACTACTCAAGTTTCATGAATGTCAATTCTTAGATAGGCAGCAGGGGAATGAATAAGAAAGTAATTATTTTCCCATTTGAATATTTTTTTTATTAAAATATTTAAACTGGAAAATAATTACTTTTTTCTTTATTTTATACAAATAATATATATATATATATATATATATACTCACACACATCAACAGAGAACTCTCTGAATATTCAGATTGTTTTTCACTAAAATTTAGATGATTTTGTCAATAGGGACTTTTTAGTGGCAAAACTCAATTACTTTGCATTGCAGAAGTTCTAAATATGAATTTACGAAAGAAAATGCAATGAAAAAACTTAAAGTAAGTACAACTTTTTCCAGATTAAAAATAATTAGGTTATACATAAAATTAGATGAGGTTATTTTGTTTCTAGGTATCCGAGTCTGAAATCCTGGTTAAATAAATTTTGTTTTTTCTTTTTAGGAGATACAGCCCTCATCAATTACACCCTGAACGACACTGGAAGAACTGTGCCTAAACTTTATCTCTTTCTGAATGAAGATTGGAAAGAAGCCAATTTAGATACTCAATGTCAACGTAAATTTGACAAAGCTAGAATTGCATGTGAATATACAAACTTTTCCCATTTATTCTTGTTTTATTTACACAAGAATTACTTACTGTTGCTTTTTTTTTTTTTTTTTTTTTTTTTTTTTTTTTTTTTTTTTTTTTTTTTAAGCATTATTTTCAGTCAAGATAAAGAGGTAATAAACTTTCAAACTCTGAATATTCTTACAAGGTAAAATATCATACACAATTTGAATTAGTATCCTCATTTTGGTTGTTGATAGTCATGTTTCTTCAGGTGCTTTGTAGTTTATATTCACAGGATTTGAGCCAAACTCTTTATTCAAACACCTTGTCTGTGGGGCCTAGAATATACCAACTGCATCTCCTGCAGTAGGATAAGTTCTGGGTATGGCACTAAACTGCATCCAGTATTGAGGCTCCAATTCCGGATCTCTGGGGATGTATGACATCACTTTTTCATTGCCATTAATTCAATGTCCATCCTGATTCAGGTTGGTCGTACTTATTAATCCCGTCTCTGGATCAAATAGATCTGTTCAAAAGCTATTTGTATTAGATAGGAATACTTGAAACCACATAAGTGCAAATTGTTTGTATTTATAGTTCTTTAAATCCATAAATGTTTACCACGGATTATTAGTTACTTGAAATCATACATAGGTATTCATCTCACAATTTCGCCACTAGTAGAATGTGACACAAAGCCAATTTTTGAGTAAAATAAAGTAGATTTAAATTCAGAGTTTTTCATTCTCTTAGACTGGTTACATAAACAAAACTGAAGAACCCAGTCTGTCCTATTTATCCACTCTACCATTGGGATTTAGAATGTTGACTGTATCCACTGTTGAGTCGTACCTTTCTTCAGGGGATTAGTGTGAGGTGAGATGCAAACAGCCTCATCCAGGATTTGAACAGATGATTATCGTTATTAAATAGGAATAATTACTCGAATCCATATAACTACTTGTTAAAAAAAAAATGATTTCAGTTTTAGATGACCCAACAAGGGTTGATATGTTGTAGATCAAACCAACCTTTATTCACTCCCTAGCGGGTAGACCATTCTTATTCTGCTTGTCAGTGTTGGTGTTTTTTCTTTTCTTTTTTTTTTCTTTTTTTTTATTAAATAAAATGTTGATTTTGAAATTTTCTGTACATGACTGAATATAAAAAGCTCCTGATGAAGGTCTAAACAAATAAATCCACTTCTTAGGCCAGAAATTAAAATATATTTTTATTCTTCATAATTTTTTTAAAACCCCACATCTTTACAAGCAACCATTTACATAAGAAGAAATAATTAAGAATAAAGAAATAAGTAATCATTATAAATAAACAATTACAAAATAATTATATATATAAATTGGTGTTGTGAGTAGTGTTTGCCAATGGCTCTGAAGACCGAGGTTCAATCCCAGGTTGAGTCATACCAAAGACTCAAAAAAGAAAATGGTACTCGATATCTCCTTGGTTAACACTCAACATTATAAAGTACATATCAAGGGTAAAGTGGAGCAATCCAAGGAAATGAGTACCACTGTCTCCTACACCTTGGTGTAGTAGCTATTGAAAAGGGAGCCTTCAGATCGTCCTTGACCTTGCCAACTTTACTTATAAATACATATATATAAAGTTGGCAACCGTTTTATTTATATATATATATATATATATATATATATATATATATATATATATATATATATATATATATATATAAAGAACAAATATTTCATATTTATTCCTGATGTTTGTCCACCCTGCCATTGGGGTTTAGAATATGCTGACTATCCCCTGTTTAGGGGTGAGAGCCTCCCCCCACAAAAAAAGTCCAGAGTATGACACTAAACTGCATTTGGTAGTGAGGCGCCAGTTCTAAAGTTAAAGGAAGTGTGGAAAACCCTTTCAGTTCCATTACTTCCAGGTCCACTTTGACCTGGAGTGGAAGTACCTGTTAGGGTCCTATCTACAGGTCAAATAGATCTGTTTGAAAATTATCAATATTAGATAAGAATTAATGATTCTATAACTGTGCACAAACAAATAAGAAAATGCTATGATTTTAATTGACTATTTACAAGTCAATTGAATTTGTCGCCATAAAATAATTTTCCAGTTTGAGTTGTCTTAAGTCATACTAGCAAAATGTTGAATATCCAAGGGAAAACATTCTGATTATTACTTAATGAGTCTTCCATACATGTTAAATTCATAACCTTTCACCAAAAAAATGTCTACTAAATTTACAGCTGGTAAGAATTATTGATGAATTCTTTTAATTCTTGATTATTAAAAAACTGTA
The DNA here is from genome assembly GCA_963585895.1 of Sepioteuthis lessoniana. NCBI lineage: Eukaryota > Metazoa > Mollusca > Cephalopoda > Myopsida > Loliginidae > Sepioteuthis > Sepioteuthis lessoniana. Next base: position 71,304,153 of record OY757925.1, on the reverse strand, counting down.
TTTATAATTTATCATTATTATTTATAAATACTACAGCCTTTTAAACATGATCAATTATTGAATAAAAACAATTTTCAAATATCTTTATTTCATTTATTATTCTTTTTTTGACATACTGCTTTTCAGTGTTCCTTTGACCTTAATTTTAGTAGGCAGCATGTCTCGCCTTTGTATACTTTTACCACGCCTGCATGGAATAGAGTACACACAATACTTGGTTGTGTAAAGGGCTTGACTCTGAAGAGATATTTTCAGAGTCATGTCATTCTTGAATATTGTCCTAATATCATATGAACTACGTATCTTTTGAATCTTTTCGGCTAGGCTTTTGGTTAGTAGCAACATTACTATGGTGATGGATAAAGTGAAATACTCCAACAAATTGGCAGGACACATCAGCAAAATGTTAATATAACAAAGATGAAGATAATCATCTTAATGCTCTAAATGATAAAAATTATCAGCTTTATCTGTGAAATTTAGACTAATATCAGCTTTATCTATGAAATTTAGACTGATATTACCTTTGCATTGTACAGTAAAATAGCATTCAACCTGAAATATCAGACTTACCATAAATTGCAGCATATATAAGTCAACCTTTTAAGCCTGAAAAACTCTACAAAACTATAAAAAATGAAAATAATGACAAATTACTTTTTGTTGAAAAATAAAAATAAAATTTATCATTTGTCTTATTGTTAACCAGAAAATCTTTTGATAAATTTTCTTTTCTTCTCCTGTCAGATGAACTGTCCAACAAAACTGGTAATCACACTGTTGCCCATTTTCACTACCCACGTATCTGGCACATAATTTATGCTGATGCATACACTTGTGACCCCACCCGACCTCTTCTTCCAAAGGAACAACCCAATTTTATTTATTATGAGATTCACTTGTTGAACCCAGATTCCCTAAATGCACCTACCGTTCACTTCAGTGATGAGGAATCAGGTAATTTTTTTATTTATTTATTTTTTTTTTTTTTTTCAGTTTTTGAAGACTGAAATTTTTTTCCTTTCTATAAAATGACAAAATCTCAATTGTAGTCCATCTGATAACTGTATTGGAAAAATAAGGTCTAAAAAGTTCAGCTTGGGATTAGTCTTACTGCACTTTCAACCTGGACTACCCAGACATACATGCAAAAACTTTTATTCAATAAATTTTCAAAGAATTTTCAACAATTATCATCTATTAAAATCTGCCTACTTCTTTTGTTTAGAGCCCTGTTGGCTGGGGCTGTAGAATATGCCAACTGCATCTCTGCAGAGGAGTAAGACTCCACCTTTGCCCAATGAGTGTCTTGGATATGACACTAAACCATATGAGCATAGGGTGCTTCTTCATTACTATTACTTCCTGGTCCACTCTGACCTGGTGTGGTAGTAGTTGTTGGAGTCCTATGTATGGATGAAATAGAACTATTTAATTATTTATGATGGTTAAAACCGTTTAACTGTGTCCAAATAGAACTATTAGCATTAAATAGCAATACTTGAAATCATTTAACTATGTGCAAACAAATGAGTTCAAACTCATTAAAAATATTACCTACAAACTATTCACTTACAAATCATGATATATATGTATAAACAGGATTTGGCTTTAAATAATCCACAAGGGTTGATATGCCATAAAACATAATCAACCAACTAACCTAACTTATTCAGCTAACCTTTTCATACTACTATACACACAAATTGACCCAGTTGGTTAGGGCTGTAGAATACACCGACTGTCTCTCAGCAGACAGGTAAGACTTCCCCAACGACTGTCCTAGATATGACACAAAACAATCTGATGATGAGGCTCCGATAATGCTGGAACTTTGGAGGAATGCAGAGTACTCCTTCATTGCCATCACTCCCAGGTCCACTCTAGCCCAAAGTGGTAGCACCCAATAGTTCTATTTATGGGTTAAATAGAATTAAACTGTCAAACTGAACTGTCTGAAATGGAACAGTTTTGGTATGCTAAACTGAATTGTTTGAAATAGAACTGTTTTTGACATTGAAACTGTACTAATGCTAAACTGAATTGTTTGAAATAGAATTATCTATTTGTATAAATATAAATGCAATGGCAATGAAGGGGTACTCTGCCTTCCCCAAAGCTCCAGCATTACTGGAACCTCACCATCAGATTGTTTAATGTCATATTCAGGACACTCCCTGGGGGGAGTCTTACCCTTCTACAGAGATACAGTCGTCTGTTGGGGCTGTAGAATACACTGACTGCATCTCTGCAGAGGGGTAAGACCCCCCCTTACCTATGAGTGTCCTAGATATGATACTAAATCATCTGATGGTGAGGCTCCAGTAATGCTGGAGCTTTGGGGAATGTGGAGTACCCCTTCATTGCATTGCTCCCAGGTCTACTCTCAGAATAGTAGCGCCTGACTGAGTCCTATGTATAAGTCAAATAAGTATTTGGTCATTTAAACTGTGTGCTAACACATGACTTATGCTCAATTGAATTGTTAGAAATAGAACTTTTTGATTATTTAACTGTGTATAAACAAATTACTTATGTTTAATTGAATTGTTAGTGATATATAGCAATACTTTGAACCATTTGACTGTGTGCAAATGAATGAATTAATAGTTTTCAGTAATTTAATTAGTGTTAAATAGCAATATTTGTAACCACTGTCTGCAAAAAAAATGAATAATACTAAATAGAATTTTAAGTGTTAGATATTAATCACTGAAACATTTAACTGCATAGAAATAATAGTGTGCAAACAAATTAGTTGTAACTCATTTAAAAATGAAATTACAAACAAACTATTCACTTACAAATCATATCTGGATATCCATTTAAATGTGTATAAATAACTGATGTTAAATTGTTACTGTTACATAGGAATACTTGAAAACATTTAACTGTACAAAAAAAATGAACTCAGGCTCATTTGAAAATGTTATCAACAAATGTGTTTACAATTCATATATTTAATATACATGTATAGAGGATTTGGCATTAAATAATCTACAATGGTTGACATACCATAAAACCCAACCTAACCCAACCAAACCCTTCTATCTCACAACACTTATATGTATATATGTATCATATAGACATATTTGCACTTGCATACATATGCATCATTGTACCTATATATACGTAGAAACAGAAGGGATTTTAGAGTTGCCTTATTTTAATTAAAATTTCTTTTGCTAAATTTATCTATTTGTCTTTTCAGGATTGTTAGGCTTTTACCAACTGTTAACTTTGTGTTACTTTGTGACTGGTTGTGTCTTATGGCCCCGACTTTGGCAGACAATAACTAAGGGTGGACCTATGCAGTTGGTTATCCAACTTTTGGCTGCATCTACTTCCTTCCAAGCATTTGGGTCCTTCCTTATGATGGTTCATCTTCACAGGTTTGTAGATTAATCAATTCTTGAATGTTTCGTATGAAAGTGGGGGTTACAAACATTTTCACAAATGGACAACACAGGTGTCCAATTTCAAAAGAAAATCAGAATTGAATTTTCATAATAATATTCGATATATAAAAGTTTGATTAATAGGAAAGAGAGATCTATAGGTGGATTGTGTATACAAACATTTTGCTTTTATTTAAGACTAAATAATCTATGAATTTGCAGTTTTTGTAATGGTGGCCCATAATGATATTGATTCTTTTTTGGAAGCAGGGAAGAATTCTAATTAGCATTTCATAGTTAAGTGGTTCAATTTTTTAATGAAAAGTGTATAAGATCTCGGTTACCTCCCTTCTATTTTAAATGTTATTCTTTTCTATTAGACTGAACGACTCAGTTTTTCCTTTAGTAAGATGTTTTTCTTTTTTCTTTTTTACATACATACTTTTAGAGATTTATTTAAAAGAAAAATTATTCCTTTACTCAAGTGCTACTATTAAGCTGAAATTTTACTTTTTTGATTTAAGGGCAAATTAGATTCTCAGCATTATTGGATTAAGATTTCATGAGTTTTTCTCTTTCTCTTTTTACTGTGTGAAAGTATTATATCTTCAAATGATTTGTTATATAATTATGATAACAAATGATTTGTTATATAATCCAATAGTTGCTATGGTTATTCCTCTATCCTTATATTCTTCTAGTTATTCCAAAGATGGATTTGGTTTCCCATTCTGTGAACTCCTTGCTGAATGTAAGTATTTTCATTTGATTTGGGAAAGATGAATTTATTCTAATTATTTTTAATCCTTTTCTTCAATTACCGTTTTAAAAATTATTTTGTGTGTTACTAATGTTTAAAATTAGATAATTACTTTTTAAAAAGTTAATAACCATAAAATTGCACCAAAATTGATTTGACCAATATTCCTTGTTTTTCAAATTTTTTTTTTCTACCTTCCACTTTTTTTTGTTGTGTTTTAAGATAAATGGATATTTTTTAAAATCTTGGATTATAAGGTTAAATATTATTTTCTCTACCTTTACAGTTTTTGATGTAATCTCTCAGTTCACCATGTTGTATATGCTACTGTGCCTATCCCTTGGCTGGACATTGACCAGTCCCTACAAATCTTCCCCGATTGACACTATTAAAAAGAAGCCAGCTGCCAAAATAATTGGTATTTTATGTATACTACAGGTGAGTTAGGGCCTTTTTTTTTTTTTTTTTTTACTCTAATGTTACTATAGTAACTTGCAGAAAGCTAAGACATCCCTTAAAAAAAGTTTTTATTGGGTATGACACTAAACTACACCTGATGGTGAGATCTCAATTCTAGAAATCTGGAGAGTGTGGAGTATTTCTTCATTGCCATTACTCTCAGGTCCACTCTGATCTTGAGTGGTAGTACCTGCTCGGGTTCCATCTGTGGCTCAAATAGATATATTCAAAGAATTTGTCTTTGATAGGACTGTGTACCAAAATAAAACTCTAAAATAACTCCTCACAAAATGTAAATATGAATATATATTGAACATGATTCCCTAACCTCTCAACATGGAATAACCCCAGAAAAATTGACAAGCTGTTAAGATCAATCAATTTATTCTACTTGCATCAAAGTTAACTCACAAATATTGAACTATTATATATATAATTTTTTTTTTTTTTTTTAAGTTAGGGATAGCTTTAGGTGATTTTCTAGTTAAGGATAATTTGTCTTGCATATGATTCTAAATTGTATTTGATGGTGAGGCTTCAGTTCTGAAGCTCTGACGGATGTGGAGTATCCCTTCATTCCCATTACTCCCAGGTCCACCCAAATGGTAGTATCTGTTAGACTACTACCTATGGGTCATATCAATCTTTTTGAAAATTATTCTTATTGGCTAGGAATACTTGATACTTTATAACTGTATGCAACTTATTTGTATTAAAAATAGTTGCTTGAAGCTATAATTGTTTACTGAGGATTATTAGCATTAGTTACTTGAAACCATATAACTGTGTGCAAATTATTAGCATTATATAGAATACTTGAAACCATATAACTGCTTGCAAACAAATGATTATAGATAAAAAAATGCAATGGAGCATTGAAAATATAGATATGATAAAAACCAAACATTTACAAATAAGGGAAAAGTGAAGTATCCCTTCATTGCCATTACTCCCAGGTCCACCTTGACTGGAGTGGTAGCACCTGATAAGGTCCTATCTATGGGTCAAATAGGATTGTTTAACATTTAAACTGTGTGTAAACAAATGACTGGTGTTTAATTGAATTGTTAGTGATAGATAGCAATACTTTGAACCATTTAACTGTGGGCAAATGAATGAGTAAATGCTGAATAGAATTATTAGTGTTATTATTAATTATTAGTAGCAATACTTGAAGCTCTTTCACCGTGTCTCAATTGAATCATTGGTATAACATAGCAATACTTGAAACTATTTGACTGTACAAACGAGTGAATAATGTTCAATAGAATAATTAGTTTGTTTGTAATACTTGTAACCACGTCAGTGTGTGCAAACAAATGATTAATATTGTATAGAATTATTATTGTTAGATAGCAATAATTGAAACCATTTAACTCTGTAGAAACAAGAGTAATACTGTTGTATGGTCACAACCATGACCATGACCAACTATACAAGCACATATGCATGCAAAATCATAACAACGACACAAAGACTAGCGACACAGTTCTTAGAAAAATATACTTCTCACTTTATTTGAAAGGGTTGTGTATGAGAGGGAGTTGGAGACCGAACAGAACTGCAACATATTGACCTCCCCACTCCTATGGCCATCAGCCTTTCTTTCCCGTTCTCCAGGGTTATTCAACCGGAGGCCCAGGATCCCAGCTCTCTGCTGGGTGCTGGCTTTTTCTACCATCTTGTCTCCAAACTCTCCGATCTCCAAACTGCTCAATCAGGGGTCCCGAGGGCCCCTTCTGCCAGGTGCTGGCTTTCTCTACAGCATCATTTCTCCAACCAGTCTGGTCTCCAAAACTAACTGACTTCCTGTCTTCACTGAGTTATATAATAGTTCAATCGCCCACTCAATCTTTGGAATGGCATGTTTGATCGTCATCAAGCGGAAATAACTGTCATGCAGTTCACAGGTCACTCTCTTCCAGTGCATCAGTTTATGACTGTACCATGGGATTTTAACCCTGTCCCATATTGTCAGCCAAGCTCGCCCACGCCAGTGGAATATGCACTTTTGCCGTCTTTTGGAATGGCATGTTTGGCGGGGTCGGAGGTCAATATACAACAATACGAGTGGGCAAACAAATTAGTTCTAACTCATTGAAAAATGAAATTACCTACAAACTGTGTATGCAAACAAATGACTGATGTTAAATTGTAACTTATATAGCAATACTTGAAACCATTTAATTGTGTGTAAAAAAAAAAAAAAAAAAAAAAAAAAAAAAAAGATTAAAAAAATAAAAAAAATGTCAGGCATGTTTAAAAATGTTATCAACAAAATGTTTACAAACATATATATGAGGTACATATAAATTTCCAGACTTTTTTCGTATGGGCATTTAAAATTGTCATAGACTCTTGAAAATTCAGTATGTTATTGCTATACATCTTATGAGATGACTGACCAATTTTTATGATTTCAGGTTCAAATGAACAGCTACAGCAGCAATTGGAATACACCCAATTAAAGCCTGATTGTCACAGCTAGTGAATTTCAAAAATGCAATCTGACACTTTAGAATAGAAGAACAATATGCAATAAAATTCTGTTTTAAACTTGGAAAAAATGCCAGAGAGACATATGGAATGCTTCAGACTGCTTTTGGATCATCTTGCATGAATTGAGCATCAATTTTTGAGTGGCATAAGAGATTCAAGGAAGGCAGGGAGTCTGAGGGATGATGAGAGGTGTGGGAGGAATAAGGAAGTCAATACACCAGGGTTGATTGGCCAAAGGGTTAGGGTTACTATGTTGAGATTTTAAGGGAGTTCAGGAAGAGATTCCTAGGGAAGAGGGCCAGCACTCTTCAAATCGGGTCAGTGGCATTTCCACCAGGACAATACACCAGTCCACAACTCCATCCTTGTCACTGACTATTTGATCAAGATGGGTATCAAGACAGTTCCTCAACCCCCCCCCTATAGTTGAGACCTTGCTCCCTGTGACTTTTGGTTATTCCCTAAGCTCAGAGGGTGTCATTATGAGACAATTGAAGAGATGAAAGAGGCTGTGACGAAGGTCATTGACATGCTCACACAAGAGGACTTCCATGGGGCCTTCCATAGGTTGTTGGAACGGTACAACAAATGCATTGCATCCGGAGGAGATTACTTTGAAGAGGACTAGAGTTTCATGCGTGTACTATCAATAAAAGTGCCCTTACGAAAAAAATCTGGAAACTTATCGTATGCACCTCGTATATCTAATATATATGTATAAAGAGGATTTGGCATTAAATAACCTACAAGAGTTGATATGCCATAAAAACCAACCAAACCATTTTCAAATAAATTAGATTTTGGCATTAAATAACCCATACTGAGTTGATATGCCATTAAACAAGTAACCATAACCATACCCAAATAATCCATCCCTACCTCCACCCACGCCCTTATTATTTATTCCCTAAACAATGAAATTTTTTTTTTTTTTTTTTTTTTCAACCTTGAAATCAGTTGATGAGGTTCTATGTAAAGTAAATCTGGTTGTCAGAAAAAGTGTAAAGAAAAAAACTCTTAAATGAAGAGTTATTTCCCTTCGTGTTTTTACATCTTTGGTTTTTCTTTCCTTTCAGTCCATTCTTTTCTTATGGGAGCAATACAGAGATAAAGAACATAGAATGTATTATGCCCATCGAACTTATGCAGGTTTAGCTTTGGTTGCACTTCGTATTCTCATGGCAGGTGTATTTGCTTGGAATCTTCGAAAAACTGTCAATGGTGAAAGAAGTGCTTTAAAAAGGGAATTTTATATCACCTTCACAAAGGTAAGTAGACTTTTCTTCCTTTTTATTTCAATGAATTTTATCTAATAACAGATAGCCTCAGGTTGAGAGGTAGAGAAAAGTCTATATGTACAAGACTTGCTAATGTGAAACCTGAGTAGGATCCCAGAAGAAAATGTGAAAGCCTAGCGGAGGTCTCTATAAATAAGTATCATCTTCTCTTTCTTCCAGATATATAACATATGTAATTAGAATTTTTTCTTTGTGTGTTGTTTTTTTTTTTTTTCTTTCATTTTTTTTTTTGTTCCCCCTCCCCCCTTATTGGAAGTTATCCTAGAAGAATGGGGAAATTTCACTTTATCAAACTAAATATATATTGGTATATACAAAACCAGAGAAACAAGTTATTTTGTAAAAAAAAAAAAAAAATTTAAAATTCTGTAAACACAAAAGATGAATTTAGAAGCACTGACTAGAGAACTTTAAAAATCTTAACTATTTAGTTAAGGATTAACATTTTCATCATCTAGATTAGTATGTTATTATTAACTAGTAAATAACACAACCACCACTAATATTGTTAATAAAAAAATGTTTTTAAAAATTTTATGTATCATGATCAATTTTTATCATTATCAATTAAAACAATTCATCACCATTTTAACAAAAAAAAAACACCATTTGCACCACCTGAAATAATTCATAGCAAATAGATTTATTGATTTGGAGGTAATGGGGAATCTTTGGGGATTTGGCTGAGTGAAGTTGAATTTTTTTTCTTACTATTCTGAAAGATTTTTATAAAATCTCTCAAAATACTGTTAAAAATAATTTAGTTGAAAATCTCCATCAAAAATTCTTTTAAATTCATGTTTTTACATAGGTTCATCAATGTCTATAGCTCAAGGCTTCTTAAAGTGACCCATATAGATCCTTGGCAGGGGCGAATAAAAATTTTGGCAGAGTGAATAAAATCATAGGAGTTCATAGGAGGTGAATTTACTAGATTAAGTTCATGAATCCCTTTATAATAAGAGAAAAGAAGTTGCTGGATCATGTTGACTAGTTGCCAGATATTGTACACCTAGCAGAATGCCTGATTGGGTGTGATGGCCATTAGTGATGTGTTATTCACATATGACCTATTCACAATATACAAGTCATTTAAATGTATAAATGATCTGGCTCTGATCAAAAACAAAATTATCTATGTCTCATAAGATCATATTTTCATCAAAGAAAGCATTTCAAGATAAATATATTTTGATTGAATTATTTTATAAAATTACTGAATTCTAAAAGATCCTTTTTTATATTAGGTTATGAATTGTCTTTAGAAAACAAAAGATTTTATACAAATAAGTATATAGATTTAAAAATAAAGAGAAATAATGAAAAATTGAGATACAACGCCTAAAATTTTAATTATTAATGGTAACCAATTTTTAATAAATAGAATGAAATTATTATAATGAAAAATGCTGCCCTGACTAAAGAGATTTCAATCTTCTTTTAAGTCAATTTTATCATTGCCTGGTATTTATTGGTGTGAGTGTTATGATTCAATATTTATTTATAACAACGTTTCTGTATTTTGTAAAATAAAAAAAATTGAAAACAAAAATATTCAAAAATCAGCCCTTCTCATCGTGGCATCCAGTCAAACTAAAAAATATGTTTGCGATATTCAATTAATTTATTTGGAGGTGAACGGAAATTAAATTTGGTTACAAGGGAGGTAAGTGTGCATAAAGTAAAAAGTTTGAGAAACCCTGCTGTACCCTAATGATAAAAAACTTACACAACAAATATTTTTCACTATAACCTCCATGTCAAGGCTCATAATAAACTGTTAAATATTAATCATATGGATTGAACATTATACAATGAAAATTTCAGATCAAAATTCAGCTCATGACTGTATCAAGTTATGGATTTATTGATCCATCCTGCTACACGAATAAGCATTATATACTTGAGTAAGAAAATACTCCTTGTTTTCTTTTGTTTTGTTTTTTGTTTGTTTTTTTTTGTTTTTCTAGGTAAAAAATTGGTCTTAAAAATATCATTCATTATAAGCGTATATTCAAGTTTGTTTGTGTTTTTTTGTTTTTAAATATGGGGGTTAATTTACTTTTATCAAAGTAGCTAATGTAAAACTGTAAGTGATGATCTTTAACATTTTAATATTGATTCATCATAAAACCCTGACTGATCTTATTTAATTTCTTTTTTAATTTTCAGTTATGTATGTTGTGGTTTCTTTCTTATCCTGTACTGGTTGTACTTACCTGGTTATTTGCTGAGTATTTACGATACAAGGTAAGAATTTGACTTTCATTTTGAAATAAATGGGTTCCATAGACAAAATTTGAATTTAGTGCATTTTCAAAAATTATTTTGTAATTTACTAACAACTGGAAAAAAAAAATTCTTAATTTTTGTGGATAACTAAAAAAAAAATTTTTTTCTTAATTTTTAATTCTTAGCTTCATTTTCATTGTAAAGAAACATTTTTATTTCACCTGTTACATTTTTAGAGGCTAAAAGCGAAAGACAAACATTTAAGGAAAGCATTATCAACAACTTAAAAAAAAAAAAAAAAAAAATCAAAAATTTTTTTTAAGTACTTTTCATATCTCTTAGAACAAAATATAGTTTTTAATCTGTGCAACTCAAACTTTTTTTCAAAAAAGAAATGAACTATTTATAGAATACATGAATTTCATTTGAATTAAAATGTGAAATTTTCTACCAAAAAAAATGACGCATTTTTAGTTCTTAACTTTTTATTGTTACATTTTTATAGGGTAAAAAAAAAAACCAACAAAAAACGAATTAGATAAATACATTCTTTATCACTGTAACTCAACAGGCAATTAAAAACTGAATTTAAATTTTTGTCATTTTTTTTTTTTTTTTTAAGTCTTTAAAAAAAAAATTAGAATTGTTTCAAACTACTCATGAGTTTCAGGCTATATTTTTTAAAAATGTTTTAAATGTAAACATAAAAATTCTGAAAAGAATTTTGTAATACATGACTTTTATAGATTTTTTTTAAATTAAATTTTTAGGGTAAATAGGAAAATTTGAATTAAAATGATGCTCCTTTTCCAAAAATTATTAACTAGAAATTATTCTGTAACAAAGCACTAATTATAAAAATGATTTATTGGAAACAAAAAAAGTAAATAAATAAAAATGTTTTAATCTTTTCTCCAGTATAAGTAAAAAGTAAAGTTGGCAACCTTAGTAGAGGGTGACCTGAAGGCTCCCTTTTCAATAGCTACTACACCAATGTGTAGGAGAGGGCGCTACTCAATTCCCTTGATTGCTCCACTTTACACTTTACCCTTGATCCTTACCTTATAATGCTGAGCGTTAAGCAAGGTGGCATCAAGTACCATTTTTTTAAGTCTTTGGTATGACTCGACCTGGGATTGAACCCTGGTCTCCTGTACCATTTGTGAACATTCTACTCATTAGGCCAACTTTTTATTGTTAAATTTTTAGAGGGTAAATAAAAATAGTGTTACATATTTTTATATATTTTAAATGTAAACTAAAAAAGAATAAAAAAGTAAAACCAATTCATAAAATAAAAATATTTATTTGAATTAATTGGCAAAATCTTTCAATTACAAATAAGGACACATTTTTAATTCTTAGCTTACTCTTCTATTACCTCTTTCTATTTCACTGGTGTTCCTAAAATGCTTTTAGCCCAGTCATAGACCAGGTACTTCTGATAGCACATGTGTGTATTATATAAACTAAACCCAAAACACAAGAAATTTAAAAAGATTCTTCTATACTTGGACTCTAAGATTATTGAGGCATGTATTTATCCAACCCCTTTGCCACAGGCAGGATCTGACATTAGATCAACCTTTAAGTGGCGTAAAGCTGATTTGAATTCAGAGTTTACCTTCTAAACTGGTTGCCTTACCAAGTCCAAAGAACCCAGTCTATCCTCCCATTAAACTATAACTGAAGGTAGGGGGAAAAAACAATAGGTTCATGCCTTTCCCAAGGGCACTAGCAAGGTCTGTGCCTCGTCTCTTGTTCCTTGCATATGATTGTTCTATTCATGCCCTGTTTAGCCTACATCAGTGTCATTTTTTGGTCACCACACTACACTTCTGTGGCATGTGTCAGCACCCATGTTCAGCAACATCAAGCTGATATAGTGTGTGTGTGTGTATTCATATTTACCAGCCCCTCCGCTTGGGCAGGATATGACACAAGGTCAATTTTTAAGTGGAGTTTAACAGGTTTGAATTCAGAGTTTTCCTTCTCCTAGACTAGTTGCCTCATCAAGGCTGAAGAACCTAGTCTGCCCTACTATTTACCCATAGCTGGAGGGAGAATAATTGGATTCATACCTTTCCCAAGGGTATTAGTGCTATGTGAAATGCCATCAGTGTCGTCCAGGATTTGAACTCGTGTCGCCGTGTCCATTTCCTACGACAATAACCATTACACCACGGGCACCTCTTTTGTGTGTGTGTGTATATATATATATATATATATATATATATATATATATATATATATATATATATATATATATAAAAAATCTCCCCCCTTAGAATTGTTTTTAGTAATCTTTGTATAATTCATAGCTGAGATTGTACTAATCATATTCTATCAGTAAAGCTTTAATTTCTGACCCTTGACCATTGATTTCTACTTTGTTTCCAATGTACAATTTTTGTTCCAACAATCAAAATTTGTTAAGATTATGCGTGATCCTTAAAAATTTTCTATCACCAGAAATTGAAATTTATTAATGTAGAAACAACTAAATCCAAATTCATAAAGTCAATGGCCACATACACCTTATTTGAATTTGTTTACTTTTCATTCTATGGCCAAAAATTGCTATGTCACGAGATATGTAAACATTAAATTAAACTTAGTACATATTTGTTTATTACACAAATACAACAAAACGTTGCTGTTTTTTTAACCTTGCAGGAATAAATTCTTGTACTCAATTTTATGTTGTGCATTGGAAATAAGGTAAAAGGGGATTGTCATTGGTCAGTAAGCATTACTGACAAAATAAGATTTATAATACATGCAATCTCAATTATAGATTATGCTAAAATAAGTCAAGTGTTTTGCTATATTTGCATATGTGCTGCTTTCTGGAATAAACTCCTGGAACATAGGGGAGTTGACTAATGCCACACCCAGTTTATAGTCTGGACTTTACTTCCTTGGATTATTATTTGTTTCAATCCAAGGCTACTTTCTAGATTTGCCTCAATGGCTTGGATCACAGCCTCAAAATCCGCCATTTTGGCCTACTTGACTTTGCCTGATCTTTGAGGTTCTTCAATTATCTGGTTACTGTTTTGTAAACAATTGCGTCTTCATTTTTTACCTAGCAAATGTTTTTGGTTGATTCTATAGTGTTATGGACAATTTTGAACTTGTAAAGCCCAAGTTCCTGAATTAGATTGTTGCATGTTTATCTGTGCAGTTTTCAGATCACATGGAATGAAGCAATGCACAATATGTCAGTGCACAAACTACCACAATACTACCAACCACAGCGGGTACATACCACAGTTTGAACTGCTTTGGTCACATACATATATACACTGCAAACTAACACATACTACTAAAATATTGCAAAACTTTTGACTCCCCCCTCATCATTGCATTCTACTAAATGAAAGTCTTGAACAGCTTTTATATATATCATACTCACCACCCTACTCTATGGCCCTGAGTTATGGGTAACCTACCGCCACCATCTATGACTCCTTGAGCATTTCCATCAGCGCTGTCTCTGCACCATCCTCAACATTTATAGGAGTAATTACATCTCCCATGTTGAGGTCTTTGATCAGGCAGAAATCACCAGCATAGAGGCCATGTTGCTGAAGTCACAGCTATGATGAGCTGGGCATGTCTCCAGAATGAGGGGGCTGTCGCCTGCCCAAGATAATCCTGTATGGTGAACTCTCCACTGACTACCGTGACAGGGGCACCAAAGAAACGTTTTAAAGACTCCCCCAAGAAAACACTTGGTACCTACCACATGGACCACCACCAGTGTTTAACACTTGCTGCTGACTGTCAGGCCTGGCACCACACTGTCCACCAGGTTGTCTCCACCTTTGAGAGCTCCTGCAGAGCCAACCTCAGGGAAAAACGATGCAGGAGGAAGATCCAGGGAGACTCAGCAGCCATACCAGACCAGACCTTTAACTGCAGTCACTGCGGCCGGACTTGCCTATCCTGCATCGGCCATCAGCATGCCTACAGTCAATGTAAACAATCTCCTTCATAAATCTTTGTTTACGAAGTCTAGCCAAGAAGAGGAGAAATATATATATATATATATATATATATATATATATATATATATATATATATATAAGCTAGTTTGTTTGTTTTTTTTTTGTTTTTTTTTTTCAAATTCTGAAAAAAAAATTTTTTATTCTTAACTTAGTATTTTCTTAAAATTTTTTTTTTTTCAAATTTCTCTTTACAGGTACTGACTATGGGTATTGTATTTTGCCAGTCAACTGTTGTAGTGATTCTTTACCAGTTGTTTATGTCGCGCAGTCTTTACTGGGAAGTTTCTGCACTCTCCAGTTCTCTACCTCTTCGAATGGACAAACATTTCACACTAAAAATTCATTTTTGATAAAAAAAAACAACAAAAAAAACATCCCAAATTTGTATATTTCTCTCTGTACAGGTGTGTAAATAAACATCTATACTAGTTAAACATATACTGCTGCAGTGGATCCCAGAACATTGACATTGTACATAACAATTTTTTTTTTTTTTTTTTTTTTTTTTTTTTTTAAATCTGATGGTATAAGAAAAAGAAGACCAATACATTAAAGCATTTTGACACGTTTCACTATAAGAACAGCTTCTTCAGAATAGATTTTAATTCTTCAAAAACAAATTCTACATGTGATAAGAAAGAAAAGAACATGCCACCTTTTGCCCACCCCACCCCCATCTGTTGTATCAATTAAATTTTGATCCTTATTTATTTTGTTTCATTCTTGTTGTTTATGCCTTTTTAGTATTTTACATTCCTTGATTATAATAAAACATTTAGAAATGAATCATATTTTAACATTAGATAATTTATAAGTAGTTGATGTGCTATTAAATATCCACTGTATCAGTTAACTGTTGGTTCTTGTTTATCTAAATTATTTGTTTCATTTTTGTTGTTGTTTGTCTTTTAGTTTTGTGATAATCAAAAAACAAAGCCAAAAGAAATTGAACCCAAATACATATTACCACCAAACACCATGATGAACAACCTCAAAAGATATCTAACCCATTTTGACTTAAATATCATAACAAATATCTCCAGAACAACAAAAAATATATATTCAAATGGGAATCCCTGTGTTATAACAGCTAACATGCTGAATTGCAACATCATAGGAAACAAGTTCAAACTTTAGTCATACCATTGTGTTCACTTTCAAACTAATACCCTAGAGGAAGCTATTGAACCTTGTTATCCTCCCAGCTAGGAGTTAAATAGTACCACTATGGTTCATTCTACAAGAATGGCTTTTGTATTAGATAACTCGTGAAGGTTGATATGCTGGTAAACAAAGAAACCAAAAAATATATTCAATAAAAAAAACAAACAAAAAAAATGGATTTACATAAGCTTTTTCTTTAAGTTTCTGGAATTTTTACTCATTTATTTTTCAGCTAGGTTTCTATAATCTCTCCTCACCAAAATGATACTCAAGGAATGTCAAATACTGAAAGGCATAAGTGATAAATTAAATGAAATACTGTCTATGCTCATGTCATGAACAACTTTTTAAGAACAATTTTTCTCCTCAAAAACATGTGGTTGTTGATTACACTTTATTTTATTTATTTATTTAAATACTTTGAGGCTTCTTGTTTCTAGTCTAAACCTTGCCATAATTTTAATCCAAAGTGTTTAACACACACACACACTTGCATAGCCTATAGTTAAACAAAGACTATTAGCTAAGATGATAATAGTTTTTATTTAACACTGTTTACTATTATATATCACCTGTGCCTATAACATGTACAAATATTATAAATAGTTAACAAAGTTACATAAAAACTTCATTATCTTATCTATTTTGATTATTAACTATTTATCTTAAGTATTTAGAACTTTTGAGACAACATTGTGGGATTTTGTGTTATCAAAAAAGTATATAATGCCTCTAAGCATACTTAATCAATTCCTCAATGCTATTGTGTATCAATAGTTTGGTTTTAGTATGTTTGGAATATCCAAGTAAACACAGTTGGCTACACTAAAGTTTAGACTACATTGTTTATTTACAGTATTGCTTCGTTTTTTTTGGGGGGGGGACTTTTTTTTTTCTTTTTTTTTTTTTTTTTTTTTTAGGTACAAATAAGTGTTTTAATGGTTTATCTTTGTCATTGGATATTGAAAAAATATTTTTGTAGGCTAGCACAACTATAACTTAGGGGTTGCTCAATATATAAAAAACATTTTTTTAAAATGACTAAAAATTAGGGGTTTATTTGAAGTCAGAGACCAAAATTTAACAGATACAATAGATATTTTTAAAAAAAATGTGGTACTTTTCTTCTCCTCCCTTGCCACTTGTAAGTTTTGTTTTTGTAAAATAGAATTCATTTTGAAGAAGCTATCTCTTTATGGAAACATCGACTTGATTTTCTGTATCGTCGTCTTTTCCTCGTGTATTATAACACACTGCACAATTCATTCTGTGGTATCATTCATAAGCTAAATATTTTATTCTTGATAAAATTCTTCTAGTGTTGACTAACTACACTAGATGTACATAAATCCTTTAAAGGGAAAATGTTTATTTGGTAGATTACTCGCATGTACTGAATCAGTAATTCTTACTGAAGATTCTATGATTTCATTTTGCTACTGCTGTTCAGTTTTTCTGTTTGCAATAAGAATCTTCCATACTCTTAACACTTTCAGCACCAACACTTTTGTTTTTATCATTTAATAGTTAAAATATCAAACATGTTAAGCTCAGCCCATAGAAATTCTGCTTAATACATGCATAGTTGCATGAAGTCTACTTGATGACAGTTAAGATGCACTCAATATATTTATCGGTGAATATATGCAAGTGATGGACAGTATGAAATTGACCCTTTGAATCCAAGTGGCCAATATTTGTGCTGCTAACTAGTAAATTCAGGTGGACAAAATTTTAGCTGTGGATTCCTTACTTTTATGTCCCAATTGCCAATAAATTGTTTTACTTTTATATTATATATGTAAAGAGAATATTTACCTGCATTTAATCTATTCTGAATACCAAAATGCATTTCTGGGTTTAACTTCTCTGAAGCAATGAGGAAACCAGCTGCTCTTCCTTTCTTATAGAGGGGGAGGAGAGAAACCAGAGATATTTAATTAGAGGATTCGCTACCTGATTATATCATAAAAGCCTCAAAGTTTGCCATTATTGCCAATTATGCTGGATAGTTTATTACCTGGTCATAGACTGGTATTTGATTGACACCAGCTGGGTCACCTGAGTCAAGGAGTATGATGTGATACCCAAAATTCCTAAGGACTACATCTCTGACAATATTGCCAGGAGCGTTGTCCCAATGTATTTCTCTCTAATGTTATTTTTCTTTTATATATTTCAAATTGGCTATTGAATGTTTTAACCTGTAAAGCGGTTAAATGACATCATTTTACATTTTCAGCTGTTTTTTTTTTTTTTCAAGCCAGGAGCTCAGGGTGGAGAGACCTACTGTCATGTTGGCTCAGTTTAAAGGAATCTTGTTTTTTCTGTATTTGATAGAAAAGTATACAACTGAATCATCTATAGCTTTATTAACTTTGTATCCAATGCCAAAAAAAATCAAAGTTGTATAAAATCTTTTTATTTAAAGTTAAGTTATAAACTGACATATAATCACTTAATCCATGTATTTATAAGTTACTTGATAGGCAATTAGCTTAGTGTTCAAGTAATTGAGTATTCCTATAATTTTTTTTTTTTTTTTTATAACCCATTCCTTGTACAGTTTGATAAACAATATATAACTATTTCTTTCTTCTCTTTGCTTGCTTGGTTTCTTTTGATATTTACGGGGTTGGATTTACCAATCAGCATAGTAGTCCATTGGCCTGGGGCTCACCAACTAATTTATCATGCAGCATATTAGATTTTTTATCTTGTTTCAAGCGTATACTGGGTCTTTTATTATATATACTAAATTAAAAACCATTAGGGCCCCAGTACAATAAGTATAGGGCCTGAAATATAGGGCACCTGTATGATAAGTATGAGACCAGTGATCTTCAACTGGTGGGTCATGAAGTCCGCTGATGAGTTTGGTCTTGGGGCCCTCAAATAAGTAAATCCTGGTCCACATATTTACTCTGTTTTTGTTGAATGAAATGATTCTGAAATGGTGACAAAGTGTGACATATACACACAAAAGGTATGTGGTTACAAACAAGCTTGAAGAAAAAAAAATTTAAACAGAGAGAGAAAGAGAGATTCTATGGTGCTGAATGTGTTAAAAGTTTCTTCACAATTTCAAAGTTACCTGGGGAGGGGGGGTTCCACCCCAGATTGAAGATTATATTTTCACAATGGATCAGCATCAATTCTTCCTCCCAGAAAAAAAAAACAAACTTTTAAATAGTCCAGATGATAATCAGTTCTCTTTATTTATTTCTTGAAATTCTTTTGCATTATCCTTCATTCATTTTACTAAATTACTGTCTACAATGCTCCCTTGTATTTTCATTTTGCTAACATTTCCTAAGATATCTCATCCCCCGCAAGCTGACCAAAAATAACTCCTCAGATTTCTAAATAATTTGCCTTGGATTTGCTGCTGCCTCCAATAAAGTGGGCTTAAGAGGAAAAAAAAATACCAAATTGTTTACCTGCTGAGCAGCATAGTTGACTCTGTCACCTCCACACCCTCCCATAAATTGTGGGTGTGAGGAGTTAATTCTGAATACAGGTAATCTCATTTGTTTCTGGTTGTTTAAACTTTTTGACTTGAACATTAAAATGGTTGTGTGTATGTATATAATACATACATACACATAATTTTTTAAAAATAATCTCTTGTTGACTTCATGTTTTTGCCATCTTTTATGCATTTGTTTTGTTTGAAAATTTTTTTTTTTTTTTTTTTTTTTTAAATCTCAATTGCTTCCTTCCAAAGAGATTACTTTTTTTGTAAAAGCCAGAAATTAATTGTAATTTTCACTGTTAATTTTAGAATTATTAAGCAATAAAAACCATAATTTCATTATAATTTTATCGAATCTTTTCAAGTATATACTGAAAAATGAAATAAGTTGAAAACCAATATGGGTGGGCAGATTTTCAATATTTTTGTCATTAATGCTGACTAGCATTTTTTTTTTCTTCTTTACAAAATTAATTCTAGTTATCATTTTATGACATGGATAAATAAAAGATTTTTATTATATTATATTTTTCCAATGCAGGTTTCATTGGGGAACTGAGAAAAGTTTTGGCAATTGGGTCCACACTTGGCTCATTTAAAAAAAAACCCCAAAGAAACAAAACATTTGCTTAAACTTAAGTTTTGGGTTTTCTAACTTTTTTTATCTATTAAAAAGAAAAACCACCACTACACCTGATCAACTTTAAAAAAAAAAAAAAAAAAAAAAGCTTTGAAGTTGCAGTGGGTTTGTGTGGATTTTTTTTTTTTAACTAAGCCAAAATTTGTTATTCAATAAAAAAAATCTCTTTAAAACAACCCAAAAATTGGCTGTAACATTTATTGCTGTGTTATAGCTTATATTTCAGAAATCAAGTTGGTGCTAATAATCCCTTGACTCTCTGTCCATAGCTCCTGGCAGGTCCTCCAGACTGCATCCAGTGTCCATATTAGTCCTTATTGGACAGCCAACCCTGATATTTCCATGTGTAGGAGTCTATATGCACATCGTTTATGAGTTTCTCCAACATAGCTCCCATCTCAAACCATCCCAGTAAGACTAAGTGGCTGTGCTGCTGCTGTTTTTTAAAGTATTCTTGTGTACTTCCCATCTTGCTTTTTCTCCAGGTTTCATTAGAATCCAGGTAGTGCAACCATACCATCATACTGATACAGCTACAACTTGCAAGAAACCCTTTTTTTGTTTTATCAGATTTCCATATGATCGACATCAATAACCCTATGCCTTACCTTTGTTTTATATGAATTGTTCAGAGGCTTGCCACTTAAAGTAGAATTAGGTCTCTTGTTTAATACTTAGGAACTTTGTTTGATCTGCATTCAGAGGTTAATGCCTGGTGTTGCAGGCTGTGCAGTAGGGATTCGGCTTGTTGAGATGTATTTGAAAGAAGTGCGAGATTTTCATTTTATCAATCCATTTTAGAAATAACAGGCTTCAAAAAAACAAACTTTAAATGCAAATCAACATTAAAATCCTGTCAACCATGTTAAGGAGTTTTGATATATACATTGGTTACTTATATAGATCATCTGGTTTTAGAGCTCATGATGCACACATTGCTCAAAAATTGAGGTTTACAGACAGGCACTTTTTATTTGAGATTTTGATATTCATAGACCGACTACTTCGTAAATGTCTCTGCAATACCACAATCACCTTAATTTTCTTAAGATTGGTGCAGTCTAAAATGAGTATTCTTAACAATAAATAATGTAATCATGAACTTAAAACACTAGATTTCAAACTCTACTGTGGAAGCAGTGCTAAAAATAAGCTACAAATTCAGTTGATTTTTTTTATGAATACAATGTTACTTTAAAAAAAAAAAAAAAGTAACATGTTGCCCTCTCCAAAATGTGGGAGACAAATTTCTAAATGCTATTATTCATATTCATCTAATTTCAACAATATCTATGGAGATAATATTTTATGTGCTCTTAAATTTAGGAGTTTTAACTTTTTCCCCCTACCAAGAGTAGTGTGCATTTTATCCAATTTGTTTTCAGTCTTTAACTTTTTTTTTTTTTGTTTGTTTTTTTACAATTTCATCCCTGGAAAAGTTTTAAACTAAATTCAGTGAAAATATTTTTTTACACTCCTCCAAAATAAAAATTATACTAATACATTAAATAATCACAAGGTAACCATGGTTTGCAAGGGAGGTAACTAAGACATTCAAGAAAAGTCATTTTCTAAAGCAACTACCACTATAAACTATTATACCTTAAAAATATATTCTCCACCCCCTTTTTAAAGAGAGCTAAAAATAATTATTTACATGAATCCTTAAAACTATAAAATTTTTTTTTTTTTTTTTTTTCTTTACAAAGAAATTCAGTTTAAACAGTGTAATGAGTTTTGAAAAAATCTAATAACCTGATGGAGCACAGTTAGATTCATACCTTTCCTAAGGGTATTAAAAAACCACTTATGCCATGAGCATAGACAAAAATTAAATTTCTTTAATGTGACTAATAAAAATTAACACTAAGTCTTTCTATGTTAAAAAATTTAAGCTATTACCTTCCTAGATAAATTAAGAGTTTGTAAGTCTGAACTAATAAATTCCATGTAATTATTTTACATTTCCAACTTAAAAACTTGCGAAGAATGTGAATAAGATTCATATTGATAGGTAAATTAAAGGTTATAATGATGACTTATACTAAAATAAATTGAAACATCTTTTGTAAGACTTAATTTTGCTGATGACCCAATATTAAAAAACAAACAAACCATTAAGTAGCTGTGTTACTTTTATTATCTCTATGTTAGAGCACTGGTGCAGAGATCATGCCGTGAGGCTCAAAGCCTAGAATGAAAACTTTAATAGTTTTTAAATAAAAATAAGAAAGATGGTCATTTCAATTCATTTATTCAATATTACAACAGTTTACAAAATTGTTGTTTTGTTTTGTTTTGTTTCTTTCCACTCTTTCTTAAGAGGGAAGAGTTTGATTTTTTAAAATCTTTTTGAAAGAAAAAAAAAAAGTGGGGAGAGGGGGGGAAGAAGGAGTTTGTGTGGTCAGGTTGGTGATGGGATGAAGTGGGGGAAGGTGAAGCAGACAATGAGTGGACGTATTTACAGACTTACCTGACAGGGTTTACTTGTCATCACCTGGGCAGGGGGTGGGGATAAAAAGAAGGAGGGGAGGGAAAAAAAAAAGGACAGTTAATGCCTGACAGAGCAAACCTCCACTGCTCCATTTGGAAGTTGATGGACAAAAAGGTCCACTACAATATCCAGTGCTCTGCTCAGAAAATGAGGTGGGCAAGTAAAATTTTTAGTTTGATTTTTTTTTCTTTTCTTTTTTTACTTTGTTAAAAAATAAATAATATTTTTTTTCCTTTCAAGAGAACTTTTTTAAGTATTGAAAGTGATTTTTAAAAACCCAAGGTGAAAGTTAGTTGAATGTGGTATGGCCAGAAAAACAATGCCATCTAGAGTGGCTAATTGGGAGAGAATGGCTTGTTTTAATAATAGCTACTCCATTGACATGAAATCTTTGTGGCTGGCCCATACAGAGGCTATTTTTAACCAATGACCACAAATCACAAATGCATTGTTGCCTTATGCATAGTGTACCACCTGCACTATCAATAATTTGAGAGACGAGAAGAGAATTTCCTTTTTTAATGTAGGACTCCATCATAAAGCAAAAAAGAAGCCAAGCTTAAAAACTGCTACATTTCCAAAAGGAGTCAATTTTAGAGAGTAAAATTTGTACACCAACTTCTTAATGTCTAATCCTCTCTTAACCCTACATCAAGACTTGGAGCGAGAGACAGCGAGTGCAGAGAAATCTACACTGGGGGATAGTTTGATGTAATTTAAAAAAAAAAAAAAAGACTGGGGTGTGGTGGAGAAAGCCATGAATAGTATGAAGTGAGAAATGGTACATCTAACATTTGCAAACTACTTCAAAAGGTAGTGAAGCAAATTTGGTAATTTTTCTTAATTGATATGTTGATGAGAATAAGTCTCTTTTTTTTTTTTTTTTCCAAAATAAAAACAGACTCCCACCATATAGACAAATTTTACATCCCCCCCACACACTAAATATATATATTTCAAAAAAGAAAAAATTATTTTAAGAATTAAAAAGTCTCTTCATAATGAAGAGATGCAACCTAAATTCATATTCACCAGCTCAAAATTGTCTCCTCATGGAGGGATTCAAACATTTTTTGTCCATTAATTTCATTCACCTCAAGAGTGAAAAAAATGTTCCTGTAATAAAACTGGGAGTTTGTTAGTATAGAGGAAATAAAATCTCAAGTGGGGGAAATTCTGAGGAATTGAGTCTTCAGCCAAAAAGGAATTTCACCAATGGAGTATGTCACAAGTAATAAGATGCTACAGGAATATGGACGAATGAATAAAGAAGACCAAAAAGGTAATTTTTACCTACTTAGATAAAAATCAAACTGATCAAGTGCAGCAGCAGGTTTTTAAAAAAAATGTCTTGAGGAAGAAACAACGGAGCTTAAAGTAATAAAAACATAATTAATAACAAACTAGTTGAAGTTCAGAATGCAGCTGAAAATAAAAACAAAAAAAATTATAGCTATGTGCAATTGTTAAAATGAGCACATTTATCTCCTAACTGAACACATTGACTTTTCTGGCTGCAGTTGTATCTATTTTGACTGATGACTAAGTGTTATATATCTTTTTTTCTTCAAAATCTACCCACAATTTGACTAGTTTTAACAATACACAAACATTCCAAATGAAAATTTCAAAATGATACAAGCAGTAAAAAGAAAAGCTAAAAATCAAATGTTCAGTAAAAAAAAAAAAAAAACAAACAAAAAAACCCAAAAAAACTTAGGCAATAGAAAAGCACAAATGGATCTGAATCATTAAATGGGTTAAAAAACAAACAAAAAGATGGTTGTTCACTTTTGTTGACCAGGTATGGAGGTGAAGAAATGACAAACTAAGAAATAAAAATGATACATGTAAAATAGGGCAACCAACCAGTGAGAAAAAAAGAGAAAACCCAACAAAAGACATAAAAATTGCAGTCAGCTAAAATGAAAAAATATCTTAAAAGTGGTGAACAAAATAATTTTCACAAAATAATTAAAAGCTTATTATCTAAGAACTAAAATGCTAAATTTTGAGAATTATTGATGGGAAGGAGAGGTATATAGAAGAGAATCCAATGTTATTTGGCTTCAATGAAGCAGCTCCTCTTCCTCTTTAGCACAAGCCAATATCCAAGAAGTCAAGTTTGAATCATTAATTTAAGCCAATTAACATAATGCAAAAGAGATTTTTGTAGTCTGTTTAAACAGACTTGTTTGTTGCTGTAGTATTTAGATAAATGTCCAAGCCAAGAAGACTTCTTTGTATGTTAGGCAGGAGGACTGATCAAGGAATAGTTAAGAGGTTTACAAAACAAAATATAATAGTCAAGAGGCATATGACAAACCTGCTGCTTGGGGTGGGGCTATTATGGACCTAGTCGGTAGAGACAATGATGGATGAAGGTGAGGAGAGGGAAAAGAGTGTGGGATGAGATTTAGTTCCTGACTCCAAATTATGGTTAACATCATCCAGGAAGAACCAGCTGACCAGGTGGATGCTTTAAAACAATCATCGACAGTTTTAAATTTACTACTGCATAGGCAGATCGGTCCACACTCATTGGCTTTGACTCACTCAAGACTTTTTTCCTTTCCATTATCTCAAAATGTTTTCAAATTTATATCGTCATTTTTTTAAATTCCAAAATAGAAAGAGTGAACAATAATGATACACAATAGCAAATCCAGCAGAGTTGGGTCTTCAAGACTTTTTCCTACCTTATGAGTGACAAAGCTAAAACCTTTCCTCAATCAAAATTGCTAAAAAAAAAAAGCCCTTAGAAACATAGCAGAGAGGCTTTTAAACAAAACAGGCAACCGTTCTTGGCTTTTTGAAAAGGGGAGGGTTTGTTTGTATTTTTTGGTTTGGTTCTTCAGTTCTCCCTTTAAATTTTTCTTATTCTTGCCCTGTTATAAGAAAAAGGGGCACAAATTTTTTATTCTCCTTTATTTTTCAAAATCTTTTTTTTTTCTCTTTAATTTTATACTTGCTGGACAAATCTGAGAGAGGTTTACAGCTGCTGCCACCTGGTGTTGAGTGTTTCTGTGTCAAGGTTTTCTCTGCATCATGTGCCTTCGATGCTGTGAGCTTGTTCCCCTTTCCAAACTACCTGTCTCTGACAAATGTCATCACATTGTTATTGGTAAACTTGCTGATGAATTTAAAATCAGTCAGACAAGACAGAGATGGTTGGTTGGCTGCAATGCTTCCAGTATTTCTCTTTATCTTCCAGTGGCACAGGTAACATTAAATGCAGTAGCAACTAGAGATCACTTCCGTAAATCCAAAACAAACACCTAAAATGAAAAAAAAAATTCATTACAATTCTGAGAAAGAAATTTACTAGCGAAAAAAAACTATAAACTATAAAATTATCTACCTTTAATTTCAAACAATTATTTAATTTTTTTTCTGAAAATATTTTAATATCTTGTCAACAAAAAATGGTGGAGACATTTTTGAAATTTACTAATATGAACAAAATTTCTTTAAAATAAACAAATTTTTTATTAAAAACAACAAAAAACACTTATTTAACTTTTAACAGAAGATTCAAAAATAAAATTTCTAAACATTTTACTCTTTAAAAATTTTTTTTTTCTTTTTTAAATAGAAAAAAACTCTCCATTGAATGACAAATTTGTTTGGTTTATGCAACATTTGATTATCATCAAGGTATGCTGACAGCATGGAATTCCTTTAACTGTCTCACGATCCATCCATATTAGCCAAGTCTTCTATACACCATCTAGGGTTCACAGAGCTGATGAACATTTTTGCAGATCAATCAACACTAGTGAGTTCCTGGGTAAGAGTCTACAGGAGAATGTTACTCATAAGTTTGTCTATTTTTTCACCATATCTTGCTCGTCTTACTTGGATGGTTTCTGAAATGGGAGGTAAGTAGCCATACAGCTGCTGTTTTATAGGGTGCT
This sequence comes from Sepioteuthis lessoniana, assembly GCA_963585895.1. NCBI lineage: Eukaryota > Metazoa > Mollusca > Cephalopoda > Myopsida > Loliginidae > Sepioteuthis > Sepioteuthis lessoniana. The sequence goes on along the minus strand of OY757925.1, from coordinate 71,277,804 downwards.
ACTTTCAGGATTTGTTCAAAACAGCATGCAGAATCCTTATGTAGTTCTCATCTAGCTTTATCTACAGGTGTTTTGTTAGAATTCAAGTGGTGCAGCCATATAATAGTACTGACAGCTTAGAAGAATTTCAGTTTTATTTCATCAGAGAGATCAGATTTACATATAGTTATTAACTTGTCAACAGACGTCCATTTCCTTATGCACATGTTGACATAGGTTTCAGTAGATGAGGTATTGCTACAGAGGTATGTGAACTGGACTAATAATTTCAGAGGCTTGAATGAAGAGAAGACTCCATGATTAAAACACAAACTGTTTCATCAGCGTTTACGTAGTGGCCAATGCCTCTTGCTCCCTGCTCTGACAATTCAGTAGAGATTCAGCTTGAGCAGGTGTATTTGCAAGAAGTGCTAGATCATCTGCATAGTTTGCATTAAAAATAGTCTCAGTTGTACATCACCTGCTTCTTGCCTTTTTTAGTGTGAACCTATTTCCTTTCATTAGATCTATTGAAGTTTGTAGTACATAATCAATATTTGATAGTTTATAAATGAGAGTCATCAATAAATGTGTACTTACTGAACCATCTGAAGCACTGGCTCCAACTTTATCGCCACGATAATTCCAACAGACTTCAAATATTCCTCCAGTGCCTCGGTAACTATGTACCAATGATCCAGTCTGTAAATACAAAGATTTTAAAACTTACAATTCTAAATCAGTACAACTTTTTTGTACTCAAAAGCAGGGAGTTTTGTAGCACAGAAAAAAAAAAAAAAAATTTCTGTAGTAAATAGAAAGAAATGCAGTGAAAGGCTTTACCTGTACATTCCATATGTGAACACATTTATCAAAAGATCCACTAGCTAAAAACTTCCCATCTGGACTAAAAGCAACACTGTAAACAGGTTCTTGATGTTTGGTTAATGTGTGGATACAAGTACCCTGTTCAACATCCCATAATCGAACTGTTGAATCAAAACTTGCACTGAAAGAAAAATTTTAAATACCAGATAAAAAATGTTGCTATTGAAATAAATACATCTTTAAGATATTTTCAATTTAAATCTAATTGGATAAAATTGCCACAATCTCAAAACTAATTTCTAAAAAAAAAAAAAATAAATAAATGTGATGAAATAGATGATACAGAAAGAAAAAGGGTTAATCCAAAAGTTTATGTTATCCAGCCATCTGAGGAGGGTTAATAGACAAAATAAAATTCTGTACTTAAATTGTTCAGTAGAAACATCAACCTGGTTGAAGAAGGCTAGTTTCAGACTTTGGCATGAGAGATAACCGAAATCAGACAATAAACAGTTCTATCTCAAACAATTCAGTTTAGCATGAGTACACAGTTTAATTGTCAAAAACATCTTTATATCAAGCTATTCAGTTTAATCAAACAGTTCTTATTAAAATAACTCGGTTTAGTATAAGTATAATTTTGTTTGCACACAGTTAAATGTCAAAACAGTTCTATTTCAAACAATTCAGTTTAGCATAAGTACACAGTTTGTCAAAAACATTTCTTTTTATAGCTATTCAGTTTAGGTAGTTCTAATTCAAACAATTCAGTTTAGCATAAATACCCATAGGAAGGACCCTATCAGGTGCTACCACTCCAGGCCAGAGTGAACCTGGAAGCAATGACAATGAAGGGGTGCTCTGCATTCCCCAAAGCTCCAGCATCACTGGAACCTCACCATCAGATTGTTTAGTGTATTTTACTGGCCAATACAAAGAGTTAAATGTAAAAACAGTTTTATTTCAGATAATTCAGTTTAGCATGAATATACAGTTTAGATGTCAAAACAGTTCTATTTCAAGCAACTCAGTTTAGCATAAATATGCAGTTTAAATGCAAAAAACAGTAAACTCAAGAAACTAGTTTAGTTCTAATTTGACCCATAGATAGGACCCTATCAGGCGCTACCACTCCAAACCAGAGTGGACCTGGGAGCAATGGCAATGAAGGAGTACTCTGCATTCCCCAAAGCTCCAGCATTACTGAAACCTCACCATCAGATAGTTTATTTTAGTTTAGTTTACCCCTCCGCAGAGAAGCAAGCTCAAGATAGGAACATATAATAAATCATGGTAAGGACAGAAAGAAAATATTAGGTGTCGTTCCAAGAAACAATGGAAAGTGTTAGGGTAATAAAATTGCCTAACCAATAATGATAATTAGCTTAAAGTATAATTTTGTCAAAATAGGTGGAGTCATTTGGTTAAACAACAAGAAAAGAGAAACGAAGATTCCTTATTTGGAAAACATTATTGAGAGAGTAGGAGGATAGACTCCTCTTTGGTTGAGTATTGGTAATAGGTAAAAGACTCAGAGATGTAACACCTCACTCAAAAAGTCCCAAGCCTAACTAATAAAACAACAACTTTTACGCAAAATTCGACTATTCATCAACATAGTCTCCTTCTAGGGTGATATACCGATTCCATTGTTTTTCTACCAATTCTATGCCTTTTTGGTAGAACAATTTGTTTTTGGCCTCAAAATACACCTCAGTTTCAGATCACTTCTTCCTTGGAGTTAAATCTCTTTCTCTGGAGCATTCTTTTGAGGTCTACAAACAGCCAGTAGTCGCTGGGGGTCAGATCTGGAGAAAAGGGTGGGTGCAGAAGCAATTCAAAGTGCAATTCATGCAGTTTTCCTACCGTTGTGCTCGACTTGTGATACGGTGCATTGTCTTGGTGAAAGAGCACTTTTTTCTTCATTTTTTTTGGCAATTTCTTCCTCCTAATGCACCAATAATGCTATATATTCTTTATTGATGGTTCTTCCTTTCTCAAGGCAATCAATGAACAAAATACCTTGCACATCCCAGAATACAGAGGCCAAAACCTTGCCTGCTGATGTTTGCATCTTTGGTCTCTTTGAATAGCTTTCACCTGCGGCTGTCCACTCAGCTGACTGGTGACTTGACTCCGATTTGAAGTGGTGGATCCATGTTAAATCCATTGCCACATATTTACACAAAAATTCCTTTTTGCAAACAATGCTCTGAATTGTCAACGCATTGTTGTTTTTGATTGACTATGCAAAATGGTGAATACACTGCCTTCTGATATCTTCACAACTCCTCTGCTATCTCATGCAACTTCAATTTATGATCAGAGAAAATGAGTTTGTGGAGTTTTTTTTGGTGTTTTCCAAGACAACTGCTGAATTTGGGTGACATGTGCGTTCAGCATTATTTGTGTCTGTATGACCGTGTTTAAAGTCAACATACCACTCCTTAACCATTGTTTCTGACAGAGCAGAGTCCAAATAACACTTATCAAATCATTGCTTTGCTTGAACAGTATTTTTCCCCATTAGCAAGCAATGCTTTATCAACACACAAAATTCAGATTTTCCCATTATTTTAAAAATTTGCAACAGTAGCTTCACTTAAATAGCTGTAATTCGTAAACTAATAATCTAACTAGGCTCAAATTTTGACATGTACCAATTTGAAGGTTTAGTACTTTATAAAAATCATATGGATTTTTTTTATTTTTTTAATTAAATGGCACTATCTACGTGTCAGGCTCAGGACTTATTGAGTGATGTGTTAGGAGTAAACTGGGGAGAAGATAACAGAGAACTTATGTAGCCCTTAAATCGTTCTGCAGTATTGCAAACTTTTGTAAAAACAGAGCGTTTCAGCACTCAGAGTAGAAAGTGCCAATCGGAGTAGAGAACCAGTGTGCCAGTCAGATAGAGAACAGTCAGCCAGACAAAGGGAATTGGCATCGAAGGCTGTCTCCATGATACCCACGGAAACAGTTTATTTCTCAAACTTATGCTCTGAAGTGAATCTGAAGGAAAGTACAGATTCTCTATCACTGAGATGAGGAATAATTTTCATGAACTGAAATTGGTTGTCTGATTGATTGTTTTGTTTTATGGTATATCAACCCTTTTTCAGGTTATTTAATGCCAATTTCTGTTGGTTTGGTCGTTTAGTATTTGCATCATGCACATAAATGGAATATTGAAGGTTAAAATTCTTTTATATAGACCAACTGCTTTTAGAAATGCTAGTATTTTGTCTACTTTGACATGTTCAAATAGTTCTTTCATATTGTTTACAGTGTAGAAATATTGTCCTTTTGGTGTCAGGTCGATGCAATCTATCAATAGGTGTTTTATTGAATATGAAGTGTGACATTCCACACACCATGGTGGTTGTTCTTGTTTGATTAGATATGAGTGGGTGATGTCTGTGTCCGATACGTAGACAAGATAGGATAATCTCTTCCCTGTGGGATTTTCTGTATCCTTCCTTCAATTCTCCTATTTTGGCTTTTATAGTCTGGAGTTTATTGTGTGGGTTGTTGTTCCATCTTGATTGCCATTTGTTTTGGGTAAAGTTTTTATTTCTATTTTTAAGTCAGTATATGGAATCTTAAAGCTTTTGTCTATGGGCATCTTCCAGGCTGTCTTGGCTGCTGAGTCAGCCTGGTCATTCCCTTTGATTCCAATGTGGCTCGGAATCCAACATAGCTCCATCTCTTTGGTTTTTGATAAGATTTCTAGTCTATTCAATAGTTGCATGGTTAGGGGATTATCCCAGTTTTGGTTTTTTAAAGATGTTAAGACTGATAAAGAGTCAGAAAAAATGACGAATTTGGATTTTGTTTGTGTTATAATATTGAGTGCTAGGTCTATGGCTTTAGCTTCTGCACTGTAGATAGAAGTGCTGCTAGGAAGTCATTTTGTTATCTTGGTATTATGTTGGATGGCAGCACATGATACTTTGTTTCCATTTTAGGAACCATCTGTGTACAGATATGGTTAAGGTGGTTATTTCTAAGGTGAAGGAATTCTTCATGGAAGATAGTAGGGTGTTTTCTTTATGATATTTTGTTAGATTTAGTGATATTTTTGGTTGTTTCAATAACCAGGGTGGGGGTTTTGAGGTGGTGGATTTAAGTATTTGTGTTTTATCTATTTGTATTTCGGTGATGAGATTTTCTATTCAGAGACTAAAAGATTTGATGGGGTTTGTTTTTGTTTCAAAGAAGGTTTTGTTTTGTGGGCAGTAGAGGACATTGTGAGCAGGGTTTGAAGGACATGAGGTCAGTTTGATATAGTATTGTAAGGCAAGTTTTTGTCTTCTATTTGATAGTGGAGGTTCATTCGCCTTGGTGTACAAGCTTTCTATAGGAGAGGTTTTGTAGGTTCCTAGTGCCAATCTTAATCCTTGATAGTGTATAGTATTGTTTTAAATAGGATTTTCTAGCTGATCCATAGATGAAAATGCCATAGTCAAGTTTGGATCTTATTAATATTTGGTAGAGTTTTTTTTATCTGCACCCCAGTCTGTGTGTGCAATTACTCTAAAGAGTTGAATTGCTTTATTACACTTTGATCTTAAGTATTTGATGTGGGGTTTGAATGTTAATTTTTGGTCAAAGATAATTCCTAGAAATTTGTGTTCTTCAATAATAGGGATTTCAGTTGAATCTAGTTTAAGAACAGGGTCGTTATGCATTTTGTGGAGGTTACAGAAATGTATACATTGTGTTTTGTTTTTGGAGAATTTGAAACCATTTTTAATGGTCCAGTTGTTTATTTTATTTAGACATTGTTGGAGTTGATGTTCTATTGTTAGATATATTTGGATTTGCAACAGATTAGGAAGTCATCTATTTATAGTGAGCCTTTGACTCCTAAGTTTAAGCATTTCACAATGTTATCTATTTTTATGTTGAATAAGGTCACAGATAGGATGCTACCTTGTGGCACACCCATTTCTTGTTCTTGTAGTTCTGAGAGAGTTGTGCCAATCCGTCGTTGGAATTTTCTATTGTTTAAGAAGTTTTTAATAAAAATTGGAAGTTTACCCTTCAATCCCATATTTTTCAAGTTTTTGATTATGCTATATTTCTACATGGTGTCATAGGCCTTTTCTATATAAAAGAAAATATGGCTGTCATATGTTCTATTTTGGCAAAAGTCTCTCTTATGAAGGTTTCCAAGTGGATAAGATAATCGATTGTGCTTCTTGCTTTTCTAAGGCCTGTCTGAAGGTTGGTGATTAACTTATTTTTCACAAGAAACCATGTTAGTCTGTTGTTAATCATTCATTCAAGAGTTTTACAGATACAACTAGTTAAAGCTATTGGTTGGTAATTCATTGGATTTGTAGTATCTTTTGCAGATTTTGGTACTGGTATTATAGTAACTTGTTTCCAGGAATTAGGGATGTTCCCATTGTGCCAAATGTTGAAGATTTGGAGTAAATATTGGTCTTCTTGGTTTCTATTGACTTTTGGATTTAGATTGACATGGCAAAGTCTTTTAAAGTGTTCCCATCTGGCCTTTTGTAGGTTCCAGCGTGATATTTTTTCTTCTGGCTCGGGTTCAAGTCTTTCTCGCATGATCGGATAATGGTCATTTCTGCAGTTATACTCGTTGGTTTTCCAATTATAGTCTAAATAAATTGTAGGGTCGCTTAGGATCAGATCTATTACTGAGTGTGTACCTATTGCAGGATGAAAGTAGGTGGGGGATTTATAATTTAAAAAGTATAGATTGTTTTAATTCATGAAGTTTTCTATTTTACAACCTCTTTCATTTGTATCTCTACTGTTCCATATTTGGTGATGGCTATTAAAATCTCCCATGAGTATGAAAGGTTTGAGGATTTGCTGTATTAAATTTTCAAGTTCTAGTTCAATTATATTGCTATTGGCGGGGTATGTATAGTGAGCATATGCTGATTGTTTTGTGTAGAGTTACTGATACTGCTATTGCCTGTAGGTTTGTGTTTAAGTTTATTTGGCTTTGCGGTAGTGTATTGTTTACAATGATAGATGTACCTCCTGATGCTCTTCTTGTGTGTTTGTTTATTTGATTATAAATAGTGTGTTGCCTTATATTTAATTTGTCATTTTCTTTTAAAAAAAGTTTCTTGGAGGCATATAACACATGGGCGTAAGTTTTTAATGATGAGTGTTAATTCGTCAAGGTTGGCTTTTGAGCCTCTGATGTTCCACTGTATGATTTTATTTGTTTTGTAAGTTTGTTTTGGTCCCATTGTAATTCCTTGTAGGGGAGACGTTTTGTGAGTCATGTTTGGTTTGTGGATTGGTTGTGATTGGTGGGTATAGCGTCTTGGGTCTCCATCCTATCCAAGGGTAGGGGGTACTTTCAGTTATATTCTTGTAAATTTCCAGATTGTTTCATTTTTCCTGGGGAAGATTCTATTTTGCTTTTAGTTCTGTTTTTGGAGGTAGATCTTGGCTTGATTTTTTGGTTTGATGGTTCTTTTTGGTTTGCATTCTCTATAAGGTGGGTTTAAAGGTTTGGTTATGGTCTTGCTTTCCATTTGGTTTTGTTCTTTCAGTGAGTGATGTGGTTCAATTGCGTATTTGGACTACTTAAAGTAAATTCTTTACTCAGGTTTTTGGGGTTTGGTTGGTTTTTAGGGTTTTTGTGTGGAGAGACAGTTCTTATTTCTTCTCTTGGAGGTTGCTTAGAGGGATTTGTTTCAATGTATTTTGATGTTTTTTCCAGTTTATGTTTAGTCATAGGTTTAGGGTTTGTACTGTTGGAGGAGAGTTTTTTTTAAGAGTATGGATTTCATTTCTTGTATGAATTTTGGCCAGTCTTGAGGTCCTAGTTGGAGTAGTTTGGAGATTAGTTCTTGGTAGTTTTCTCTTTTTACTCTCTGGGTTGTTTTGGGAGATTTGGGAATAGGTTTTGTTTTTTATGTAGCCTTCAATTATTTTTCAGGCTTCTGGATAGGAAATGTTTCTTGTGTGTTTTATAGTTAAGATTTCTTTTTCTTTTTTCCAGACTGGGCATGATGGATGGTTTTCACCACAGTTGGCACATCTGTTGTTGAGATTGCAGTCAATGGTGGTATGGTTTGGTTCTCTCTCTCTCCACATTTATCACATATAGTATGTCCATTGCATACATTCCCATGATGGCCAAATTTTTGGCATTTAAAAAATCGGAATGGATTTGGGATATATTGTTCAATTTTTTCATTAATGTAGCTGATTTTTATTTCTTTGGGAGTTGAAGGTGAGTTGAAGGTTAATATACAAGTGTTTGTTTGTATTGTTTGGTTTTCTTTTTTGATGGTAATTCTTTTTATATCAGTAATTCCTTGTTTTTTTTAGTTCAGCTAATATTTCTTCCCTTGAACACTGGGAGAGTTCTTTATTTCTTATAACTCCCTTAGAGGAGTTTAGGGTTTTATGTGGGTATGTTTTAATTTTTAAGTTGTGGAATATTTTCATATTCAGTAAAAAGTTTGTGTTTTTTATTTTCAGTTTCAATCATTATTGTTCCATTTCTTAAATTTTTAACTGTTTTTGGACTGTTATTTGTAGATATTATTTTCTGTATGAGGAATGGAGATAGTTTTGTAAGTGGGGTATCTTCAAGTGGCTCTAATATTATGAATTTTGGGAACGGAGGTTCAGGCTGTGTGTTTTCCTCATCGGAGTTGTCCAACTCAATGTAAGGTTGTTAGAGGTTTTTTTTTGGTCTTTGCTTGGGTTATATTATCGAGCTCTATAAATAAGCTTCATGAGTTTTGTTGGCTATGCTTCACAGAGCCCCACATGGGGATGTGCCAAGGGGGAAACCTATTCGCCTAGTAACATCAGGGCTACATAGCCAGTATACTCATGCTGATGGTAGACAGTTTTAATTTTGTCCCTGGGTTTTCATTCCTAAGATAATTACTTACCCAGGGACAGAAAGGAGAATAGATCTTTCCTCAGCATGATTGACCCTACAGCCATTGCCCTCTAATCCAGATTTTTTTTAAAAATCTGAGAGGGCTGACATGACCAGCCAATTGATCAGATTGAGCCTCTCCAACTGTCCGTCTAGCCCAGTAAGGGCCAAAGTGAGTATTGCAAGTCGCATGACCTCCTTAGCTGCCAGGTCATGAACTGCTCAGCCACCAGGATCCCGTCCTCAAGCATTACAGGTCGCCATCCACAGCCAACGGGTAGCTGGGTGGGGGTTTACCCCTCTGCAGAGGCGCAGTCAGCATATTCTACAGCCCCAGCCGACAGGGCAATTGATTGTCTGAATTAACTCTTACAAATCACAAGAGCTGGAGATAACAAATACCACATTACTCCATATAGTAGAAAGGGAACAAGCTTTGTTTTTTCTCAACCTGCTGACAACCAAACTTCAATCCGATGGAATTGCCTTGATCAATCTCCTTATCTGAAATCAAAAATGCACAACTTGGCAGATAAAGTCCCAGATCAAAGGTTGTGACCTCAACCAAGAACCAAGGCAGTCAACCACGGAAGAATTTTCCATCAACCCAGCTTTCAACTATTTGGACTATAGTGAAGACACATAGCATTGTGTTAGGGGACAGGGGAGAAACAAGCATATATATTTGGCACTGCTCCCTATTGACTAAGCTACATAATTGGTGCTCTGACCAGGATAAGTTACATAAACAGATAAAATAAAAAATAACAGTGCCATTTAATGAACTCAGCTATGAAAATCTACAAAGTAATTTCTCTTTCTATAAAAGACTACTGAGAAATAAAATAATGAAATCATATACAATTATTACAGTTTTATTTGTTTTGTAAATGTCAAAGACATAACCATGACATAATAATAATAATAATAATGATAATAATAAAGTTAACTCAAAATTACAAATTGCCATTTTTTATCAATTTATAAACATTGATGTTTACATTATTCAAAATAGTTATAGATTTGTATAAACAACAATCCCTTAAAAAATGTTATGAATACATAAAAACAAAGTAGTTCAATTATTATTATTATCACATTTACAAACTATATGTAATGAATGAACCCTAATAGTCACAAAAAAGTGTCTTATTATATATTGAGTATAATAAACAACAGTAAGCTTGTAAGTATTCAATAATATCTCATGTAATGAATGACCCTTTTTTTTTCGAGGTGAAAAATTGGTCTTAAAAAGTCATTCACAACAACAGTTCATTTGTTTTATGTTCAGGCAAATCAAACCAGTTATAATACTATTTTCTTGAAGAAGCTTCTCAGTTTGGGGTATATTTTTGATAGTTGGTTTAGTTTTATGGCATATCAACCTTTGTAGGCTATTAAATGCCAAATCCTCTGTGTATATATATATATATATATATATATATATATATATATATATGATTTGTAAACTAATAGTTTGTAGGTAACATTTTAAACAAGCCAGAGATCATTTGTTTGCACAATTAAATGTTTAAATGGTTCTATTTAACCCATAGCTGGGATCCCAATAAGTACTTATCCTTCTGCAGAAATGCAGTCAGTATACTGGGCTATATTTTTATGCTTAATCATTTTATTAAATGAAATGTCAAAAATAAATCTGAAATAAATGGAATTTCTTTAACATATTTCTAATTTCAATTTGTTAAAACTTTTTCAGCACAAATATTACTAAAAAAAATTGATCATCTTTTTTAAAAACTGGTTCACTGAATTATAAGATGACACAAAAATTATTGCACCAAATTGATTGCATCAGTTTCCATGATAGAAGACAAATACTAGAATATGGTTTAGTTCTTGTGATTTAGATAGCTATAAAAAAATTTTAATTTATGATGAATTAAAAAGAAAAAAACTAAAAAGGAATAAGTGTGTATTTGCTCACCTGGCTAATATCAAAGAAGCATTTGGATTGTTTGTGCCAGGACCTGTTGGACTCCATTTAATTGTATAAATTTCTTTGTCATGTGCTTGTAAATCATGAACACAATGATCTTGTCGCATGCTCCAGATCTGAAAGAAAATTTTTCATATCAATATAATTAAATAATAGTATTGTTATTGCAAAATGAGAAAATAAAAAATCCTATTTTTAAGATTAGGAGACTAATATTTCTTATAAAATCTATCTAACATTGCTCAGATATATAGACAGTAATTTGATACAAGATCATAGGAACAATATGTTGATGTAGATCAACGCTCAGGTTATTTTATACCAAGATGAGTCTTTTTGCAATTATATAATTGTGACATTATGGATCTTGGGTGTGTTAGTACATAGGGTTAGATGTGTGTATGTGTATATTTACGAGTTGACTGTGTGTGTGTGTGTATCGTGCTGTTTCAGGGCCCTAGATGCGTGTGTGTAAAAAAAATGTTGAGTATGTGTGTTGGAGGTGTTGATATGTGTGTGTGGCGACAAATTGGAAGTCTGATTTTTTATGTCTACCATAAACTGGCATTTGTGATGCCATGATCTAGCAGATAAGGGTCAAACCTTTTTTAAGTATTCAAAATTTGGGCGGTTCATATATGTTACATGTTGAGGATAGATCAGATCAGGAGAAATTACAACAAAAACCAGTGTTATGTCAAGTCTGAAGACTTAGCAGTTGGTTTTATTGACTCAAGGGATAGTTGGTTGTTTGGGTTTTATGGGATATCAACCTTTCTAGGTTATTTAATGCAAAATCCATTTTTATACAAATAATCAGTTCTATTTCAAACAATTCAGTTTAGCATGAGTACATAGTTTGTCAAAATTTCTATTTCAAGCAATTCAGTTTAGTCAAATAGTTCTAATTCAATCAATTCAGTTTAGTATAAGTAGAGATTTTGTTTAGATGTCAAAACAGTTCTATTTCAAGCAATTCAGTTTAGCATAAATATGCAGTTTAAATGCAAAAAACAGTAAACTCAAGAAACTAGTTTAGTTCTAATTTGACCCATAGATAGGACCCTATCAGGTGCTACTACTTTGGGCCAGAGTGAGCCTGGGAGTGATGGCAATGAAGAGGTACTCCACATTCCCCAAAGCTCCAGCATTACTGGAACCTCACCATCAGATTGTTTAGTATTATAACCAGGACACTCAATGGGGGAGTCTTACTCCTTTGCAGAGAAGCAGTCAGTGTATTCTACAGCCCCAGCCGACAGGCCAATTACTCAAGGGAATTTTGCCAGCTGTTCACACTGCAATAATGAGAACTCCATGCACATAACCATTTTGCAAAATGTTACACATCCCTCTCCCCTGTTAAGCAACATATCCTCCAAGTTTTTGTTTTCACTTTTTTCTTCCCTTGTAGACACATCTCTATCTAGCACATGCACTTTGATCCAAAACCTGTACAGGAATACTGAACAGCATAGAAGTGACATCATTGTGCAAACAACGGTGCATTAGCTGCAGACAGATAGTCCCACATGATTTCAAGTAACTATTCCTATTTAATAATAATCATATGATTATATGGTTTCAAGTATAATAATTTTCAAACCTATCTATTTGATCCATAGATGGGATCCTAAAAGGTACTCAGACTCTAGATAAGTGGACCTGGGAGTAATGGCAATGAAGAAGTACTCCACACTCTCCAGAGCTCAAGAACCAGATCTAATTTAGTGACATTTAAGACAACCCTTTCTTGGGGGAGAGGTTCTTTCTCTCTGCAGAGAATGCAGGTAGCATATTCTAGGCTCTACCAACAGCAAAAGAGGAAAGTCTTTTAAATTAACTGCTTGATATGCAAAATGCAAATATAAAATGGACTGTAAGATCCTGAGGTTATAAACATGACAAACCACACAGGACCGTGAGATCCAGAGGTTATGAACATAATAAACCACGATTTACCTGTATGATGGCTTGGAGCATGACCTTAGAATCCACAATTTTTGTCTCGAAGTACTTGCAACCCTAGTAAAATTTCTTCAATCATTATCAACTGCACCTTCACATTTTGCGCAACATTATGACCCAGTTCAAACCCATAAAGCATAAGTTCCCAAATTAAAGTACATTTTGTATGTCCATCTGTGTGACTTTCAAATCACAGAGCAAAGGAATGCACTGTGTCAGTGCACCAACTATCACCAACCACAGCAAATACCTTCTACATGATATATGTACTATAAACTAGCACATAACAAAATATATTTCATAACTTTTCAGACACACTTCTACATTACAATCACTAAATAAGTCAATACATTGATATAGACAAAGCAGAAAATGATTTTAAATCTAATAAAAAATTTTAAAAACATCAAATTAAATAGAATAACAAAACCAAAATATCTACAAGTAAATGTCTTCCTCATCCAATGCTCTAATAAGCAGTGTTTGCTTTAGATTAAAAATATCAACTTCAAAAAATTAGAGATGGGTTCTGTTAATGTTTAAAAAAAAAAATTCTTAAAAATTGTATTTCAAGATCAAAATATCAATATAACTTGATACAAGATCATAGAAAAAATGAAAGAAAATGCGAATTGTAGAAAAATCGTCTCTTGAATAGAAGATATAATATCAATTTTAACATAAAAATAATCAAAAATTTGATGCACTACTTAAAGAATAACAAAGACATTAAATATTAAAGATCTATCAGTATCTATAAAGACTTGAAAAAGCAATGAAATATTATTTTTTGATCTTTTAAAAATGGCAAAGGGACAACACTTTACTGTTATTGTGGATTCATAGATTTTGAAAATAAAATAAATTTTAGAGTAGTAATTTTTTTAAGTTGTCCAGAATTTATAGAAATTCTAATTGCCCTAATTCATCATCATCATTAAGGTGTGACTTTTTCACCATCTTTACTAACACAGAGCTGATGAATGTAAGTTTCTCTAGTCAGTCAACACCAGTGTGTAAGAGTCCATAGAAGAATGTAGCTTATGAGTTTGTCCTTACTTCACCAGCTGTGCTCCACATGTCTTGCTCATCTTACTTGGATGATTTACAAGATGGGAGGTATGTATTTACCCAATCCTTCAGCACGAGCAGGATGTAACACAAGGTCAATTTTTAAACAGAGTTTAACGAGTTAAAAATTAAGAGTTTTCCTTCTTCTAGACCTGTTACCCTACCAAATTAAAAGAGATGAGTCTACCCTACTATTTACCCATAGCTGGAGAAAGAATAGTTGGATGCATACCTTTCCTAAGAGTATTATCACTATGTGAAATGCAAGCACTCATCAAATCTTCAACAAACCAATATACAATAATTTATGTTAACTACATTACTTAGTGAGGATAGATGAATTTAGCACAAGGGAATTCCATCTGAGTTGAACACAGTGCTTGATCTGAAGAAGCAACTTTTAGGTAAAAAGAATATCCCAACTGATTGAAGGAGAAGGTAAAAGAATATTATACTTGGCTGTGGGGAAGATATGTGGATGAGTGTAACATGCAATAAATACAAGCAGAATTATGACAGATTTTTTAATTATTTTTTCACAGCTTTGTAAATCAAAGTAAACTTTGCTAATTTCAACTTTATTTGCTTTTTACACAAAACAGTTTAAATACATAAAAATATACAGCAAACAAAACTAAACTTTAGTTTTAAAAATGTTATTCATTAAAGTTTAAATCCCAATAAAATATAAAAATACATTTAACATTTCCTTTCATTTAGAGAAAAAAAATTTTTTTTTTAAAAATTTACCTTTAATGTCATATCATCTGAACAAGATGCAAGTAATTGCCCTTGTGGATCCCATTTAATAGCATTTACTTCATTCTGAAAATAAAAACATTTTTAATTACAACAGGATACAAGTTTAACATTTTACCTAAGAATTTATAAAATATTGCAGAAACAGAATATTTGAATTTTGTAAATAAAATTTAATGGTTCCTCTATTTTTCAAAATAATGACATGAAAAATAAACCTTATTTTTCTGCTAGATGTTTAAGTATCACAGAATTTATTAAAGATTCATCACATAACCTAGTTTGGCAGTGGGTGCATTACTCGTAATACATCTTGAGTGAGAATAACCTGGCAAAGCTCATCTTTCTTCAGGTCTACAAGTGGTTTGAATTCATAGTTGTCCTGCTTGACCAGTGACAATACTAAGGTTAGAACCAAGTCTGCTTTATTTACTCATAGCCAGAGAGAGAATAGTTAGATTCATACTTTTCCTCAGATTATAAATGCTATATGAAATGCAAACAGCCTCACTCAGGTTTTTTACTTGGGTAGCCAAGTCCACTTCCTATGACAATAATTGTTACATCATTGTTATTAAAAGATAACCATTATGCCAAAGTTATTAAACAAATACATAAGAACTCATTCCTTCTAATAATGACATATAGACATCTAACAAATACTAAAGCTTATATAGAAGTTCATTGGGAATTATTTTACAAAGAAAATAGAAACTAAATTATTTTAATAGAATTTCTACTATAATTATATTTTCTACTGTAAATTATATATATATATATATATATATATATATATATATATATATATATATATAAAAGCATTATGATTTCTAGCATGGAAATGCTTCATGTTATTTTAGCATAGAAATATATGACAAGATATTGATATAATCAGTGATACTAATGGAGGATTGTAAAATAGAACAAAATCTCTATTCATTTTCACAATTACTTCTATGGTAACATATCTTTTTCTTGACAGAATTGGCTGAAACAATAACAGTTGTATTTTAATGCCAACTGCATTTGAATCCAAAATAAGCAGACCAGATTACAGCTTTTCTCATTGCCAACTGACTTTCACAACTGCTAATAATGTTACAGAACTTGGTCAACATGAGAAAAACAAAATTTTACAATTTTAAAACACTTATTCAAATAAGCAAATTTTTCACCACACAGTAGCAAAAAAACAAATAACTTACTGAATGCCCCTGGAATGTTTTGATTGGTTTATCAGCTCCTAGCTTACAAACATGTATACATTGATCAGTCGAACAAGATGCAAAACTGATATTACTCTGCCAATCAACATCCAGAGCAGGTGCTGAAAAGAAAATTAACATTAATTCATAAGTGAAACTCAAATGTCACTGAATGTGACTCAATGCAAGATTAACATAACTGAACTTTTTCATTTACCAATTACAATTTTTAAAACTCATGGAATTTTTAAAAAACAAACAAAAACAACTGAAGATAAATACGTTACGGAAAATAAAAAGAAATTATGTTATTTACCAGGTTTAAAGAGTGGTTAGGATAACCCAAAGAAAACCTTTTTTTTTTCTTAAATTATTAATGCAGGTATGAATGTAGGGGGGAAATAAAAAAGTTTTAGTAAACAGGCCTGGCCTGTTTACCCAAACTTTTCTAGTTCCCAATGATACCTGCATTGGAAAAAAAATAAGGCCAAAAAAGTTCTGTTTACAGCACTTTTAACTGACTATAGGTATCTTGTATTATTTCCATCAACTACTACAAAATTTCAAAAATTAATGTACTTTACAAGATAAATTCATAAAATATATAAAACAATATATTTCAAGGATTGAGGATATCTATCTTAAAATATATTTTTGATAAAATATAAATTAAATCTAAAGATAATGGAAAAATGACAAAAAGTAATTTACCAGAGTGAAAAGCAAACTGTTGAGTGCAATTTCCTGAACTAGCATCCCATATGATAGTTGTCTGAAATAAAAAAAAAAAAAAAGGGATTATATTTAATCAAAAAATATTATCATGAGAGAAAAATTATTTGCTATGATTTCCAGTTAAATTTTATATCTAAAAATAAAATCCCATTGTTGACAAGTCTGATGATTTCCATTAAAAGTATAAAGTAAAATGTCCTTGGAGTGGTGGGGAGAAAAAAATTATCATAAAAAATTGCCAGAAGGATATAGAGGAAAAGAAAACATTTATCAAAATAGGAACGTTGATTGCATTTTTAATACTTTGATTTAAAAAATTTTTTTTTTATAGAAATTAAAATTGTATATTTTTGCAAACATTTCCCCTTTACTTTAACATATATTTTAAAAAGATTAACACAAAAAAGTTAAGGTTTGATTCTATAATCCTAACATGTATGATACCCAAGTTTAGAAAAAATACCAATTAGTGCAAATTGTTATAAAATATCTAAATTTTGGAGGTAAAAAACAAAGAGAGGAAGATTAAAACTAAGAACCATGACAATCAATTTATACTTACTTTATCTACACCAGCACTAAGAATATGATTTCCTCTTTTGTTCCACTTCAAGGCAAAAATAGGGCCTTTATGCTGGCCAAGTGTATTAACTAATTGACCTTGAAAAGAAAAAGCACAAAACATAAGAAAAATGTCAGTTTTCATCAATTAGCAAATTTTACAGCATCCACACAAGTTAATTATGGAATAATTTATATCTAATAATCACATATCTTTGGAAACAATAATTTAGTAAGTCAGCCAAGTATAAACAGAAATAAACTCAGTTTTTAATTACCATATTTGACAGCTTATAAGATGTAGCTCAATTTGGCCAGGTTTTTGAAAATAAATAAACAGGTTTAAATTACAAATGTCAGATGAAGAGTTTTTGCCCGACATTCACAACCCTCCCCATTATCAAGTCATTTTTAAAGTTTCAAATGTATTCAGATCCTAATATCTTACATTTAAAAACTTTATTTTGTTTGATGGCATATTGACCCTTGTGAATTATTTAATACCAAATCTTGTTTATTATATATATATATATATATATATATATATATATATATATATATATATATATATATATATATATATACACACACAAGATTTGAAGAGTTCATCATTTTGAGGAAAGCAAACATCTCACTATTGCTGTGGCACAACCCATACAAGGTGCATAGACTAGGTGGGAAAACACCAAAGACAGAAACATCACATGGAGTGACATCAAACAAATGGAGCCTAAACAATTAGGTTTCCGCATTAAGCCAGTTTATGATATATTACCTACACCAATAAATTTAAAACTCTGGGGTTTAAGTACAACCAATCTTTGCAAAGCATGTGGGAAAATTGCTAATCTCAAACACATTCTAACTGAATGTCAGTATTCCTTAAGAAGTTACATGAGGAGACATAATGAAATCTTAGAGATTATTGTTGAGATTGCAAAAATGTGTTGTGAAAATGCCAATAAAATTTCATGTATAAAAACAAGTATACAGTTTATTGAAGAAGGAAACGTTTCGAAAACTCCACATAGAAATAGGCACAAACCAACATTACTTGATAGTTGCACAAACTGGCGCATTATTGCTGATGTAGATCGGCAACTCACTTTTCCAACAGAAATAACATCAACTCGCCAGCATCCAGATATTGTCATTTGGTCAGTTAATTCAAAGAAAGTTATCATTGCTGAATTAACAATCCCTTTCAAGGTCAACATCGACTGGGCGCATCAGCATAAATTGGAAAAGTACAAAGAGCTATAAAGAGTAGTGTGTTAAGAATGGCTGGTCAACAGACATATTTCCTCTGGAGATTGGATATTGAGGTTTTATTTCAAACTCAACCTCTACATTTTTAACCAAACTCGGACTTTCATCAGCAGTGAAGAGGGAACATATAAAAAAAATCCAAGACAAGACTGTAACTGCACCTGAGCAGATATGGGATTCATACAGATCAAACATCATCCAATAAAGTCTGGTAGTATTGTGAGATACTGCTGGGGTGCCCTGGGTTAATGGTAATGCTGCTTCAGCCCCGAAACCATGCCTGAACCCAGAGTCATCATCTCATGAAGACTTTATTGGAAGCAAAACTGCTATTTATGTGGCAGTTTTAGTATATAATTTTTTTTTGTAAGAAAATAGTTTGGAGGTAAATATATTTTTGGTTGGTTATTTTGTTTAATGACATATCAACCTTATTAAACATTCATAGGTATGTGTAGGTACATGCATAGTTAAACATCTTCAGTTAATTTTCTTCCTAACTGGTGTTATTTTATAGGAAGTAACAGTAAGTACTGCTGTTATACATTGTTACATTAGAAAAGAGTTATTGTTGTGTAGAAGCAATTGTCATATTGTTTAGATTTATGGAGATGTTTACAATTTAATTCAAAGGCCACTGTAGCACTAGAATTCCACAAACCAGTAATCTAAGGCTGACCCTTGACCTTATAAGATGCAGGATGATTTTCATGGACATTTCTTTTTAAAAAGTGCATTGTATTGAGTTGTTATATCTATGTAGATTATATATACAAACTTTTGGGTCTGTAATTCACTCTGCCAAAAAAGTATCAATCTTGGTCTTGTTACTTGGAGTTTTAAGCTTCTTAAATTCAAGTTTATCAAATATTTTCCCCTTAAAATTTGTTTAACATTTTCCCTTGAAGTTTATTAAGGTTATTCTTCCCAACCAAACAAAAAAAAAAAAAAAAAAGAAAAAAAAAGAGGTTTAGTTTCCAAAGACTTTTATACATTCTGTTTTTACTGCAAAATTTATTCATTTAAAATTAAAATAAAATGCCTTCAAAATCAGTGGCCCGAAAGTTATTTTGATACTGTGTGACTGTTATAAGAATAATTCTTTTATGAGTAATTTGCATTTTTATTATAGGTTAGTCTAAATCTACCATTAAACATAAGATAGAAGCAAATGTAATATTTTTGTATTACAAAATTCAAAAAAGTTGATTATTTTAACAAATTCAATGATATGTAATTAAATTTTAAATATTCAATTCAATATTTTATTTTGATATTGTAAAAATGCTGTGAATGTGAATAAAATTAATCAGTCCAGGGTCTTATAAAGTTTTTAAAAACTATTGTAAAAAAATTTAGTTTCTTATTCATTAAGAACAAATGTATTTATAGAATTTTTTTTTTTTTTGTTAGTTGTGTTTTTCTTTAAAGTAAAATAAACAAATATTAATGTTTAGTTTAATTTTTTAAATTTTCCATTAAAGCATAAAATAGACCCAAATGTTATATTCTTATTACAAAATCAATGAAAAATCCATTTAAGAATGAGTTTATGTAAATTTAATGCAATATAATAAAATTTAAAATACTAAATTTAAACAAAATGCTGCTCAGTTATTTTTCTGGATTTGTTTACTCAGGTTGAACATGAAACTACTTTTTATACAAGAAGGCTGAGATTAAACTACACAGCAGTGACTTGCCCAACCATGACACATTGTCACAAAAATAATCAAAGCCCTCTTTCTTTAGCATCCCACTTGCAGGGCATCTCAGGCATTTGGCAAAAACTTCAGTCCCCACTACACACCTTTAAATTGTGGCCAGGGGGTGTTTTCTAGAGGATCAGCACTCTGGGAGAGAACCAGACAATAACTGATCTTCTGTTGTCAGAAATTTAGATACTTAACTCAATAATTGATTAAAAGAATATGTAATATTTTACAAACTTTTTAAAAGTAAAGTTGACAACCTAAGTTGAGGGTGACCTGAAGGCTCTCTTTTCATCAGCTACTACACAAAGGTGTAGGGGAAGATGCTACTCCTTTCCTTGGATTGCTCCACTTTAATCTTGATACGTACCTTATAATGCTGAGTGTTAAGCAAGGAGGCGTCAAGTACCATTTTTTGAGTCTTTGGTATGACTTGACCTGGGATTGAACCCTGGTCTCCTGGCTCATTGGCAAACACTCTACTCACTAGGCCAATGAAACGTTTTTTTACTTTAACAATATACCTCAAAACTAATATATGTATATGGAAAAAAAACCAATCCATTTAAAAAGTGGATTTTCAGGTTTAAGGCAAACCTCTAACATTTCTGCTTTTAACTTATTGGTATGTGGGGGAAAGTTAAAGTTGGGATTAAGAGTAAAATTTGGCTTGAAGCAGTAGAAGAAATAATTGTACTTAAGTGTAATCAATCATTTCAGATATTACTTAGATTCCAACAATCCCTCAGAAGTGTTGCATCTTTGCTTGCAAAACAAATTACAAAAACCAGCAAGACAAAACTGTGTGAGATGAATAAAATATCAGTTTATCATTTTCAGTTGACAATCCATCTGTACCTGTTCAAACTGTACTTGATCTAATGTTGATATGTCTTAATGGGGGTCCAAATTTTCTTACAAGATTGATTCCAATTTCAAAATTGACATCAGCTGTTTTATTTGAACAAATTGAATTAACACTTCAGGTCATCATGCCTGCACCAGCAGACGTGAAGGCAATTATGCGAGGGCAACTGAGTAAATCAAACTTTTTTTTAAATACGAGCATACGCCATACTTGCAATGGAATTGTTGGTTTATGTCAACACCTTTGCACTACAAGCCCTAAATATGTGCTACTTGAGAAATTTCCAATTGATCCATTAAAAAAGAATTTAGTAAACTTTGTCAAGTATCAGGTGGCACTTATTTTATAAATGTCCAGTGTATTAAAAAGTTGCATATTAAGCAAACATCTTTACTTTTAAATCAAAGCCCATAGAAATGTAAATATTGATGCTTTTGATCTTAAATCAGGTCACCAATGTACATCTTGTGATTATAAACTTTGTAAGGAAGGTTCAGAAATATTTGACAATCTGGAAAATTCAAAACCATCTCTTTCTGTTGAAATAAAAATGGCTCTCATGTACATAGCTGGTTGGTTGTTTGGGTTTTATGGCATATCAACCAATGGAGGTTATTTAACGCCAAATCCATTTTTATATGTATAATCAATTCTATTTCAAACAATTCAGTTTAGCATGAGTACACAGTTAACAGTCAAAAACATTTCTATTTCAAGCTATTCAATTTAGTCAAACAGTTTTAATTCAAACAATTCAGTTGTACATACTTGGATATATAACCAGTGATAGATAAAGCTGTGAATATGAAACCCATTTTTATTATGAAAAGTATGGAAAATATATCAATTCTGCTGACCATGGAAAACTAAAAGTTTTTTTCTGACCACACTTGCCAACAGAGAAAGTATGCTCATATTTTGGCAAATATAGTTTTGAAAAACTTTAGCAAACATTACACACTCAGATCAAAAAACAGGCTTTAAAAGATTTTGAAACGTTCCTAGAAGAATTTTGTTTTATTTGTCTATATTTCCGAGATGATTGTGATATACACATTTCGGCTGATGTACTCCAGCCTTCTTCAGGTACTTCTTGTTCAACACTAACTTTAATGAAAATTTGAACCAAACTCTTTATTCAATCCCTGGAGTATACTGAATAAAAGGTTCAGTGAAACCTGTAGATAGTGTGAATGTTTGTTTCAACATTATGTGGATCATATCTTTTACCAAAAATCTTTGGCCTAGTTGGCTGGGGCTGTAGAATACATCAACTTCAGTTCTGCAGAAGAGTAAGATTCTGGATATGATACTAAACAATCTGATGGTGAGGTTCCGGGAATGCTGAGTACCCCTTCATTACCATCATTCCCAGGTCCACTCTTGCCTGGAATGATAGCACCTGAAAGGGTCCTATCTCTGAATCAGGTAGAACTGTTCAACATTTAAACTGAGTGGAAGCAAATGACTTATACCAAACTGAATTTCTTGAAATAGGACTGTTTGATCATTTAACTGTGTGTAAATAAATGACTAATATTTAATTGAATTGTTGGGGTTAAATAGCAATATTTGAAAACATTAAACTATGTGCAAACAAATGATTAATAGTAAATAGAATTATTCGTACAAGATAGAAATAAGTGAAACCATTTACCTGTGTGCCAAAAACAAAAATGAACTCAGGCTCATTCAAAAATGCTATAAAATGTGTTTAGAAATCATATATTTAATATATATGTATAAAAAGGATTTGATATTAACTAACCAACAATGGTTGATATGCCATAAAACCAAAAATCTTAATTACCTCTTTGTTTTGTTTAATACCTATCAGTGTCCACAACAAAAATACATTTTTCATTTATTTAACTTTCAGCACCTTCAATTATACTCAGGTATAGGGCAAAATGTTATCCTAAATATTTTCAAAAATAGCTAACTTAATTTTCTTCCAAATTTCTGAAAATCAAACGTTTCAATAGTCCTCCATTTCTGGCTCTCAGAGTAAGCATGAAGTAAAGTATGCCATAGTATAGCCACAAATTTGCTATTGCTGTAAAGCATAATATATAAATTCAGTAAATTCATAACAATCTTTAAAGATTTATCAAATATTTTCTTATTTTTATTTGTATCTAAAAGATTCTATACTTAAATAAATGCACTCCACAGCACATATCTTAATATTAAACTATTATATCATTTCTTCAGATTTTTCCCTTCTAAGAAATATGTATTAATTATATAACAAACTTTTTACTGTTTATTATTTTCTGTTAGTGTTTGCAATTCAGATTGCAATAGAATGATGCTAGTTTTAAATTAAAGATTTATAGTTTCATTTTGATATTGATATGTTGGAAGCAAATGTAGAAAAATTTTCCAAACCAACAGCAAGTTTGTTTTGTTTTTTTAATTATATGACCTACTTCCATTCCGCAAGTGCAGCTTTAGTGTAATGTGGGTGTCACTTGATCCAGATGAAAAAAGAATATACATTTACAGTTTAGATGCCACATTTATTGATATGTTAATAATTCCGGCTGAACATCTAGATGAATTTCCAAACTATCTTTCTTGTGAAAGAAAAAACTTCCTGCATATTCTAATGGAAATATTGAACTCCTTAAAAGAGAGCTTCTAAAATGTTTAATCACAAAATGTACACTTTTACTGAAATACAACAGCTAAAACTCAAAACAAACTTTTGCTTCAATTAAAAATAGCCTCTAACCCCCACCTGCCAATAAAAATGTCTCCACACTTCCACTAAGGTGATGGAGAGTGGACATTACATAACAATAGTTGCACAGATTTGAGATTTTATTTCTGTGAGAGTTAATTTGTATAAACTTTGTTTTATACATTTTTAAAAATAACATTTGTTATTTATCATACTAATTGTAGAAAATTATCAAATTTAATTGTTTTGTGTTTTCAGGATTAAACTGAAAAGATAGTTATGGAATTCTAGAGAAATTTAAGAACATAAATCATAATCGTAATCATCAAAAAGTGCCAGTGTTAATGTATATACAAACGGCAATCAAAATGCTAATGAATTAAATTATCTTTTTCAGTGAGAAACTTATATGTACAATTATAGAGTTGTCTACAATTAATAATCTATGTTGGGCTGATTTTAAGTTTGTTTGGATTTTTCTTGCAAAGAAATTGAAGCAAAATTAAATCCTCTCAGTCTTTAGCTTCTTTGATCTTAGCACACAATAGTGTTTGCTTCAGTTACATAAATAATTATTAAATACATTAAAACTTATAAAGTACTTGGTAAATTTTTACAATTACAATTAAGCAAAATTTGTGTTTTTCCTATAGTTTTTGATGTATTTTAAAAAAATCTGACAAAACAGTCAGAAATTAGTTTTTTTTTTTTTTTTTTTAACTCTAAAGGCAGGTTTTCCTGCAGCAAATGATATACTCGCAAAGAAACAATTTATAACAGATTGAAAAAAGAGGAGACTTATGCCTAAAGCTGAACCAAAGTTTTGAAATTCAACTTGACATACACCAAGAGCAGTGCCGTCGTCATTAATCAATATTCATATTTTCTACTGCATTTTGCTTTTGTAAATAAAAAGTATTAGCTGTTACATGAAATCTCTATTTTTG
Organism: Sepioteuthis lessoniana; assembly: GCA_963585895.1. Classification (NCBI taxonomy): domain Eukaryota; kingdom Metazoa; phylum Mollusca; class Cephalopoda; order Myopsida; family Loliginidae; genus Sepioteuthis; species Sepioteuthis lessoniana. Next base: position 71,253,356 of record OY757925.1, on the reverse strand, counting down.
CTTATGTAAGCCTGAAATTTCTTTTACACCAAAAATAAACTGCAATGAAAAGAGGTTGTGAAACACTGATCTAAATTGTGTTTTGAAAAGAAAATTAAGTTGACCAACCATCAGTGCTCCATATCCTTGCAAAGCCATCATAAGAACCTGTTGCTAAGAGTGTACCATCACACTGAAAGAGATAAAAATAGTTGCATAAATTTCATGCAGAAGTTTTTAGGAACATTTTATTAAATTACTTTGCCAAACAAATGCATTATTTAAATGTTCAAGTGGTAGTAGATTAAGAAATGAATAAAACATAACTGATGAAAAATACAAAGTAGACCATTTATTAGAAAAAATATCCAAAAATGAAAGATAGGTAAAAGTATACAGTTTTTTAAATTATACTAAATACTCAGATGAAAATCATTACAAAATTTTTATAATAGGAAAAAATACTAAAGAAAGTAAGTAGTATTATTTCTTCAGTAATAAAATAATTAATGAAAGAATACCTTTACTCAAATACAAAATCTGTTATTGGTCTAATAGTAACAGATTTTCTAGCACAGAACTAAAGTTCTTTTTCTTTGAATACTTTATCTAAATTATATCACTAAAAATATAAAACTGAGAAATAATTAACCACTTTAATGTTTTAAAAACCTAAACCAGTTTTTTTAATGCACTTTCAATCTTAAAAGACTAAAATACAATGTAGAAATTCAATAATTGGACTAGAGAACAAGAAAAAAAAACACACACATACACAAAAAAAACATTTTTTTGTTTTGAATATCTAAGATTATTATTCCCTGATAAACTATGACTAGTATCCTCATCTTGGTTGTTAATATAGCCATGTTTCAGCAATTATATCCTCAAGCCTCCTTCAATTGTTTGGTATAGTTAAGAACTTTGAACTAAACTCTTCATTCAATCCATAGTGAGGGGGGCTAATATTTCTCATAGTGCCATCCATGCTTCATGATCTACCTACTAACTTACATTATCTATCATGTTCAAATAAGTAAAACTTTATTTATGATAGTAAATTTTCCCCTTTAATCATCATTAAGGTGTGCTGACAGCATGGATTCCCTTGACTCCTTCTTGGTATCTGTCTATCAGTTATTATTCTTGGTAAGTCATCTAGACAGCATTTGAATCTACACAGAGTTGATGAATAAAGTTATTTTGGTTGGCCAACACTGGTGTATTCATGTGTAAGGTTGTATAGAACATTGCTTATGAGTTCATAATTGTTTCTTCAGCTGTGCCCAGTATGTCATAAAAATTTATGAAAAAAAATCTCAAAGAAAATATTTACATAAGCATGAGTGACCATAACAGAAATAGGATTGATTAACTTAACAGTATTTTACTTGGATGGTTTTTGAGATGGGAGGTAAATGGCCATACAACTAGTCTTTTAGGGTGCTGCTTTCAGGATTTGTTCAAAACAGCATACAGTAGCATCCTTGTGTAGTTTTCGTTTATTCTTCAAGCATTTCATTAAAGCCCAAGTAGTGCAACCATATAGTGATACAGCCACAGCTTGAAAGAATTCCAGTTTTATTTCATCAGAGATATCAGATTTTTCCTTTAATAGAATGCCAAAAGTAAATATCAATATTCTGACAATAAAAACAAAGATTTAAAAAAGTTAACAGCATTATGAATTAATCCCAGAAATATTTTTCCATATAAAGAATGAAGAAAAATATACAACTTACATTCCAATCAAGGGAAGTAACATCTTTATTACTAGGCACTTCTGTTCCACCTTTTTGAATGCAATGGCGAAGAACCAACTGATTAGCACTGTTACTATTATCATTCATGTTCCAAATTCTTGCTGTTGAGTCGCCAGATCTAAAAATAAAGCAGTTAGGTTGAAAAAGGTTTTTATTAAATCGAGTAATCAAAGAAACTATGAAAGAGAAAAAGAAAAGATCAGAGTTAACAAACAATGAAGCAGTTTTAATTTTTACATCAATTATTCCAACAGCATCAAACTTGTTCCCAAACATTCAAGAATTTTTACTACTTTATCAAGAAAAATAAGCAACTTTTATCTATCCAAAAATCTCACAATGTAAATAGCATCCCAGTTGTCTGAACAGCAGTCCTCAAAATGAGTATCAAATAAAAATGTGTACCAATATTTTAACTTATTAACAGTAAGAACTATCTAACAGGAGTAGCTGCTTCTCAGTTGATAATCATAAACAGTTCTTTATTGAATAGAGTAAAATATTAAATTCAATGCCTAATAGATGAAATCATAAAAACTGAAGGAAATGAAATAGGGGCATGGAATAAAAATTTATGAAAAAAAATCTCAAAGAAAATATTTATATAAGCATGAGTGACCATAACAGAAATAGGATTGATTAACTTTACAGTATGTCAACCCATCTAGAGTTATTTCATACCTAAAAATTAGGGAATTGCATATATTGTACACTTAAATTTATTTTTGAGTAGTTCTTTAAGAGTTTTTTTTTTCCCCACTGAAGTATTCCTATTGAATATGAATCATTTTTAAACAGATCAATTTGATCCACAAATGGAACTCTAACAGCTACTATTGCTCCACATCAAAGAGGAGTAATGGTAATGAAAGAGTACTTGCCACTCTCCAAAGCTCCAGAACTGAAACCTTACCATCAAATGCAGAACACCCCCTCTTAGAGCAGCGTTACCTTTATCCAGGTAATAATGTCAATGTATCCTAAGCCCTACCAAAAGAGTTAAACTATAGAAATAGGATAGAAACAAATCAGCAGTTTTGAAAAATTGATGATACCACAACTACAAGTCAATCCATCACCTTGAACATACAAAATAAAAACTAAAATAGTTTGTAAGAGAATAATGATTTATTATAAGTATTTTAAGCACTTCAAAATGATCCTTTATTTCTGTTCTATATATCTTAAGTTATACATAGAAAAATCCACATGTCAATTTATGCTCTACATCAGTGGTTCTCAACTGGGACCCTCAAAAAATCTTATACGGTATAAGATGGGGGGGGACATGCAAGCAAAATAGTAAATTGGGAGTCCGCCATCGTATGTGGTGCATTCAATAAGTTTCCAGACTTTTTTTGTACAAGCATTTAAAATTGCCCTAGACTCTTGAAAATTCAGTATGCTATACATCTTATGAGATGACTGACAAATTTTTATGATTTCAGGTTCAAATGAACAGCTACAGCAGCAATTGGAATACACCCTACTAAAGCCTGATTGCCACAGCTGGTGAATTTCAAAAATGCAATCTGTACTTTAGAAGAATAATATGCAATAAAATTCTGTTTTAAATTTGGAAAAAATGCGATGCGATGAAAGCTGGATCTACTGCTATGATCCAGAGACCAAGAGACAGAGTTCCCAGTGGAAACCTGCTGGCTCTACCAGACCCAAGAAGGCCAGACAGAGCAAATCCACCCACAAACTTTTGATGATCCTTTTTTTTGACAGCACTGGCATGATCTACATGCACTGGGTTCCCACTGGACAGACAGTCAACAAGGAATACTATGTTGAGGTTTTAAGGGAGTTCAGGAAGAGATTCCTAGGGAAGAGGCCAGCACTCTTCAAATCAGGTCAGTGGCATTTCCACCAGGACAATGCACCAGTCCACAACTCCATCCTTGTCACAGACTATTTGACCAAGATGGGCATCAAGACAGTTTGTCACCCTCCCTATAGTCCAGACCTTGCTCCCTGTGACTTTTGCTCATTCCCTAAGCTTACAGGCTGTCCTTATGAGACAATTGAGGAGATGAAAGAGGCTGTGACAAAGGTCATTGATACGCTCACACAAGAGGAATTCCATGGGGCCTTCCAGAAGTTGTTGGAACAGTACAACAAGTGCATTGCAGCTGGAGGAGATTACTTCAAAGGGGACTAGAGTTTCATGTGTGTACTATCAATAAAAGTGCCCATACAAAAAAAGTCTGGAAACTTATTTAATGATCCTCGTATATTAGTGGTCAATAAAAAAGTTTTGCTTTAGACATATTCATAGTGTCACTGCTTTTAACTTGTTGAATTTGATTTCAGCTATGTCTAACTTAATATCAAAAGCTTGTAACCAGCTCAACATTGTAGAAAAAGATGGTCTTCAATCATTGACAACATTGAAGCCAAATATTGCAAAACCAGCAGGCTCACATTGAATAAAGTAGCATTAAACTACTATCTTCTTTTTATGAATGTCCTTGTATATTTAACTTACTTTACTAATGAACATTCATTTTCCATAGAATTTAGTTAGTTGTTAAAGGTTATATGCAATAAATTAGTTATACTTCATCAATACACAAAAATATTAATTTTTTATACAATTCCTAATATCTTATAATAAAATTATAATAGAATTTTTTAAAAACATAAAATAACTATAGGGATTCACAAGAGAAAAATAGGAATCAAAAGGGTCCATTGGTACAAAAAAAGGTAAAGAACCACTGCTCTACTTGAAGACAACCCCAAGCTATCATTATGGAATCACCACACAAAAATATTTAGTTTCTTTTAATTGACATCAAATAAAAATTTCTGAAAATTTCATGCAATATACCTCAAACGAATTAGTTTAGATTATATAAATTACTCTCACATTTTTTAGATCAATTAAAAGGGAAAAGTATGATGGAATGATCTTATAATTTGCATTTCTAAAACAAATACCCATACAAGCAAATTAATCTTCAAATTAAACATGAATGATTATAGACCTTAATGGTCTGTCGGACTTGGCTAATTGAAATGAAATATCACTGTCAAGAAAGCTGTAAATTGAAACAAACAAACCAAAAAAACCCCAAACAAACTATAAAACTATTTCAGGAAGGAAATCAGAGAGTAAGGCAAAAGATTTTGATTGTTCAGTCAACTGTGTTTAAAATTCGGTTGAAGTATAAACAAAAAGGGAAGGTTGTAAAAGAAAAACACATAGGTAGATTATGGAATATACTAAAGTGTCTGGATAAAAAAACTCAAAGCAATGAGCTTTAATCACAGAAAATTCACAACAAAAGAAATAAAAAAAATGGATAGAAAAAAGAGCCAATGATTGTGAGAAAATTATTACAAAAAAAAAAAAAAAAAAATCATACGATGAATGAAAAAGGATTTACATATCAAAGTTAAAAAAAACAACACTAACACCAGAAAAAAAAAAAAAAAAAAAAAAAAAAAAAGGTTACAGTGGGCTACAGAGAAGCAATCATAAAGTGTGGATGATTGGATGAAAGTGATATTCAGTGATAAATTAGGAATTTGCATTGGCTAAGGTGATTATGCTGGAACTTTTGTCTAATGCTATTCCAATAAAACAAAGATGACTGCCTATAATAATAATTTAAAGAAAAAAAAAATTCCCCCCACTTACTTATGATTATAAATAGAACAGAGAATAATCATTACCTCAACAATCAATGCACAAGCCTGATATAATTTTGGACACTTCTCAATCCAGTAATAGAAAATAGGTTTGGTGATAAGGTCACATTTTTCAGGATGATAAATGTATTTTTTTTTCCAGAGTAAAGAGTGTTAGAGCTTCTCTTCAGGAAAAGCATATCATCAATTTAATGACATAGTCAACAATTTATGGTTCTACGATGCAAAGCTGATCTATTTGCTACAGAAAAGCAAAAGTTAATAACTAAAACCAATGTTCCTCTATAGCTCTAATATAGTAAAAAAATTCACATAAAATTTCACCTAACAGCTGCATCTAGTTGTAGACTTATTGATCCATCCTTGTACATATTTGTGAATAAATGGATATTTTCTTACAAACACAACCAACAAGAACTATCATTGAAAGAACAAGACAAATATATATATCACTAAACCAAACATTAAAATAAATAAAATGGGTTATGGTTATTTTAGAAGCATACATTTAAATCTCAGTACTAGTGAAGCAAACAAGATTCCATTGTACATTGTAAAACCCAAGTGCTCACATATTCAACTGCTTGCCACTATTTTTCTAGTTTCTTTCCAAAGAAATTTTTTAAAATTTAATAAACTTTCTAAGACAAAAATAAAGAACCTACAGACATTAACAAGAATTCATTATAAAAAAAGATTAAAAAAAAAAAAAAAAACTATCTTAAAATTTGATAAATTTTGCTTTTCAAAAGCAATAAAATGTTAATCATTAGTTAAAAGTATCAAAGACTTTATTATGAAAATAATAATCTTATATCTAAACAATGTTCATGTAGTGAGCAGAGAGGAAAAGAGTCACATGCACACACATCTCCCTGAGAAGTTTGTACTTACCCAGATGCTAACAAATCATTGGTAGGATTCCATGCACATATAAACACCTCAGACTCATGTCCCTTCAGTACTGTAGCCTTACTGCTGGGAATCTCTAAAGTGCCATCTATGTCCATAGCATCCGTATGGTTTACTGAAAGGAAGAAAATAAAATAAATATGATTGGTTTACATTTTTCCTTTTGACGATATCAAACGTTAAAAAGGCAATCTGATATTTGTATTGTGTGTGTGTGTTTATATATATATATATATATATATATACACACACGTACACACACACACACACACACACACAAAGTACTTTGACGGTAAAACATTTCCTCAAAACTAGAAACTAAATTATATGCTACCAATAAAACAAATTAGGAGAATCAACTTCTTAGTATTCATAGTGTTTATGATATATTTACAAACAATTCAAAATATATTTTATTGATTTTAAATCAACAATTTTACTTTTCCATTGTCTTTTTGTACAACTCTTGACCAATTCATCAAACTAGTTTCATGAATAATTTTAAAACCTTATGTTAAGTTTGATTTTAATTAAATAAAAACTATTTTGCCAGGCAATGTTCTCCAAATCTATATTTTCAGAAACAATTTGAACAGCTCTGAAATATTCTAACAATCCTAAGAAATAATATATTTAAATAACTCTAAAAATTATATCCAAGTTTTTGAGAAATTATAGGTACATATGAAATAAAAAATCATCTAAAAAAATTTCTTAAAAAAAAAAAAAAAAGTAAGAATATTATGTGACAATAACAACAAAAATATGTGACAATAACAACAAAGATAGTTTGTTTAATGGTTTATCAACCCTTATGGGTTATTTTATGCCACATCTTGTTTATATGATTTATGTGTATAAATAAATTGATAGAAATAATTTTCATTAACTCCATGTAAATAAAAACCATCTCTTAGTTTATGAATAAACTTCATGTGTATAAATAAACTGGTAGAAATAATTTTCATTAACTGTTTCTCTTGATGCAGACCCTTAGCCACCACTTTAAGATAAGAGTTAGGTGTTTGTTTGCCATAAGAGCAATTTGAAGAATACAGTCAGGACTTAATCATATAGGTACTAGAGTTTGACATAACAAGCCAACTGATCGGATTGGGTCTTTCCAACCACCCGTCTAGCCCATGTAAGGGCTGAAATGGAATGTTGGAGGTCATTTGACCACTTAGTACGAGTTGTAGACTGCTCACAGCTACAAGATCCCATTGTCAGGCATTACAGGTTGTCAACTGTGCCCAATAGGTTGTCCCATATGGAAGGAGGGTCTTACTCCTCTGCAGAGAGACAGTTGGTGTATCATACAGTCCCATCCAACAGAACAGAAATAAATCAAAGGTTTGGTTTCTTTGTTGAATAGTATATCAACCTTCAGGAGTTATTTAATGCTAAAGTCTTCTTTTAAAAGAACAATAGTTATATTACTTAACCCATAGCTGGGAGGATAAGGGGGTTCATATCTTTTGCCAAGGTATAGCTTGAAAGTGAATGTAATAGCGTGACTGGAGTTTGAAATCTTACACAGTTCAGCACGTTAGTCACAACAATACAATGTCCTCTCCCCCAATTAAGGGTAATTGGTCATTAATTTAGATACAATTTAATTATTTTTAACACACATATATATGATAACGCAAGTCAAATTACAAATCTCTTGGGTATTGAAGTCACTCAATTTTATTTGAAAGAGAATTAATAAGGGAGAATAATTCAGAAATTGTCATGTATGTAGTTTGGAAAGAAGTTAACAAAAAGGTAAAATGTATCATACTAATAGATAAAAACATCTATTTTAAATAGGATATTTATCAAAAACATTAGACCTTACTATTCCCAAGTTATCAATACAAAGTAAGAACAATAAAGATTAAATATAATCAATGTTTAAAAAACCTAGTAATTACTTTTAAATGGTTGTACACTATAAACTTTAACAAATGTTTGCAAAATTACATGTTATAGATATCTAAAACTAAAAGTGTATATATATATATATATATATATATATATATATATATATATATATATATATATATATATATATATATATATATATATATATATATATATATATATATATATATATATATATATATAACACCGGGACATTGGCCCAGCGGTTAGAGTGTTCGCCAATGGCCCGGGAGACCTGGGTTCAATCCCAGGTCGAGTCATACCAAAGACTTTAAAAATGGAACTTGATACCACCTTGCTTAACACTCAGCATTATAAGGTACGGTTCAAGGGTAAAGTGGAGCAATCCAGGGAATGGAGTAGCGCCCTCCCCTACACCTTGGTGTAGTAGCTATCGAAAAGGGAGCCTTCGGGTCACCCTCGACTATGGTCGCTAACTTTACTTTTACTTTACATCTGTAACATGTAATCTTTTAAAGTTCACTTAACTGTTAAAATGTTCTTTTTAGTTCTTTAATCAGCCTTGCTGAAACAATATTTTATAATAGTGAAATTGTTTTCAGACTAGAAAAAGGTTGTGCTCAATTTTGACACACTCAGTTTATACATAAATAAATAAATCTAACTGCAACAATAGTTGTTAATTTTTAATCATGCTATCAAAAAGATTGGTTAAGAACCCAGCCTGATTTTTTTAAAATTAAATGTTTGTTGTTGTTCAACAGATTCAAAATGTAAACACAAACAATAAAACATAAATAAGTTCATTATATTTCAATACTTATAACTTGAAAAAAATAATTTGCTTAAAGATAAAATATTGAGAGCTTTCAAGTTTTAGTTACAATTTAAAGAAAAAAAAAGAAAAAAAAAAAGAAAAAAGATTATTATTAAGGAAAACAGATCCATGCATATTCAATATGAACTACTATTAGTGAATTAATCACAAACATTTTTTTTACTATATATGTTCTTCATGTTGATAAAACATTACTTTTTACCAAATGTTTATATTCATTATCAGCAGTCTATCATTATTACAGTTACTAAACTTAATACTTATAATCTAAATCTTTATCAAAAGTTTTATTATTCTGTAGCTGGAAATAGTGAAATTTAAAATTGAAGTTTTTTAAGACAAATTTCATAACTTTTTAAAATCTTATTTTAGAGCAAAATGATAAATACACAATATTTCTTTAATGAAGAGAATTTAAAAAAAAAAAATTAATATCAAAGAATAAATTAATAAGTGGCAATAATGACAAGTAAACAAAGGGAAAAATGCTATCTGACAACTAAAAGATAAAAAATAAAAATGGTTTTATTTCTTTTTCTATGCATACAAAAAAGCATGTTTCTATTTTCATGTCAAGATGCATCCAAACATGCTAAGTTTTTAGGAAAGAGTTAATTATGGCCTTGATACATTAAGTTGATTCCCAGCATTAAAAGAAAAAAATTTTTTTTTAATTTGAGAGAAATCCAAGTCTTTTATTTTTTACATGAATGTCAACTAACTACAATTCAACAGCAACTACTATTACTGCTACTGTTGTTGAAACTTTGTTCTACATGCATGCCTGTATACAGCTAGCCACATCCAAGACAGTAAGAGGGAGATGATGTCAAGGCCATTTAGTTTCAGTGACGGGTTACTCAGTCTTTTGCAAACTTTAGTACATGTGCACTTTTAGGTCAGGCTTTCAGTTTAGTTAACCAATAGCAACACACCATAATTTATTGATACATAATTGTGTAAAGCTAAAAAGATTCAAAAATAAAATGCAATCTAGTACTAATAGTAATAGAAAGCAGTTGATGGATGGTGCTAGTAGTAGTAGTAGTAGTAGTAGTAGCCATAAATAAAATGTAGCTACAGCTTTGTTCAAAATCGGATAATGATTGCATAAATTATATAGATCTTAATACAAGAGAAAACTAGATATATAAGGGAGTCAGTAAGTTTTAGGATACAAAATTCCTCAGTTCACTACTATTGATATAAAGAGATTTTATGTGAATAAAAGCAAGTCAATAAGACTGATATATTTTTGTTATCAATTATAAAGTAACTGGCTTAATTGCAAACTAAATTAACACTTAAGTCAATAGTTAAAAACTGCATAAAATGATAGAAGCATAAATACCAATAAAAGGTGAATTTATATAAACTAATTTCCTATTGTGTGTGCATGCGTTTCAGAAAAATTGATACAATTTAGAAATGTAATAACCAATTCTCTCATTCAAATGATCTAAAATTTTAACAGCATGTGTAGAAACAACTCAAAATTCTGTTTTATGTTTTTTTCTTTTCAGGTATAGAAATTTCATTCACTCGAAAAGAAAAGGCATTTAAACATTAAACATAAAATTTTGAGTTGTTTCTACACATGCTGTAAAATTTTAGATCATTTAAATGAGAATTGATCAAGCCATTAGTTTATGAAATATCAATTTTTTTAAAACTGACTGTATGTAATAGCACGTCATAGAATAATTTTTATTAGAATACACTTTAAATGCTTAAAGAAAAAAGTTTAATTTGCAACTAAAGCATGAACTTGGAGGATTCTATGTCATTCAAATTTTGCATTTAACAAAGAAAATTATAAAATGCTAATTAGAATCTTTCACTCTTTCCAAAATAGGAGTATTATTATCATCATGGAGTAATGTTACAACTGAAACCCATTGAGTTTCCAGGTTACCTACTATATAAGATTTATATTATTCATTTAGCATATATACTGCTGTATGTTTGTCTAGGTCCTACATAAAATTGTTTTACTAAAACAACTACTGCTTCCTTCCTCAAATAAGTGCCTGAATTGCCTGCTATTGATCTTGATAAAGGTAGTGATTTTTTTCTAAATAGTGTTAATTAATTTGTATATTTTGATTTAAAAATCCCATATTAAAAAGAAAAAAAAGTCGTTTGAAGATTAAAAATGAATGTTATTCATTTAAAATTTTTTTTTTAATAAGCATTTACTTGGTTGATAGCTTTTATAATTATTATTGGCTGCAATAGTGTTGCTATCAACCTTAACCTTCTTATGAACCAGTAACATCAGCCTTATAGTAAACTGAACAACCCACTTAAAAAGTTAACTGAATTTTTCTAAAAATGAAATATCTAACAACAAAAGAGAACTAATCACTTCAATTTTTCCTTTTAAGTTTTTCGTTATGGTAAAGTTTGTTTATTTGGGTTTTATGGGATATCAAAGTTTGTAGGATTTTAATGCCAAATCCATTTTAATACAAATAAACAGTTCTATTTTAAACAATTCAGTTTATCATAAGTATACAGTTTGTCAAAAACATTACAACTTCAAGCTATTCAGTTTAGTCAAACAGTTTTAATTCAAACAGTTCAGTTTAGCATAAATACAGTTTCAATTTCAAAAACAGTTCTATTTCAAACAATTCAGTTTAGCATAAGCACACAGTTTACTTCTATTTGACCCATCGATAGGACCCTATCAGGTGCTACTACTCTGAGTCAGAGTGGACCTGAGAGCAATGGCAATAAAGAGGCACTCTGCATTCCCCAAAGCTCCAGTATTACTGGAACCTCACCATCAGATTGTTTAGCGTCATATCCAGAACACTCATTGGGGTGATCTTACCCCTCTGCAGAAATGTAGTCAGTGTATTCTAAAGCCCCAGCTGACTGGGCAAGGTAAGTTTATTTGATTTATTCATAGTTTAAACTTATGCAGGGATGCGTAATTTCCACAGGTACAACTAGCAGAACAATACAAAAGTCAGAATAATTCATTACATTTTTTTTAAATACATATCTTTTAAATACTACACAGAACTAATTGAAACAACCAATTTTAGGTATTGTTAAAATAGAACATTTTTGGGATAGGAACAAAGAGAAATCATTAAAATAGTATTTATAAAAAGTAGTAATTTTAACTCAAAAAATAGATGATTGGCAAACAATATATTTATTTTTTTTTATCTTTAATTTTTATTTTTTTGTTTAATTGTGATAGATTTTGGGATTTTTATAAAAATCAGTAGAACCCAAACAGTCAGTTTTACCATACAAAAAATGCAGCAATTTTCTGGCTAATTGCTAGCAACTTTTGAACCAAGATTCAACTTTTACATCTAAACTTCAATCTACATAGGTTACCTGAGCAGACTATTACAAGTGTGATTGATTTAGAGTGCTCCATATTGATGATCTTGTGCCTAATTAATAACTAAGCTTTTTAAGAGACACTACAAGGGTTAAAATATACTAAGAATTGTGAATCGGTCCATCAAATATGATGCTACACTAAGTTCCTACAAACACTCATACAATCTTCAAACAGCAGAAATTCATTTTTACAATAATTACATAATGCAAAGTTATCAGAATATTCACAAGCTGGAACATTGTTCTAATGAAACAAAAAGTTAGTTTCTTTGAATTTAAACTTATCCAATTCATCATTTAAGTATTTAACAATACATTATAGAATAATCATATTATATATAACTTTGCAATATAGTTAAATGTATGTCAATTTAAATAAAAGTAATCAATTCACTCCATATATTTAAAAATACATAGCCAATAAACAATATTCAACATTAGTAAATAAAACATTATTCCTTATCCAGCACTTAATTTACTGATTCATTTGTTACCTACCTAATGAATGTGAAGCATCTTCTCCATTTGTATTGGCATTCTCAGTTTTAATTTGGTGGGCTTTAGCAGCAGCCTGTTTTCGAGACTCTACCACATCAGGCATAACTGCATCTATTAGTGGGAGAGATTCAATCACTCTTTCCGTGCCATCCTAAAATCAGAAACAGTAAAAAATAAGAATAAAAAGAAAATTACAACAATTCAAAGTCAGTGCACAAATATCAATTTATTATTTTCAAATAAAAAAATTAAAGACGGATTAAATTTATGGTTGTTCATATATCATACTTCATATTCTTTAAAATGAAGATGTAAATTGTAAATTTGCAATTAAAAAAAATTTTTTTTTTTTAATTCATAATTCTACAATAGCAATCTTTTTACAAGATTTCTTTAGTTGAGATCAAATATCTAAAATTCTGAACATCAAATTTTAAGTCATGTCTATATGATTTTTGGAAAAAAAAAAAAAAGAAAAAAAGAAAAGAAATTCTGTCACTTAACTATGGAGGATTATATAAACTTTATCCGAGGAAAAAAATATTAATGTTACAATACCCAAGTAATTTTTATGTAACATTTAGCAATATAGTTAAATATTTGGAAATTTAACAAAGATCTTGATCTTTAGACATATTTATATTTCTGAAAAAATGGCCATAATGACAGTTTATTTAAACAAATTCCAAGTACTATAAAAGAAAGTTGGTTTTTGCAATACAAATTAACATTAGTGAAATATCTTAAAGGAAATACATTCTCTTTTAAAAGAAAATATTCAATAGAAACATCAAGTCAATATTTCCATTGCCACTTCATAAATGAAAAAAGAATAATGGACACAGCTTTATGCCTGTTAAACAAAAATACATATTTCTTGAAATTTAAGATTTTGAATAATACAAGAAAGCATTATTTAGAACAAAAATAATATTAAGGAATCGATGGGGGGGTCCTTTCTCATGAAGGTATACATTAATAATCAAACTTAAATCATTTAGATATATTTAAAAGAAAAAATGCATCCAAATAACATTTGTACCACAAAACATTTATGTTAAGATGGTTTAATTCAAGCACAATTTTGGGAAATATTTGCTTTCATCATTTTTTTTCTCTAAAATACAAAAATCAAATTATACATTATGTTGAATAACTTTAAAATTCTATTTTCCAAATTTAACTACAAATTCTATTTTTGTTAAGTAGATTCAAAGTTGATAGTGGGCTGGTAATTTTATTGGCCAGTTTTAAATTAAGATATCTAGATTGTTTCCAGTAACTCAGTCCTGAAATCAAGCAAAGTTTCACAACAGTCTATAAAAAGACATGATAACCTGGTTTGGTAGTGGGGATGCAACTAATGTCCTGAACAAAAATAGCTCAGCAAAGCCATCTCTCTCCAGGTCTACAACTGATCACCTTCACTTTCTAATATCAAGAAGGTTTGCATCAAGTTCTATTCCAACTTATGGTGATCATGCCATTATTCCTAGCACTTCTCATAATTCACAAAATTGAATTCAGCTTCCCAAGTATTATAAATCTTGCCAATCGATAATGTCCTCCTTCTATATGACAATGCTCAACTACAAACATCAAGACAAGGGAGACAATTGCCTCATTCAAGTGGAAAACTTAACCACATCCTTTATACTCACTAAATAAGCGCCTTCAGACTCATTTCTTTGGTGCCATGAAAGATGTTTTAAAAGGCAAACAATATGCCAGTGACAAGGAAGTGAAAACTGTAGAGATAAGTAGCTTAAAGAATAGTTAACAGAATTTTACAAGGCAGAGATACATGCTCTTATTTGAAGGTGGAACATCGCTATTGAGAGAAATGGTGACTATACTGAGAAGTAGGAATGTGATCTACAGAAGACCAGCTTCATTTTGATGGATGATACATGTTCCTGTGTCAGTAATTATTACTTTTTGACTCACCCCCATAAGATCTCTGCCTTTACCTTCAAATGATCTTTCCATAAAAAACCCACCTCCTCCTTGAAATATCAGTTTTAACTTGATGGCTAACTTTGCTTTTCCAACTGCACTAAGTATTTCAGACTTAAGAGTTAGAGCTTTAAAGTAATTTTCTTTAGGTAACTTTCCAATGTTAACTATACAAAATTTAAAAACATATTTGCACCATCTTTACAATATTAAATTCAACTATTTCTTAAATACCTCATCATCATTAAATTTATAAGTTAAAAAGCTGTTAGATGTTGAAGGTTCTTACTCTGTTTTACATATTACATTGTTCATTTTACAAGCCTTCCTTTTTCTCTTGGATAAATGAATTCTTACTAATATCTTTATCAAAGTGCATTTTTCTTCAACTATTCCTTAGCATCAGCAATCTCAAAGTTTTTTTTGAATTCCTCTTAACATTCAACTTTATGCACAATATTCTTATCATAAAATATATTTTGGGAGGCATACAGAGCATAAGTTTGCCCAGTCAGCTGAGGTTGTAAAATACACTGACGGCATCTCTGCAGAGGGGTAAGACTTCTCCAATGAGTGTCCTAGATATGACACTAAACAATCTGATGGTGAGGCTCCAGCAATGTTGTAGCACTATGTGGGTGGGCTGCCAAAGCAGATGATTCCTTTGTCTGTTTTGGCGCGAAACCAGACAAAGGATTCTTGGACCTGAAATCTCGCCGTATCCGGAAGTGGTAAGGGGACGCGAATGAGAGTTGGCGACGGGACCCGGAGGAGGGCAGTTGGCGCTGGACAGCAGAGAGGTGGCGTGGAACCACGGACAGGGGCAGTCAACAATGGACTCGGGAGACAGTAGCAGAGAAGATAGGGTCCAGCGACAGTGAGTCAAGATGAGTCTGATTCCAGTAGCTTTGTGGAATTTTTGCTAGTAACCCACGCTAGCGTTAGTCCATATATGCTATCAGGAATGCAAAGTGTTGCATACCTTCCTCTGCTCTTGGTTAACCCCAAGCTTTGTTCGTGTTTGTTTGTTTGTCCTTCTATTTTCTCCGTTCCCTCGATCGTATTCTTGTGTAGGTAAAGAAATGTGCGTTACCCCCTCGAACCACTAGTTGATCACCGGCCGGCGTAAGAAGTGGAATGGTTAGAAGAAAGTTAATGTGGTGGGGGTGAGGGTGTAACGTTACAATGTTGGAGCTTTGGGGAATACAGAGTACCTCTTTATAGCCACCACTCCCAGGTCCACTCTAGCCTGGGGTGGTAGTACCTGATAGGGTCCTATCTATGGGTCAAATAGAACCAAACTGTGCTTATGCTAAACTGAATTGGTAGAGATGGGACTGTGTTGACATTTAAACTGCATACTTATGTTAAACTGAATTGCTGTGAACTGTTTTTGACATTGAAACAGTACTATGTTAAACTGAATTGTTCGAAATAGAACTATTTTGACATTTAACTGTGTGTAAACAAAAAAACTATACTTATACTAAACTAAATTGTTTGAATTAGCACTGACTATACTAAACAGCTTGAAATAGAAATATTTTTGACAATTAAACTGTGTTTTTATGCTAAACTGAATCGTTTGAAATAGAACTGTTCATTTGTATAAAAATGGATTTGGCATTAAATAACCTACAAAGGCTGATATGCCATAAACCCAAACAAAAAAAGCACAAGTTATTGGTATAAAAATGGAATCAATGACCAAAACTTCAAAACCTAGACAGGGCTGTTTGCATTTCACTTCATGCTCATCCAACAATGGATAAATAGTAGGGCAGAGTGTGTTCTTTACTCTTTGGTTAAGCAACCAGTCTAGCAGAAGGAAAACCAAATTCAAACCAGCTGTACTCCACTCACAAATTGACCCTGTGTCACATCCTACCTGTAGCAGTGAGGTTAGGTAAATACATACTTTTATTATATGGTTGGTTGGTGTTTAAAGGCATAGCAACCCTCATAGGATATTTAATGCTAAATCTAATTTTATATATGATTTGTTAGCAAATAGTTTGTAGGTAGATATTTTTGTTTTTCAACAAATGGTGAGAACATGAGTCAAAGGTTAAACAAATTTTGCTTCACAGATATATGCTTTATAGATGGTCTTATTTCACAGATGTATCTTTTATATATACAGCAGTGGCCATAAGTTAAGGAACAGAATAACAAATATTTAAATGATTCTTACTTGAAAAAAAATTTGCAAGTAGGTTTATGAAATTTTCACAAAATAAATTTTCTTTTACAGTAAATTAATAGTCAACTGAAAAAACAAAAATATACATTTCGCCCTGGTCAAAAGTTAAGGAACACATCATAAATCCTTGTTAGGTCAATATATAAGCTACCGAAAAATTCAATATTTAGTGAATTTTCCTTTGCATTGGATTACCTCATTGTATCTTTGACCACATGAGCAAATTAACTTTCTACAAAAGGTGGTAGTGATACTTTCCCATTGTTCTTTCAGAAAACTCCATAAATCATTAATATTTTGAGGATTTCTGTTCTGAACTTTCTCTTCTATGATTTTCCATACAGTCTCTAGAGGATTTATATCTGGGCTTTGTGATGGTCACTTCATAACAGCTATTCTTTCCTCTTCGAAAAAACCTTAACACAGTTATAGCTTTGTGGCAAGACATGTTGTCTTGCATAAATATTGGAGTTTCAACTGTCCCTTTGCATAAATGAGCATGCTGGCAAAGAAGTTTTTTATAAACACTGGCATTAATATTACTGTGAAAACAAATAATGGGTCCTACTCCTGTTGAAGAAATCATCCCCCACACCATTATGCTCCTCCCTCCAAATTTCATAGTTTTCTTAACGCATTTAGGAGATAAGCATTCCCCATTTTTACGTCTTACATGCCTCTTACCATCAGATCCAAACAAGTTGAATTTAGATTCATCACTAAAGTGAACCATATTCCATTATTCCTCTGTCCACTGGATATGCTCTGAGCTGAAGTCAAAACAAACCTTTTGATTTTTCTTTGAAATCAAAGGTTTTTAACCTGGAATCTGAGCCACTAATTTTTCCTTATTTAACCTAAGAGAAACAGTTTTTCTAGAGTTCTCGGTTTTGGTTCAAGTGTCTTGTCAGCCTTAAATCTACTGATTACACAATAAACAACGCTTTTTGACTGTTGTACGATGTCAGCAATTTCAGAATATGATTTACCTTCTTCATGATTTGCTAAAATGAGCTTTGAGTTTGAGTTTTCTTTGAGTTAAACAATTACATGCTTTCACTTCCATCTCGCTTAAAAATAGTTCCAATGATGTATGACAGTTGACTATAAATCAAAATTAGCAATCAAGTTGTTTAAAAATTACCTAAATTACTATAATTCAACAGCATTCCTTAACTTTTGACCATGGCAAAAATGTATATTTTCGTTTTTTTTAGTTCACTATTAATTTACTGTTAAAAAGAATTTAGAAAACTTTATATGTAATAAATACATGTTCCAAGTATATTTTAGGAAAATTTCGTAAACATACATGTAAATTTTTTCATATAAAAATCATTTAAATATTTGTTGTTGCTCCGCTCGTTAATTCATGACCGCTACTGTATATATATATATATATATATATATATATATATCAGGGGCGGATACGGGACTAGTGCTACTCGTGCCCGGCACGACCAATAACTCGGTCAATCTTATTCAAAATGGATTAAAAATCATCCATTAATTTCAAGCAAACATATTTAGTCTGATCTCAATTAAATTACGTATCTATTCAAGTTTTGATAACTAAGTAGCCAAAAGTTCATAAATATATCTGGGAATAATACAATGATGCTGTTTTGAACGGATGGTCTTTGTCCGGCCACCGTCAGATTCATTGAACATCCCATAAAATCGGCAATAATGTTGAACACGCACAAATCAGTGCCGAGCACTAGACCCTCATAATAACAGTAATGTTAGAGAAATCCGCTTTTGGCTGTAGCCAATAGCAAGAGCAACCCA
This sequence comes from Sepioteuthis lessoniana, assembly GCA_963585895.1. Lineage (NCBI taxonomy): Eukaryota > Metazoa > Mollusca > Cephalopoda > Myopsida > Loliginidae > Sepioteuthis > Sepioteuthis lessoniana. Next base: position 71,234,494 of record OY757925.1, on the reverse strand, counting down.
AACACCATGCTCAAAAATCTTAGTACATTCTGACTGCTGACAGCTGTCTTGGGAAGAGGGAGAGGGACCGAGAGAGAGGGGGGGATAGCAGATTATAGCCGTCGCCGACATCATCATCATCGCTATGGTAAATGTTGGTTAAACGGTGTGTTTTAATTCATTTTTTCACTAACAGATGTCTATTTCTTTAATGAATGTTGCATATATTACATTCTGTAACTAAAATTTGTTTATTTGAATACATTTTCAACTAATAATCTTTATTTTAAGCGAAATTGAAACTACTAGCTGTGTCTGTGTATATTGTCATCAGTTTCTTTATTCTAATAAACATATTTTTCTCGTCATAGTAATGAACATCTTCTCTTTTCTTCTATACTTTTGAAAGGAAAAAAAATTATCTTTACTGTATTAACAAGACTACAAATTATATAGTATCTTGATTGTTTACAAAAAAAAAAAAAAAAACACACCATGCAAGGTACGTTTGTCAATCTGTGCTATACAATGGAGAATCACGCAATAGCAACTATGATGACTTACTTTGGGTCCACGGACCAAGGGTTGGGAACTGAAGTTGACGGGGGGGGGCACGAGTAGCAAAATTAGGCTAGAGTCGCCACTGATATATATATATATATATATATATAATCATATCACGCTGGTAGCACGGATATCCCTGACCCTCTCTCGCCACTCCTCCCTATCGTTCATCGCATACGTAGTCCGCTTGTAGCTGTGTGGTCTGAAACCTTAATCTATCGTAAAGTTAGACGGGTTTCGATCCCGGCTTCGAGCGTCCTGCGGGTCTAGCCACACTGAAGAGTTCTGATAGAACGAAACAGTCTGTCTGTGGATGACAATATATACGCTCCCCCATGGGGGTTGAGCACTCTGGCGAAGGAATTGTCGGCCGCCCCTAGCGTAATGCAAAGCTCTTCGTAAGAATTGAGCACTCTGGTAGCCGATAGGGTATTAAAAATGTAAACAAAGGCTGCTGCTGCTGTTGCTAAAAATAAAATACCTTAAAATTCCCTTAGCCAACGTAGTCCGCTTGTAGCTGTGTGGTCTGAAACCTTAATCTATCGTAAAGTTAGACGGGTTTCGATCCCGGCTTCGAGCGTCCTGCGGGTCTAGCCACACTGAAGAGTTCTGATAGAACGAAACAGTCTGTCTGTGGATGACAATATATATATATATATATATATATATATATATATATATATCTGCTAGACTGAGGTTTGCAATTTTGTTATCAGTTTCAATATCCATATTTTCTACACTATAGGATCTATTTGGTTACATTTCTTTTAGCTTGTTTGTATGGTCTTGTTTAATAAGTTTTTGGGTGATTTTATTCCCGATGTTGAGGGATATCTGGATTGAGATGGGAAGGGGTGCGATGTGTTCAGTTGTTAGTTGGGTATCAGAGTGGGAAGGTTCAAATTTGGCAGCGGTAATTTGAATATTTTGGTTTTTCATTGTTTACATTGGTGTTAGGTTTTGAATTTGTGATATGGGTTTGTTTTTCCATAGTTATCTATTTTGGAAATTACTGGGCAGATGAGTGATCCTCCCTTTACAATACTTGTTTCAGTCGGTGATTTGAAGTTTTCTGGAGATTTTTTGGCAGTGGTATGGATGTTGTGTTCGACAGATTTCAGCTGTGTGTAGTTTCTTGAACTGTTCTTGGGATTTTGCCTAATTGTTTGGTCCTAGTTGCAGTATTTTTATTTTTTTAATGAAGACTTTATATTTACCAAGTTGATTTTTGATGGTGGTTGTGCCACTGATTGAACTTGTCTTTTTGTGTTATAATGGTGTATTATCTTTCATGTAGAATTCCACTATTTTTTTTGCTCCTAGAAATATTATTCCTTCAATTTTTACTTCCATAATTTCTTGGGATCAAGCATTTTTTGTGATGGCTGTGCATGAATCTCAATTCCCACATGCCTCCTACCACCACAACAAAATGACCTTGTGTCAAATCTGGCCTGGTGGGAGGTCAGATATCTTACCTCCATAATGCCCCCTTCTCTTTTGCATATGTTGCAAGTTCTTGAAAATAGGAGAGGGTTCTCTTGGCAATTTGAGCATTTGATTTTGTTAAGACAATTTTCCTTCATGTGGTCTTAAATTCTAAGTCGTGGAAAATTTTCCTTTCAATTAGATTTTCAACATGATTTTTGTTATCCATCGCTACAAGTAGACTGCCACTTTTTCCACAATTTCTAAGTTCACCTGTTACATTACCGTCCAAGTCCACGATACGGTCAAGATATGAATACGCGAAATAGACATATTCATACTGGTACACAAAACGTTCATAATGTCCATAACGCACATATGTAGATAACATAGGAATCCTGAAACACGAAAAACACTTGACGACTTCTTAGTTCAGGTACGAAACTTTTTTATTACCTTTTAGTTAAAAGGTTTTTCGACATAAGGAGAGAAGTACAATCTTTCTATGCTGACATTTCCATCTGCCACCCAACACGTGCAGCCCCGAAAGTCAACCGTCTTCTTTCGAGCCAGGAACCCAACTAACTGACTTTTCTCAAATCTCAGCCCATGCTTCCGGTGCGTGATGTCACTCACATCCCTGGTCACATCCTCTATCTGGGATTTTTATTGTGACATCTCTGAATGACATGTCTGCTCTGCGCGTGCGTGCGTGAATACCTGCGCACAGATTTGCACCTAACTAACCCATGCACTGAGCCAAAAGGTTTTCAGCCTAACTAAACCCAAAGGCAAGATATATAAAACGAAATCCCTCAGCCATTATATTACACACCCAACTGGAGATCACTCTTTCAATCAAGAAAGGGGACAGTTTGACTAAAAGACTTTCCTCCACTAATTCAATTGTAATAAATCTTGGGAATTCTGTTATTTCATTTTCTGAATCAAATCATGGGAGGTTTTGTTTATTTTTTATTTTTTTCACTGGTCCTGTGCTACGTCATTTACCATGGAGTCTAAGTTCTGTTGGGAATTTACCAAGAGGAAATATACATTTACCTAAGTTGAGACATGGATACATCTACCAGTATATTCATATTGAGAGTGGGATTTCAAGCCCCTGCCAATTTCAGGCTTTCAGTATCCAATAGTGTCCTAAGTTTTAACTGTGGTCAAAACCTTGTTTTTTTCAATAAGATTGACCCCCACCCACTGCCTTCTAACATCTGAAATAAAAAAAAGTTTGGGTGTTTGTTTGCCACAAGAGCATTTGAAGAATAGGATCAAGAGTTAATCACATAAATGCTAGGGCTTAACATGTCAAGCTGACTGATTGGAACTAACAAACCTTTGTGCATCTTAATAAAACCTTACAAGCTGCCCTTGCAAAACATGTACTCCAATAAAGAAAAATACCCATCCTGGCAGTCCCAGGAGAAAAAGGTCTGACAAAACTACAGTCTCAGCTGAGCAACATAAAATATAAGAACAATGCTGGACAAACCCAACTCAAATAGACCTGAAAGGAGAAGCACCATAATATCTAAGGAGCTCCAAAAATATAACATTAACATGGCAGCACTGAGTGAGATCAGATTTGCTGAAAATAGCAACTTCATAGAGGAGACAGGCTACACTTTCTATTGGAGCAGGAAAACTTCAACAGACAGAAGTGTATCTAGTTCAGAAATGGTCTTCTGCCAAGTATGTCTGAGGATCCTAAACCAGTATGTGACAAACTTATCACAGAGGTTTCCATTAGTTGACAGTAGATATTGTACTCTGATCCCTGCTTGTGCCCTGACTATGACCAATAGCCCAGAAAAAAAAAGTAGTTTCTACAACCAAATTAACCAGATACTTCATACTTTCCAAAATGTAGACAGCCAAGTTGGCTGGGGTTGTAGAGTACACCAACTACATCTCTGCAGAGGGGTAAGACTCCTCTCTCCATGAGTATCCTGCATATGACAGTAAACCATCTGAGGGCGAGGCTGCAGCTTTGGAGATTTGGGGAATGCGGAGTACCTCTTCATTGCCATGTCCACTCTGACCTGGATTGGTAGCACCTAATAGGGTCCTACCTATAGGTCAAATAGAACCAACTGTGTGAAAACAAATGACTTATGTTAAATTGTGACTGTTATATAGCAATACTTGAAACCATTTAACTGTGTGCAAAAAAGAGCTCAGGCTTGTTTAAGAATGTGTTTACAAATTATATATGTATGTATAAACAGAATTTGGCCTTATATAACCTACAATGGTTGATATGCCATCAAACCAAACCAAATCCAGATAAAATTGTCCTTCTTGGAGACATTAACGCTTGAGTTGGCTAATCACATTATACCTAGGAAAAGGTTCTTGGTAAGTTTTGAATGGAGAATACCAATGGCAATCTGCTGCTATCCATCTGCACAGAATACCAACTGGTCATTACTAACAACTACTCAACACAAGCAAATCCATAAAAACTTCTGGATGTAATCAAGATATAAACACTGGCACCTCACTGACTACATCACACAACAGTGTGATCTGCCAGATTTTCTGAATACAAGAGCAATGAGAAGAGCCAACAGCAGTACTAGCTATGTTATGATCAAGTCCACTACCAAGCTATGAGGGAGGTGGAGAAGGAGGAAAGATAAAATGCTAATCAAGAAGTTTACTAAACAACAAACTAGCTGAAATTTCAGCAGGTACTGTAGAAAAAAAGTGGAACACCTTCAAATTAATTGTATACAAGGTATCCTAAGAGAAACAGCACTGCATTAAGGAGGCATGAAGCCTGGTTTGACAGAAATAGCATGTAGCTAGACCTTATTAACAGAAACTTAACCAGGAATAACATGCTCAGCAAGAACAAGTCTGCTAAGGTTAGATATAGAACATGTTGTCAACTTCTCCAACAGATATAGAGAACTGAAAAATAAATGGTGGCGGACCAAAGTGGCTGAATTCCAGATACTTGTAGATTCTAATAACCACAGACTTTTACCAACTCATAATAGCTGGGAGGGGGGTGTCAAGAGTGGAACTCCTCCCCCGAACAACTGTGACTCCTCAACAACAAAACAATCTGTACAGAGAAGCGCAAGCTTCTTACCAGGAGGGACAACTTTGCCACACTGCTTAATGAACCATCAACAGTGCAACAATATGCAATTGACATCATTGAATAAAGGCCAACTCAACAATGGATGTGTAAATGCCCAGACCTGGATGAAGTGAGTAAGGTTATTTCTATGCTCTGTGATGGAAAGTCTCCAAAGTGCAGATGGACTGCATCCAGAAGTTATTAAGAGAGGAAGTAAGAAGTTTGTCAAAATACTCTATACCATCATAAGAGATGCTTAGGATAAATTAGAAGTCCTTGCAGACCGGAAGGATGTCCAATTAGTCACTATCTTCAAGAAGGGAGACGGATGAGATTGCAGCAACAATCACGAGATCTCGCTTCTCTCCATACCTAGGAAAGAGTTCACCCACATACTGCTCAACAGACTACCAACCCTAGCAAAGGATTTTCTACCTTAGACACTATGTGGGTTCTGCACAAACCAAGGAACCACATACATGATCTTCTTGCAATAAATACAGGAGAAATGCATTGAACAGATTATGTCCCTCTATATGTTTGTTGACTTCACAAAAACCTTTAACATTGTGAACAGGGAAAAAAATATGGAACATCCTATGGAAACTAGGGTGCTCTGACCTCTTCATCAAGCTTGTTTTGGCTTTGCATAATGGAATGAAGGCATCAGTCAGCTCAAGAGGAGAACTCTCAAAATCATGAGGTTGGGAATGGAGAAAAACAGGGCTGTGTTCTTGCCCCACACAGTTCTGAATTTTTCTTTCTATGGTCTTACTGGATGCTTTCACCCAAGAAGTATGGATACAGAGTAGACCAGGAACAGACATGTTCAATGCTAGTCAGTTTAAGTCTGAAGAAAGATCAGAAATAGTCTGGTATGCAAGCTCATGTTTGCTAACAACACTGCCTTTGTGCCGCATGACTACCAAGATGCACAGGAAATAATCACTCATTTCTCGAAATCTGTAAAGGTATTTGGGTTGAAAATTAACCTAAAAAAACAAAAACACACACACACACACACACACACAACAAGGTTATGTACCAACCCCCTCTGAGATCTCATGACATTGGCCAAGACATACAGATAGAGGGCCAGGGACTAACCCAAGTAAAAAATTCAAATATCTAGGCTCTACAGTTACCAAAAGCAACAGACTAGATGTAGAACTAGATACATGAACATCAAATGCTTCCAAAGCCTTTGGCAGGCTGACAAAACAAATCTAGCTCAACAAAGACCTCTCCATAAAAACAATGTGCAGGGTACCATGCCATAGTTATCTCACCACCACCCCTGTGCGGTGCGAAAGTGTGGACAGTATACAAAACAGATGCTTAAAGATTTCACATCTATAAGCAGCATCACTTGCACAAAATACTAAATGTCAAGTGGTGGCAGCATATCCCAGATAAATTCATCTTGGTAGAAATCTAAACTCCCTGGTATGTATGATATATACACCTAACAACCTAAGATGGGCTGACCACTTGAACAGACCCGAGGACAGCAGACTGCTAAAATACATCCTGTACTAAGAAAAAGGTCACATAAAACAGGTAGACCAAGACTCAGTATAAGAACATCATTAAAAGAAACCTAAGGGTCATAAACATCCCTTTAGACAATTGGCAATACCAATCCAAAAATAAAAAAAATTAAAAAATGGAGAGAAAAAAAAATCAGCAGAATGTCATCAATGGATATGATGGACAGTAGTAGTTGCAAGGGATGGACATGACCAGCCGATTGATCTAGAGCTAGCCTCTTTGACAACCTGTCTAGCCCAGTAAGGGCCAAAGTGGTGTGTTGCAGGTCACATAACCACTTAGGCATCCAGTTCCAGACCATTCAGCCACTAGGATCCCATCCTCAAGCATTACAAATTGCCACCCAAACCTGACAGATGGTTTCATTGTGGGAGTTTTACACCCCAGCAGAGGTGCAAGTCAGTATATTCTAAAGCCCCAAAGGACAGGATGATAATTGATAATTGGATAAGAAAACTTATCTTATACTACAAAGGAAACTCATCTTTAAGTTTTTTATATCACAATTGTTTTTCTTTGCTTTGTTTAATGCAAACAAAGCACAAGCCTAAAACAGTTTCTCTTGATTATCCAAAAAAAAAAAAAAAAGTTGTCTGAATTTCAATATATTAATTTATCTAAGTCAAATTTCACCCAGTTCTTTAAACAATGTTTTTGTCAATTACTTTGGTTAAATAAATATGTAATAGTTCTGGAAATAGCAAAAATTCACGAAGTACAGTTAACAACACAACCCTTGTTTTAACACGTTATGTATCAGGAATAGGTTAAAGTGAGGCTTGATTCTTTATGATCACATTCAAATAGTGTGTTCACACTAATATTTGTTTGGTTTTATGGCATATCAACCATTGTTGGTTATTTAATGCCAAATCCTGTTTGTTTATATATATATATATATATATATATATATATATATATATATATATTAAATATATGATTTGTAAACACATTGTGTAGATATACAGTTAAATGATCAAACTTCTATTTCAAACAATTCAATTTATCAGAAGTCATTTGTTTTTACAGTTTAAATGTCAAACAGTTCTATTTGACCCATAGATAGAACCTACCAGGTGCTACCACTCTGGATCAGAATGTACCTGGGAGCGATGGCAATTATGGGGTACTCCACATTCTCCAATATTCCAGCATTACTGGAGCCTTACCATCAAATGGTTTAATGTCATATCAGGACACTCATTAGAAGGGGGAGGTCCTTATCCCTCTGCAGAGATGCAATTGGTGTATTCTACAGCCCCAGGTGACTCTGCTGTTCACACTAATAAAATAAATAAGATGCCTACAAAACCATTTGATCATATCATTGTCTCCTGTACAATTAACATTCATGATTAAGGCAGAGTGAGATTTTTGTCACCAACGGTACATAGGCAAAGTAACATCTGTCATTTATGCTGTAGTTAAATGTAAAGCATTTTCATATTGGCTGCTCATTGACCAATTAAATGTTAATATATAGAAACATTGCCAAGAGGCTCCCAATGTGATGTTGGATTGTGTAACGGTTTTACAAAATAGAATTAAAAGCAAGTGCTATTGTATTGTGACACACAATTACTGATTAAATTATCATGTTCCATTTGTTTTTTTAATATTTGATGAATTGACTAGTTTGAACATATCCTCTATTTTGTAAATTTTCTGAAAATTTACCCTCACTACAAAAATTATCTACTTGCAAAAAGGTTAAAATGCGAGAATGTTTGAATCTGCAAGAACTTTGCCAAGGTTGTTTTCTTTTAATGATAAATTCATCATCATCAAAGTATATTAATTCTATATGAAGTTGCCAGCATATTTATGAATAACTAGTAAACTATCAAATCAACAAAGTGAATGATTTCAAAAAGGAAAATCCTCACCAAACCATAAATGACAAAGATAAAAAGGGGTAAAATATATTTTATTTTTGAGTTTAAGTTTGAGAGGAAAACAACTTTGGAATCATTCTAATGTATATAAATTTCAGTTACTTTAATAAGTCATCTATGTTGTAGGTCCATAAAAAAATTGTCATCTGATTAACACGTGTATACAGAGTTAATATGACTAAATGCAAATTTGAGCAAAATAATTTTAATTGTTAAAAACTTATGATTTACTTTAAACTAATCAATAATCCTGTCCCAAACTCTTAACCTTTTGAACCCTTTACATTTATATATCGGTGATACTTTTATTTTTGCCCCCACACCATAGCACCAGTTTACCAGTGAAGAGATCACACTCAAATGGAAGATGTATTTAGACCCAAGAGCTCCAAGTAAATAATGAGCATAAAAAATTTAGTGTTATTTAACTATTGATTTTAACAGCATGTCAACTGATCTAGGGTTATTTTATACCTAGAGGTTAGTTGGTTGGTTTTTATGCCATATCAACCTTTGTAGGTTATTTAACACCAAATCCATTTTTATGTAAATAATCAGTTCTATATAAAACAATTCAGTTTAGCATGAGTACATAGTTCAATTGTCAAAAACATTTCTATTTCAAACTATTCAGTTTATTTAAACAGTTATATATAACAATTAGGTTAAGTGTAAGTACAGTTTCAATGTCAAAAACAGTTTAATTTCAAACAATCCAGTTTAGCATAAGCAAACAGTTTAAATGTAAGTACAGTTTAATTGTCAAAAACATTTCTAATTCTAGCTATTCAGTTTAGTTAAGCAGTTTTAATTCAGCTAATTCAGTTTAGTATAAGTACAGATTTTGTTTACACACAGTTAAATGTCAAAACAGTGCTATGTTAAGCAATTCAGTTTAGTGTAAATACAGTTTCAATGTCAGTTTAGCATAAGCACGCAGTTTAAATGTAAGTACGGTTTAATTGTCAAAAACATTTCTATTTCAAACAATTCAGTTTAGCAAAAGGATGCTGTTAGTTCTATTCAACCCATAGATAGGGGCCTATCAGGTGCTACCATGCCGGGCCAGAGTGGACCTGGGAGCGATGGCAATAAAGGGGTACTCCGCATTCCCCAAAGCTCCAGCACTGCTGGAACCTCACCATCAGATTGTTTAGTGTCATATCCAGGACACTCGTTGGGGGAGGGGTCTTACCCCTCTGCAGAGAAGCAGTCGGTGTATTCTACAGCCCCAGCTGACTGGGCAACCTAGAGGGTAGGAAATAGCATTTATTATTTATACTTTAATTTTTGTATACTTGCTTTTTGAGATTTTTCCCCCCAGTTACATGCTATTAGCATTCCTATCTAATACTAATAATCTATACATAATCATATGGTTTCAAGTAATCATTTCTATTTAATAATAATCGTTTGTACAGTTGTATGGTTTCAAATAACTAATTCTTAAACTATTCTTAATATAAATAATTTACAGTTATATAGTATCAAGTATTCTTATTTAATACTAATAACAGGTATTACCTCTCCAGGTCATAGTGGACTTGGTAGTAATGACAATGAAAAAGTACTTTACACTCCAGAACTGGAGCATCACCATCAGATGCAGTTAAGTGTCATATCCAAGACATCCCTTTTTAAGGGGAGGGACCTGACCCCTTTGCAAAAGAATACAGCATATTCTAATGCCCTACTGGCAGAGCAGAGTGGTATTTGAGTAAAATTCAAAATTACTTGTGATTTCTTTAACTGATCACCCTTAATACCATATTTACTCCAACAAAAATAATTCCTCAAATGGGGATAGGAGGAATAACATTTTCTACAAGAGCAGTAGAACAAATTCCAACTCATAAGACAACAAAAATAAAAGATAAGTTTTTCTGTTGTTGCTAACTTTAAATAAGAAAAAAAAATTCAAATTTTCATTATAGCCAGATTTTTTTTCTTCTACATAAGAATTAACATATCTCTGATCAATGGACAAGAAGTTTTGTTACCATTTAAATATAAATAAAATGAAATTACTTACTTCACCAATGCTAATCTCAGCTTCTGTGTATTGTAGTCCTTTTTGTATAATATTCAATAGAGCTCCAGGTGGAACCAAAGCTCCATTGATATTAGACTGACTGATATGACTTTCTATACCAAAAGTGTAGGCTGAGTGAATAAACCCTGTTATAAAAAATAAAAGAATATCAGTATACAATAGTGATTAAACAATGATAAAATAACATCTTTAATTTTAGACACTATAGCAAGCAAGAGCTGTTAAGCTATTTTAGAAAACAAAGGCAAGAAATGAAAAAAATATTTCTCAACACCTTTTTTTATATAAGTAAAAATAGGTGAAGACCAGGCTCTCTAGCCTTGGTAGGCAACCAGTATAAGGAATGAACAAGTGGATTTAAAATCAGAAGCTAACTGCCAATACTAGTCCCAAGCCTGGAGGAGAAAGATTGGTCATGAGGTTAAAGATACGATGACCATAACTGAAAAGGACCAATACAAATTAAACCATAGAAAAGACAGTCATGGCACCAACAGGTACTGCCCCACAATGACAAATTTCAACTAGTAGGTAACAAGAACATATGAAGATTTATGATAGGCAAAAACTTCATACTTATAGGTCAAGATGCAAATTTTTAGCATTTAACCATGAAATTAGTCCCTAGTTTGTTTTAGTAACCAACTTTTTTTCTTTTTTAAATGAACTCATAATTACTAGCTGGCAACTTTATAATTTTCTTCTTCCCAGTACTCTCCTGATTTAGAAATAGCAGAGTCCAGACTCAGCTGCAATTAAATATAGACATTTATTCTTTCCTTTTTTGCTATGTATTACATTAAGTATACAACAGGTAACAAATTTATAGTAATTATCATTTCAATTAATAATTAAACCTTTAATTCAAGTATCAATTTATATCATATAGTAACATATTGAATCTTTTTTTTTTCAAATTGATTATCATCATACATATAATATAAAAAAAATAAAAAATGAAAAATAAAAATAAAAAAATTTCTTAAATCAAAATGGAGTATTCTGTAAAAAAAAAAGTGATCTGAATCTATATATATATTTTTACTATTTTTCTTTTATAATTTATTTTATTGTATTGGATGAACAACAACCAGCAATCAATATGTTCATTAGTGACAGCAGAGATATACTGAAGTAGCAGTATGAGTATATTTTACATAATATTAACTCAATATGTATTTTTGCTTTGGGTTGTGTAAACATCCCACCAGACCAATCATATTTGAATGACACAGCAGATTAATTCAGAGTTAAACAAGTTCAGAGGGTTATGATATGATTATAAAATTTTAGCATTATCAGGAACTACTGTAATGAAAAATAAAATAACTAACCCGATTCTTGCAAATACCTATATACAAGGAAATTAACTTCGTCACTGCTAAAGCTCATTATGGTATCCAAAGAGCAATGATCATTTGGTTTGTTTCCTCATTTGGTGATGATCTACTAGGAGAATCTGAAAGAAAACACAAAAATTTATATATAATAAATAAAAAATTAAATATAGAAAAAAGTATAGATTTTATATTTTTATCATCTATTCTGATTATGCACTTTTAACAAGAGCTACAAATAAACTTATGAAGAATAAAGATGTCAAAAATACATTTTCACAATCTATTTGCAATATATACCAGTTCCATTGTTCTTAGATAACAAAAATATCAAGTTTATTTTTATGCTATTCTTAAAAAGAAAAATATTTTTTAAGTCAATATATACATTTATCTTAGTAACAAAAATTTGCCATTAGAAGATTCTTCATAAATACTTAGAAAATTTACATGTGAACCTGGAAGCTATCTGTACATTTAACAACATTCAAACTATCACAAGGTTAAATTAAGTACTTGTTTGATAATTTTTAAAGTATTTTCAAGAAATATCACATTACAAAAAGCAAAATAGACATGCAAGATTTTAAAAACAAATTGTATAACTTTTAGGTGGAAGAGTTGAATCAGAGCAAAAGTTCAATAGAAAAAAAACTAATAAGTCATAATTACATTAACCCTTTTGGTGTGGCACTTTAGACCATAAAATAAAAAAGGCTAACAAATAAGAAATAAAAAAAATTGGAGTTTCACAATTACAACACACTATTGGTATCAGGGAGTATATCATACAAGTGTGTTTATAAGAGAAGTTTTTTTACTTCTAAAAAACAACTGTTTTACTAACATTTTAAAAGTAATAAGATATTGGTTTTTTCTTAGATTTTAAGGCTGGGGTATATCAAACAAGAGGCAGTTTTAGGAGGAATATCACACAAGATCTAAAATTTTTAAGTAGCATAGATTAAAGCTGCATCTCTCCCTCACACATTAAGTATATTTGGGTGACTCGAGTTGCTCTCCATACCAGAGGGTTTAATTATCCAAATTTCTTAAATGAAACAGTCATTACTATATTCTGATTGACTTTTCTTTCATCTTGCTTATCTTTTAAAATCACAACACTCAGGTTTTGGGGCAAAATGACTTCCACATCTATGGTAACAAGGTATTAAAAAAAAAAAAAAAATGATGCATACACAAATAAGTATAGTTTGAATAAGTGCAGATGCTGCTCATTTCCATAGACTAAGAACCTTTTTCCATGATTTGGAGATAGTATAAAAGCTACCAGATCTAAAAACTGGAGTTGTGAATAATTTTATAAAATCTAAAATAAAACTTATTCCACCAAAACTGAAAATATTAAATGTAAAATATAATGCCTGATCAACAAAAACATTGACTTATAGAGGTATATCCTAGATAGTCATCAACTCCTAACAACCAAAATTATAGCCACTACTAAAAAGATGACTGAAAATCAAAACGTTTTAAAATAAATAAGAAATTTCATACAGCAAGCTACACAAATGGGTGTTGGTCCCAATGAGCCATTCAATACTGTCGAAAACCCAGCAATGTGGATACCTATTCAAACATGGATCTCCCTCTAGTGCTAGTAAGTTCTGTTTACATAATATAAAGATGATATAAAATAAGATTCAAAAATTTGCTTACAAAATGATTAAAAGTGAATCATTATAGAAACACCTAATAAAAAGTCTAAATAGACTCCACAAATACCATAGAAATGGGTAAATAAACAGACAATATGTCAAATTTTGGGGTTACAGTACAGGGGCTGTATATGTTAGATATAGTAGTCTGATTAATGACTGGCTGGCCAGAAGTCAAAAACTGATTGATTCTAACAGTATGTCAATAGGCTTTTTTCAAGTCTAGAGATTAGGGAATCACATACATTAAACATTTATATTTTTTGTGGTTGTTTCTTATGGTTTTTGCACACAATCCTCCCAAATAAAATTTATTTTTAAACATAGACAGGACCTTAACAAGTACTACCACTCTGGGTCAGAGTTAAACAGTAATTGCAATTAAGCAGTCCTGCACACTGAAGAGTTTCTAAAGAAAAAAAAAAAGGAAAAATAATGATCATTAGAAAGAATTCATAAAAACCTAAAATGATTTCCAACTGTAAACAATTTCAACTAAATTTCACTCTTCCAATAATAAAAGTTTAAATTTTTTAGTACCACTAATATCAATTTGTAAAATGTCTTATCTCTTTTAAAAGAAATTGATAATGCTAATTTTTCTTTATAATGTAAATTATTCTTACAAAAGCACTGGATACATCAAAAGTTAGTAAATTACAATCTGTAATATGGAATGTTTTCAGTTCCAAATATGACTTATGAAACTCAGAATGATAAAATAAATGAATAAATAATAAAAGGTCTTCAAAAAAGATTCATGATTTTAATGCTAAACATTTTTCATATAAAGTATTAGTAAATTAAACACTTGTAGTAACTAAAAAAATAAGATCAAATTAATATCCTTTCTTCTATAACAATTTAGAGATAATGATTTGTTATCTTCAACACAAACCAAACAAAACTACAAAAACTAGAAATTGTTTCAAAATTATAAAATAATTAGTGTACCTATTGAATCAAAAGTGCTGACAATATTTAAATAAATCAAGAGAGTCCATAAAGATAAGGAATTCACAGAAAATGATTGAAAATATTATAATAGCAGGAGAATATATCTATATATATATATCTTGGAATATTCAGAATTATGCTAAAAGAATTTTTAATAGTTTAAAATTGATGAAAGTTTCATGTTTAAAACAAAGATCTGAAAAAACAAACCATCAATTGTAATTCATTATCTATTTTCATATATATATTAAAAATAAATTGATATTCCCTTTTCTATAACCTTGTAATAGTACACTAGACTATGCAATTGTTGTTAGTACTATGGAGTGTTCAATATAGTGAATCTTTTTTTCTATTGTGCTCTAACATATCTCTCAACCAATTACAAAACAGAAATTTACATTTGTCAAATCTTGTAGTTGCAAACTACACACACACGTGAATGTGTGCAAAACAAAGATATATGCATATAAGTTAGCGACCATAGTCGAGGGTGACCCGAAGGCTCCCTTTTCGATAGCTACTACACCAAGGTGTAGGGGAGGGCGCTACTCCATTCCCAGGATTGCTCCACTTTACCCTTGAACCGTACCTTATAATGCTGAGTGTTAAGCAAGGTGGTATCAAGTACCATTTTTAAAGTCTTTGGTATGACTCGACCTGGGATTGAACCCAGGTCTCCCGGGCCATTGGCGAACACTCTAACCGCTGGGCCAATGTCCCGGTTAATATGCATATAAATTGATATAATTGTTAGTCTAAAAGAAAAATAATTGTTTACATAAAACCTAATTGAAAAATATTTTACTAAAATACACAAGAGGTTTACAAATGAATCTCATATTTTCCAAATTCTGTTGGTATACACTAGATTCACCATGTGTTAAGGATTTTAATTTTAAAAAATTCAACTATAAGAGACATGGTCTGTACATATAAAAGGTTAGAAAGACAACAGTTTGTAGTAATTTCAACAGATTATAGACAGCTATAAAGACCAATAACAGCTTAAATTCCCAATTTGGTCCTTTTTTTATTTATTTGATAATCCATCTTCCACTCATAAAAATCATAGGTAGTTAATCTGTTTGTGACCTTAATGTACCTTTTGTTTGCTATTACACTAATTTCATAGCATGTTGGATATGATAATTTAATAAGGAAAGATTCAAAAAGATCTTCAACTACATACACACAAGCCAACTCCAGCATAAATAATCAAAAGTTTAAATGAAACTGAAGACACAGATGCTAAAAGTAACCAAGACTGGTTTGTTTTTCCTTTCAATAAAATCAATTGTCTATATATTAAAAAAGAGTTTGAATAGCATCAGCAAGTCATAGAATGACTATGGTGGCCATTATCTCTAAGTAAATTTACTCTTGCACAATTCATGTGATTTTTTTAGGTTTTTTGTAAATGAAAATATTTGACTACAAAAAAAGAAAAAAAAATGATATAAGAGGGAAAAATACAATAACTAAAATCTATCTAAATTAGAAATCTTACGAACAAGATTTAAGGCAATCCTAAACACTCATCTACAAAAAAGATATATCTTTAAAATATATAAGAATTTGATAAAGATTTGATAAAAATGTTTAAGTTTCCATTTTGAAACATTTAAATCAGACCAGAATGGTTATAGACTTTTTTCTTTCATACTTTGCAACCATTAAATACTTGATTCCACACAAATTTAAACTTGCCAAGCTCCTTAACGTCCAATTTTGTTTTTAATCATACTTAGTAGTAAATTAGCCGACCACAGTCAAGGGCAAACCCAAAGCTCTCTTTTCAATAGCGACTATACTGAGGTGTAGAGGGAAGGGACTACTCCTTTTTCTGTATTGCTCCATTTAGGCATCAAGTACCATTTTTTGAGTCTTTGGTATGATTCAACCTAGGATTGAACCCGAAACATTAGCGAACACTATACCCATAATGCCAATGGGCTATTTAATTATACTTACTAAAAGTTATTCATTCTGATTTTTAAAAAAAATTGTCCAACCATACTTGTATGGACAGAAGAAAAGGAATTTTTCTACAAAATGAGGAGAAATATGATGCATAAAGCAGAATCCACCCGATACTTTCCAAACCAGATGTTCTCTAAGTGGTCCAAATAGATCTCTGGAGGTGATTAAAATTTTGGTTGGTTTGGTGGGTCAATGACATGTCAAACCTCATGAGTTATTTAATTCCAAAGCTATCCTTTTAGAAGAACAGTAGTGGTACTATTTAACTCATAGCTGGGTGAATAAGGGAGGTTCATACCTTTTAGTATTAGTCCAAAAGTGAACATAACTGAAGTTTGAACTCATTTGCTACAATGTAACAGTACATCATGGAGACTTCAAATATAATTTTAGCAGAGTGAATAAAAGCATAGGCATGAATTTACTAATTTGCATTTATAAATTGGATATTACAGGATGAATGAAAAAAATCTCTAGCAAAATATCCCAATGGTTAAGCTTATTTTAATAGCTTTTCAAAATTTGAATATAGTGGAATTTGAGTTTAGACCTGTGCAATATTTACTAAACAAAGAGAAGTACTTTGAATATAGAAAAGTGATTTGTAGTTCAAACTCAAACCTGCAACTTGATATTTGTGATCTCATTATCTACAAAACATCCTTCCTATTTAAAAATAATTAAGTTGTGTTTGCATTTATAGTTTACTGATTCTTTTCTCATATAAATTGTATTAAAACACTAGTAAAGTAATTATTTTTTCTAATTAATATTCAATTAATCTATTTGAAGGTGAATGGAAAATACATTAAGTTACAAATAAAAAGCTTGCGAAATCTTACTCTAAACAAACAATATTTCCATACATGGGGAAAACCAAATAACTATTAAAACTTAGTAATTGTAAATTCCAGTGATATCAAAATTGCTCTTCAGAATGTTTTATTAGGTTAAAAGAAAGTGTGATTGACTGTCAAAAGAATTTACAGTGCAATTTCTAAAGATGACAAAATCATTTAACAAGGATAAAAGAAAAAAGTGTACAGTATAATATTTCTTGACAGGCATGAAATTTCACACAGGTGAAATTGAAGATCAAGCTTGACAAGGGAAAAAATATGTTAAATTATATTTTTGCTCATGGATTCTAATATTGAAAACAAGAAAATAATAGTTATTTGATTTTCCCAATGTATAGAAATATTTTGTTTGTCTGGGCAAATAAAAGCATAGATTGGATTGGAGGAGACTAGTTTGCATTTATAATTCCCTTTATAACAGAACAAAAATCACTGGATTATATAAACTAGTTGCCAGGTATCATACAGCTATTTTTTTAAAGTAAAAAAATACAATTTCTGGAACTAATTACAAAAATACTGTGAACCATTAAACAAGTAAAGAGAAATTCAGTTTTATGTTGGAGATTTGTTTCATAGTTGAGAAGCTTAGTTGAAGCTGATAGTAATCAAATCAAGACAATACTTGAGAATACTCAACATAATACCAGCCCAGTCAATTGGGGCTATATAATACACTAACTGCATCTCTTCAGAGGGATAAGACCCTCCTCAACAAGTGTCCAGGACATGACACTAACAAATCTGATGCTGAGGCTCCAGTTCTGGAGCTTTGAGAAATGTGGAGTAACTCTTCATTGCCATTACTCCTAGGTCCACTCTGATCTGGAGTGGTAGTACCCATCTATGGGTCAAATTAATGTTTAAAAATTACTTGTATTCTGTATAACTGTGTATAAATTATTTGTATTAAGAATAGTTACTTAAAACTATAATTGTTTTAGCCCAGTCAGCTGGGGCTATAGAATACACAAACTGCATCTCTGCAGAAAGATAAGATAAGACCCTCCCACAAACAAGTGTCCAGTATATGACACTAAACTGCAGTTGATAAAGTGGCTCCAGTCCTGGAACCTTGGGGAATGCGGAATACCCCTTCATTGCCATCACTCCCAGGTTCACTCTGACCCAAAGTGGTAGTAAATGTTAGGTTCCATCTATGGATCAAATAGAATTATTTAATCATTTACTATACTTGGAACCATTTAACTGTGTGCAAACAAATGAACATTGAATAGAATTATTAGTGTTAGACAGCAATACTTGAAACCATTCAATGTCCTGAGTATGGCATTAAACTGCATCAAATGAGTTTTGGGAATGTGAAGTACTCCTTCCAACCATTACTCTCGGGTTCACTCTTTCCTTGCTGACCAAACAAAAAAATTGTTACAGCTTAGGTGGGAAGTTGGCACCCATCTGCCCTATTCACTAAATATTGAACTTTTTAGATTATCATCTTTACAAATTCTCTAAAGGAAAAAATTTAATTACCTGGAGGACTGCAAAAGGTACCTAGAACTGAGAAAAATAAATTGTGAGAGGTTGGAAATAATGAAGTTGTTAGAAAACAGGTAGAAGATAGAACAAAACTGTAAATATATTGTTCAATGAAGTCCAAAATCTTTTGTAATTAAAAAAAAAAAAATTTTTTTTGTAATCCAATACATAAATCAGGTCATATAAAAAATAAATGAACAAAGAATAATGAATAGTTAATTTGACTTATAAAAGATTTATATCATCAGATTTTAGTGTGTAAACTATAATAAAGCATAACACACATCAGATTTTTATTAGTCCAATACAGTTAAAATGATCAGAGAATAAAGCAATTTCCAATCCAATTTTTAATCAATTTTGTCAATGACAAAAAAAAGAAAAGTTTACCCAAGGGGACTAGCTCCAGATCTATAAACTACTAATTACAAAGTTATTTTCTTGCATTCTTAGAAAATAAGAAAAATAAACAGGGAAGAATCCTTGACTTATCTACACTCTTCTCCATCAGCCATAATAGCATAGTCATGATGATACAGCTTTGCAAATAATTATATTTAGAAAATGACTTGAAATTGACCACCAAAAGCAACATTTAATCAAGTCGAATTTTGATTAACATGAAAATAAAGGTGGAAGTTATTCAAGCCTTGAGCTTGCAGCCAGCAAATAGCTCTGGTAAACAACTGGCTACAACTTGTCAGGATATTTGAAACAAAAAAAAAAACAAATAGTGAACATCTCACCTGTCTGGCAAAGCAGAAGGTAGTTCTTTTCACTTATAATAAAAAAAAAAAAAATTATGCTGTAATTCATTCAGCTTTAATAACAAATGACTAAGTCAAAAGAGAAAAATATGTAAAAATAATATTTGTCATACATCATAAAGTGGGCAAAAAAAAGTGAAGTGCAAATGTCAGCCTTTTTCCACTGCTTATTCTTTTATTCATTATTTTCCTGTCTAGTTGTAATGAATGTCAAATGGAACGATAATTAAAATCTATTGCATGTCAGGTCACAAGTTCAAGAGTCCTTTTTCTATATATTAACCTTTTTGCAGGCAAAGTGACATTTTTGTTGCCAACGGTACACAGGCTGAGTGACATTTGTCATTTTTGCATTAGTTCAATGTAAGGCTTATTGACCAAGTCAATATTAATGTATAGAAATGTCACTAAGAGGGCTCCACTGTGGTGTAGAATTGCATAAAGACTTTTTTTACAAAACATCATAATCAAAAGTGAGTGCTTTATTGTTTTCATACTATTGAACTATGACACTTTTGCTAATCAAATCATCATGCTTTGTTGTTGTGTTTTTTTTTTTGTTTTTTTTACATATCCTTACATAACTTGTTTGAACATACCTTCAATTTTACAAACTTTCTGAAAATAATTTGTCCACACTACAAGAATTAAAAAAATTATCTTTCTGTGAAAGGGTTAATAACTTATTTCCAATTCAAAAAAAAAAAAAAAAAAAAAGGCATCAAATATTTTTAAGTTAATTACATAAACATTATTTTTCAGATTGTTTTATATCCATTTTCATGAATTTAAAGTTAAACTTGATATTACTCAAGAGTTTAAATCTAATAGTGTTGGTCTATAGCTGATTATAATAATATATAGTTTTTGAAAATAAGAATCTTATTGAAAACTTGCTATTGTTTTGTTTCTCTTGTATGGAATCATATGCAGTTTTTTTTAGTAATTCATAATACCTATCTAGACAGTTTTAGTAAACCAGAAAGCTCTTAAACATATCCTTATAATCTATCATTTTTAAAATTACTGCAAATATATGCACCAATTGTATTTTCAGGTTATACAAATATCTAATGGCCTGTAGACCACTGGATTTATTAATCTAAAACAGGGTTCTATTCTCAGTAAGTGTACTATAAATAGGATATAACAATACTGATCACAATGAATTTCTAGTTCTTAAATTATGTCAGATTCTGAGTAATATTTCAAACTTTTGTATACAAAAACCTATTTATTGTATATTTTAATAATTTCATAACAAAAATAGTTTTTGAACAAAATGTTTTGTAGCTACTTTCCAATACTTCGAAAGAAGTGAAAAATCAAAATAATTAGTTTCATTATCTTATAGTTTAATGAGCAAACATTAATATGAATATTAAACATGGTGTTCTATATTAAAAGCTTTCTCATGGCAGCTAAGAGCCAGAACTGGAAGTCTATTCCAAAATGTTTGAGAGTGACACATAGTTTCAGTTTGAGATTTAAGTAGTTTATTTCTGTAGTTGTCATAAATGCAAAGACAATTTTGCTTTTACACTTGGAATAACTTTTACCATTATTCATTTGAAATAAGTATAAGATTTATTTATTTCATATCCTTTGCTGTAAACTATATTATTTTATGTTCAAACCAAAACTAAAATCCATTGCTCTCTAACATTCTGAAATAGACCTTCAGTTCTGACCATCAACTGTGCCATAAAAAGGCCTATAACATAAAATGCCATGGTATTAAATCAATCCCAAATTAGGTTGGTTTCTTTGTTTAATAGCATATCAACCTTCATGGGTTATTTAATGCTAAAACTATCCTTGTAGAAGAACAATAGTGTCACTATTTAACCCAAAGCTGAGAGGATAAGAGGCTTCCCAAAAAGCATTAGTCTGAAAGTGAACATAAAAGCACAGCTAAAGTTTGAACTCCCTTACTTCAAGGATGCAGTTCAACACTTTAACTATTAGACCACAGGGACTCCCCATAATCTCAAATTACCCAAAGGACCAAGTATTTTTAAAACCATCTTAGGCATATACATTTTTAAGAAGTTTGTACTATATATAAACAAGCTGTCAATTCAAATTTTGGGATGATTTTTTCATAGTTCTTACATATAAGACATTAGGAACTTAAAAATTCAAACTGATCAGAGATTATATATATATAAAAGCTTTTATCTTAACAGAAAATTTTCATCACTAAGATTCATACTTCTATGTAAAGGCATTTTGAAATCTTACTTTGGAATAGTTTAACTGAGCTAATTTAATTTTGATAAAATACCAAATACAAGAAATTTTTAAAAAAAGCTTGCTTAAAAACGTATCTATACTATGTAAATGGTCAAGTTACAATTCAAAATGTATTTTATATCATTGAAAGAAGAGTTTAGTTTTCAATAAACTACTGAATGACTTTATGAAACTTATAAAAATTTCTGTTATTGTACCAATATAAATTTAGTCTATAAAACTGATAGTGTCATATAAAAGAATATTTTATCCACACACACCCCATTTAAATGCTTTTTACTCATCTCTTAGACAAGCAAAAAAAAATGTTTTTAATGAATAAACAAAAATAAAAAAATAAAAAATAAAAACATATCTTGAAGTATAGGTTTTTAAAAATTCATTCTTTGATCAAAATATGTTCTGAATGTTACTCAATATGTATATATAAAAATTTTTTTTTTTAAATCTTTCAAATTAATACACATACCAACTATAAATCTAATTAACAGCAGTTACTAATAGAATGAGCATATTTTTATCAATGGTATATATTTCAAACTTAAATTTAAGTCCTTGAAAGAAATTCATAACTCATTCTAAAATTTCTGAAAAATTTGCTTTTTCATTTCAAATACAAATATTGCAATACAATATTGAATTATTTTAAAATTATAATGCTATATAACCAGAAATTTAAAGAATATGTGGATATTTTGCTCTGAGCAATTTGGAGAAATAACATAAAATTAACTACTCACTTTGTTGCTATTCAGGGATCACACAATGACATTGGGATAATTCAATAACCCTATAAAAAAGAAAAGATTTTTAAATTATGATTATCTATGTGAAATAAGTCTTTAAATAAATAAAAATGACATGCTTAGCAATATCTACAAAGCATATTAAATCTAATTTACACAATACTCCATTCAAATTTGATGCACAATATTAAGCGAAAAAAGAAAAATTGTCTAATTGATAAAATGTCAAAAAGAAACTGATTTTAATACTAAAGTTGTCATTTGGTGTATAAAAAAATTAGAAAAAAAAGGATCAAATGTAAAAAACTTGACCAATTTAAATGCAAATACAACTTGCTTAAACAGGGATTAAAGAAAATAGTCCAAGTTTGTTGTGGAGTAGCTGGACCCCCCCAATAAGATAGACTAGTCTAAAGACTATCTGTTAACAAATACAACTAAGATTATTTACATTAATGGTGTACCAAACTCTCCGGAATAATATATCTTATTATACATATGTGTCAACCTTATTTATTTCATGACTCAAGAAGGTTAAAAGCACAAGAAGAGTAAGTTTTTGTAAATGGACCAAAGTCTAGTTCATTTATCCAAACTGTTTGCATACCCCAATGATACCAGCATCAGGAAAATAAGGTAAAAAAAAGTTAGGCTTCGGATTACTTTCACTGCATTTTTAACCTGGACTAAAAAGATCTGAAAATGCTGTCTCATAGTAATAATGTTAACTCAAAAGAAAATGGATATTAAATGTAGTTTAAGTATGTGTAGGAGAGAAATGTTACTTCTCTTTCCAAGCATTAATTTAAAAAAATTAAATAGTAAAAATTAGCTTTTATACTTTAAAGGGAAAATATTTCAATAAGCTGCAATTTTGTAAATCAGTAACATCTGCTAACTACCACAAACTAGTTTATATAATGTCCATTGCAAGAGAAATCAGGTAATTTTTTTTGATGGTTTATTTATTTATTTATTATTTATTTTTTTTAAACAGTAAATTTTTTTATAAGACTACCAAATAAAAAAAAAGCATATTAAAAGTAACATTTCTAATATCAAAGTTTTTCTATAATTATGAATAAATATAGTGCTATATATCTCTAAGATACCTTGATCATGTAATGGTTAGCAAACTATACTAGTAAACCATTATTAATGATGGTTTGGTTAGGTTTTATGGCATATCAACCATTGTAGGTTATTTGATGCCAAATCTATTTTTATACATATAAACAGTTTTATTTCAAACAATTCAGTTTAGCATAAGTATGCAGTTTAGTTATATTTGATCCATAGATAGGACTCTATCAGGTGCTACCACTCCAGGCTAGAGTGGACCTAGGAGCAATGACAATAAAGGGTTACCCTGCATTCCCGAAAGCTACAGGATTACTGGAGCCTCACCATCAAATTGTTTATTCTCATATCCAGGACACTTGTCTTGTTGGGGGGGTCTTATCCCTCTGCAGAGATGCAGTTGGTGTATTCTACAGCCCCAAATGACTTGGCCACATAACTAATGAGTTTGTTTTACAAGGTGCCTCTATGCATAAAGTCTTGTACAACAACTAAGTAAAGCTTAGTAAATAACTATATATCTCATAGGTGTTATAAAATGAGATGAGTAATTCTCATAACCAGTACATACGCATACATGTTTAATCACGTAATAATTGTAATAATTTTCAAAACAAATGAAATGATCAAATTATGAAGAAATTTTTTTTTCTAAGAAGAATCTTATATCATCAAAGCTGACATAAACAAGTTCTTTGAGCATTGATCTTCTGGAGCCTAAATTTACTTTCTGCCATTCAAGCAGGATTTTCACATCAATAAACCTATGTAATGATGTAGGGGGAAAATAAAAGTACCACCAATATAACAGGCTCAAAGGGTTAAGCTGCATATGTGAAACTTTTGTAACAGATGATTTTTCTTCAAGTCCTATCATTTTTACCAGCAAATAATTTGAAACATTTTTCATAAGAGTAAAATTATTTTTAAGCAAATAATTTTCCTTAATACTAATGCTCTAGGGAAAGGCATGAATCATCCTGTTTTTTAACCAGCTATGGATAAATAAGGCAAACTACATTCTTTAGCTTTAGTTAGGCAGTCAAGAAAGAAAACACTGAATTCAAATTAATTTTATTTCATTTAAAAATTGACCTTGTGTCACATCCTGCTCATGGTGGAGGAGTTGGATAAATATATATTTGTAAACAAATAAATTAAGAATGTTATATTTATGAATAATTACTTACATTGTAATACTAAATACTTATTTTAGTTGTTGTATTTAGTATCAGAATTTATATTCATAAGTCAAAAAATGTCTCAAAAATATTTGAATGAACTATACAAAAACTTTCTTAAAGCTACTGCTGCAGTTCTACATGCAATTTTAAGCCCTTGTTATTTGTAGTAATAGTGATTGCTAACAATTCAAGTCTTTCAAAAAAATTTACAGCAAAATACTAACAATAAAAAAAGAAAATTTTTTTTTAAAAATCCAATTAATATTCATAAGCCAAACCAATGGTTATATATAACAAGGTATATGTGAGAAAATGAACATACAATTCATATTATATATATATATATATATATATATATAAAGACTTTGTATCCTACCCATAAAATATTTTTTAAAAATTCACTTCAAGCATAGTGTGATAGATCCTTATTGGAGTGCATCTTTTGTATTTAAGTATAGAAAACCCAGTTTAATCACATACACAGGTATTGCTCAAGCTTGATTTTAACACTTATCTATTAATGGAAATAAGTTTTAAAAGGCATGTGCTGTGTGGAGAAAAGTAAGCAAACAAGTCAATTCAAAGAAACTTAAAACTGTTTTAACCATTATAAAACTTTCTTTAATATATATTTCAATAAAATTCTTCCAGGAATGTAAATCATATCATGAGTAGAATCTATTAAATATGTCAAAAGTGTAATTCACTATAGTGATTGTAGGTGAAAAATGGAATAATGATCACAGTTGATTTTATGGCATATCAACTCTTGTTGCTGAATTTAATATTTTAAGCAACTATGGTTTCAAGTAGCTATTTCTATTTAACTTCTTGTACACAGTTTTTATATAAATAATCAAATACTAATGATTTACACAACTATAATCATACTTTGTAAACAATTATAGCTTCAAGTAACTTAATACAAATTTGCATACAGTTATGCTTCATATATTCCTATATCACACTAATAATTCTAAAACAGATCTATTTGACCCATAGATGGGACCCTAAAAGGTACTACCACTTCAGATGAGAGTGAACCTCAAAGAAATAGCAATGAAAAGATACTCTACACTTCCCAGAGTTCTAAAATGAGAGCTCTCACTACAAGATGCAGTTTAATATCACACCCAAAATACTTTTTTATGTGGGGGGGGTCTTATTCTTCTGCAGGAAATGCAGTCATCATATTCTAAGCCTCGCTAACAAGACAACAATTATTGCAGTTGTATCTAGGAGCTGACTATGTTAGACTTAAATATAGGTAAACTAAGTTTTGACTTATCACTATCACCAACTTTACCAATACTCTCATCTTTTGTTTTAATTATTCTCTGCACTAACAAATTGTGCAGATTGAGGCAAGGACTAAAAGTTAATTAAACAGATTTTTATTTATTTTTTTTTTTTTTTTAACTAAAATGTGTTGAAACATGTTTTAAAACACTGAGTTTTTATAGAATGTTAAAAATAAAGTCTGTCAGCAATTAAGTTGAACAGAATAAGGCTTTAAAAAAATTTATAAAATATTATTTTAACATACTTATACAGTTTCAAATGGACAAAATTTGGACCTAATAATACAACAAATACAAAAACCAAATAAATATCAAAATAAAATATGTTAGTTTTTGTTTTAATAATTTTTAGTCCAGATTCTGCCAATTTGAAAGCTATGAAACTGTACAATACGTTAGCAATGGGTGTAATGAGAAATTCTATTGTTTTCTTGGGGTGGTGTCAAGTTCTGTGCTACAATAATAAAATTTCTAATTACTGTGTATTGTAACCAAGTTATAAAACAATAAATATATAAGTAGATACTTTAACTAAGTTTCTAGTGTTGGCCTAATTTCCATTTTTGTTTATTTAATCAATATACTTTCATAAAAATCAAAATCTACTCACCAATGAATTAAAAGATATACTTATTCAAATTAAAGCACACTATGCATGACAAAATGTTATATTGCTGTAAAGATAATTATTTTCAACCTCTACTTAATCTATAAACAAACAATAAGGAAGTAGCTTAATTCTATGTTGAAACAGAAGATCATGAATACAGACAAAAAAAAATACATGCCAGTTTTCTTTGTTAGAAAGTGCCAAACTAAAATAACTTCAAAACTACACAGAAAAATTTAATAAAGTGTTTCATTTGAAAGAAAAAAAAGGAAAAGATAAAGAAAAAAAGGGCTATAAAATGTAAATTTTGAACTACTAACACAAGGCAAATACAGTCCTGAAGATTTCAACCCTTCACCAACATCGCCCACATTGTACCAGAGAGGAGAGTCAGAGTAGTCAGACACCAGTGTGACTGGTTACAGACTGGAGTTATTTTTGGTTTTGCCTATAAACATATAGGACCATTTGTTTAACTGACAACATGCTAAGTAATTCACTAGAATTGAACTACTTCCTTATTTTTTATAAATTAAGTAGAAATTGAAAATAATGAATTATCTTTATGACAAGATAACATTTTGGAGACAAACATGGCATAATTTATTGGAAGAAATGGAATCAGTGAACTGAGTGGATGAGACTGCTTGCATTTTACTTCATGCTAATGCTCTTGGGAAAAGCATGAATCCATCTCAGACTGGATTCTTTATCCTTGATTAGGCAACCAGTCAAGTAGGAAAACTAAATTCAAACCAGCTTTACCCTGCTTAAAAATTGACCATTTTTCCATGGCAAAGGAGTTGGTTTGATTGATTTTAATGGCATTTCAACCCATCTAGGTATTTTATGCCTAGAGGTTAGGCAATCATACTTATTATATATTTATACTAACATTTTTTGTGTAAATGTGTCTTATGTGGTGTGAGGGGTGCACATGGTCCTAAAAATAACTTATAAATGGACCCATTTGACTCATAGAACCTTAACAGGTACTACCACTCAACAAACTGGTTGGATAAATACATGCACATTGCACCAGAAGAGATACAATAGAGATTAATATGAAAATATTTACTGTTGTAAACGTTATGCTTTAATAAACAATACTGAATCTATAAACAAAGGAATTATCTTTTGTTAAAAGAGTATAATTTAAATAGATAAAATAAGTACAGGTATGAATCAATCACTTCTGCCTCCGGCTATGAGTAAATAGTAGAGCAGACTGGGCTCTTTAACCTTGATATAGCAACCATTCTAGAAAAAAAAAATGAATTCAAACCAGTTGTAGACCTGAAGAGGCCTGGGTTCTACCAGGCTGTTCTTGCCCAAGACACACCTTAAATATAGTGCCCCCACTATTTTCTATACAGAGTTTTTAGCAAAACATTTCATCACCCAAATATATATCAACTCCACTCCAATACAGATTTGACTGGGTCTTCTGACTTTTCCCCAAAGCACAAAAAGAAAAAAAATGATTTATTGAAATGCTATGAAAAAGATAAAGGAGAGACTAACATGCCAGCTGATGAAAATCACAAACAATTTCCAAAAAGTAAAAAGGAATCTAAGATGTGATTCTCCAACAGGAATACTTCTAGCTCTAGGTAGATTATTTTTCATGGTTGAATACAGACTACAGACAAACCTTGTAAATATGTTTCATGCTGACAGATCCACAATGACCTTTTATTCTTTAAGTAGTAAGGTAGGGTGGCAAATTTTCAATCTACCTCAAACAGTTTTGAAATAGGTATAGTTTTTGCTTAACATAACTTAATTCTTATTTGTTAATAACTTGATATAAGGTCATTACAAAATTAAGTATCCTTTCAGAACAATATCCATTTTATATCTGATTTTTTTTACATTAAATCAATTTCCAACTAAAGTTATAGACAATGTGAGGAGGACAACCCTTCCTCCCCACATAAAGAAAAAAAAAAGATGAATTACATACATACCAAGTTTATAAGATTTTGTTCTTAAAGTCAGTTTGTGTATTCCACCTATAAATATTTACAATTCTTTTTATATAATAGTGATCACTCTCATATATAAGTTTTGGTGACTGTTGGGAAATTTTAGATACTATTATACCAACCACCACTATTACAGAGTAATAATGATATTCTATTATATGTATGTATTTACCCAATCCCTCCACGATAAGCAGGATGTGACATAAGATCAATTTTTAAGCCAAGTAAAACTGGTTTGAATTCAGAGTTTTCTTTTTAGACTGGATACAAGGCTAAAGAACCCAATCTCTATTTACCCATAGCTGGGTTTAGCATTAAGGATAATTTATCGATTTATGCCTTTCCCAAGGGCATTAGCACAAAGTGAAATGCAAACAACCTCATCCAGGATTTGAACTCAAGTTGCTAATTTCATTTCCTTTGATGATAAATTACACTAAGTACACATCCACATTCTAAGTAGGTTCAGGTTTTATAAATTTCTGAACTAAATCTATTCCTATATTCATCAGATATTGGTTATATTCCCTTTACAATTTGATAATTCAAGAACTGAATATTCTATTCAGTATGACAATAATGCTACAAGTAAGTGTTAGAAAGCATTTCCATTTTTAAAAGGCAGAAAATGATAAATTAAAAAAAAAAAAAAAAAAAAAAAAAAATCAATGAACTAATTTTCAAATGATGCAGGTAAAAATCTGCAAGTAAAAAAAAAAAAAAAAATTCAACAGACTTTCAAGTGAAATATCATGGTACTTGGTAATATACCACTAAAAAAAAAAAAAAAAAAAAAAAAATGACGTCGAGATAAATATAACAATCTTATCTTTTAAAAGCAAGATTTTTGGTAGACTTTACACAGGTTTAGACAGACTATTCATTTTTAATCATATTTTGCACAAAATCATACAAGTAATTAGAAGAAAGGATTTATTTATATGTCACACATGATCAACCTTGAACAAAAAAAAAAGGTTAATCTTCCAATTGTGATATCTGTAAAAGCTATTATTAAGCAACTCTAACATTGTAATTCTATGAATAGTATAATAAAGCAAAATGTTTTTAGGTAAGCAGTCAGCTGACAATGACTAAGTAACAAGTAATTATGTATTTAAGATCAATTAAATACTCATCATGATAACCTAATTTCATTAAATGTTGCTACATGTTCTAATAAGCTAGTCTCACTTTTAAGTAGTGGAGCATAAATAATTTAAAGCGATGCAAAAATTTCTGAATTAGATTTTTCACATTCAGTTTGACATTTTAAAGCAGATAATCAATTTTTCTAAGAAAGAAAATATTAATCTTCTAAATTCAAATATGTTTTTAAATAGTAAACAAGATAGCATAAAGTTTTAGATGAATATTCTTACTGGAACTATATTTTCATGTTTTAATATTTATATCCAAAAAGTCTACTTCATTGGCACAAACAATGTGTTGATTGTTAACATAAATAATCACACTTATATACCAAGTTGCACAATAGCAGTTCTAACCCTCTATTGAAAAAAATTTTTCAAATATATATAGAAAAGGTTTCAGTTGAAGATGATTTTTTTTTTTCAAAATACATGAAACTCAGTTATGAAACTGACATGATGTGTAAAGAGAGACCCTCCCATGGTGTTACTCAGTCAGAAGTAAGATGCTGGTGAGTGAGTCTCTGTACAGTGCTATATTCACAATGATAGAGAGAGTAAATCTATTTTTCTCAACTGGCCAATATTTGAACATTTTTGATTAAGGAACGTTTTTATAACAATGTCTTCATTTCGTGTGTGCATGTTTGCACTTTTTCTCTAACTAAAAGAAACACCTCTGGGATTCTCTTTTCAAGACACAATTCAATTAAAGCACTAACAATTAATAAAGATTTCCAAATAGTCATTTTTATGAATACAAAAATTCAAAGTCATGAAGTATCTCATTTACTACACAATTTTACTGATGAACATTAAAAGAATGAATAAATGTAATAGTTCCAACAATGCTTCTCTAATTGTACTTTGAAGTATCAGCATTAAATCTTAATTTTAAAATATTAAAAAAAAAAAAAAAAAAAAAAATGATGAAAACATTTTAATAAACATTCAGTCACTTTCATTAATAAAACTGAAGCCCATCAACTCGTAACCAAATAGTTAAAAGAAAAATGTTCAATTTCTGTCAAAGGCTGCTTTCTTGCAACAAAATCTTACAAGGTGTGTTCAAAAAGTATCAAGACTGACTCCATAAATATCTTTCAAATTGGCACATTTTTTTGAGACAGTAGCCTAGAAGTTGCTCAACTATGCTTTATTTTTATTTTATTTTTTTTTTATGTCACATTTTCTTTTGGCAGAAGATACTGAACAATACATGAGTTTTAGAGTTTACCTAAAACTGGATAAAATTGGTTCTGAAAAGGTTGAAAGAAGATAATGGATGTGATGTAATGAGTTATGCCAGTCATGTGTGCAAAATCTGTTATCACCCAGATTGATCAAGTTCAGAGGAAGACTGAACTGCTATTTAGGGTCTTTTTTGACAAAGAGTTTAGTTCATTATGTTCTTGAAGGTCAAACTGTCACCAAACAATATTCCATGGAAATCTAGGGTCATTTCCATGGACCTATGTATAATAAAGAGTCAAACATTATCTATGGGTCAGTGGCAGATTCATGATGACAATGCATCTTTACTTACTGCTCAACTTGTCCACCATTTTTTTTTTTTGCATAACACAGAATAATCAGAGTGCAACACATGCTATACTCAACAGATATAGCTGCATGCAACAGTTTCATCTTTCCTAAACTTTGATTTTATCTCAAAGGCAAGATTTTAACATGGAAGACATTTTTTGAAAAATACAATGATGCAGCTTGACTCAATATTAAACAAAGAATTTCAGGTGCTTCAACCAATGAAAAACTTCCAGGATTAAGTGTGTTGAATGTCAAGGGGACTAGTTTGAAAATATATAACATTTCATTCATTGCTCATTTCTGTCTTGGTTAATACAGCTTCAGTCTAAATACTTTGGAACACACTTGTATAATTCTTCAATTGGTTTTCAAATTTAATGTTGATACTCACACAAAGAAGGAGGCACAAGAATTGATGGGGGTGAAAATCACAATTACCTTGAAATAAGTCAAGATTTTCTTCAACAATAACAAATACTTGTAACCAAAAAATTCATTTAGTAAATTAAGTATTTTATAAAATCATTCTCATAAAATACTATCAAAATTAAAGCAATCAATAACTGTGTACACAGTCTTAATGAAACAAATATTTTAATAACATTTGAATTAAATACTTAGCAGGAGATTATATATATATATATATATATATATATATATATATATATTAAATGTTGAATATAAAAAGAAAAAATCCAATTAAAAGTATAATAATATTGCTTGGGTCCTTGTTTTTATACTTTAACTTTAGGGGACCCCCAAAAAAGCTAATTAAAATCCTATTAAATTTCAAAAGGCATTTACTATAAACCAAGACAGTCAAATATATATTTTACATATTAAATATAAAGAAATACCAATATCTTAAAAGCGCCGTAACAGAATGTTCAAATTGTTAAATAAACACTTAATATAACAAATGTAAAAACAAAAATAAATTGACATTAAATGTTTCATCTTAAAAGCATGAACTAAGTCAGCTGAGTTAAACAGTTAATCAAAAATAAACACTACTCAAAGAAAATGAAACAAGAAAATTAGATTAAATAATTAGATTATAGCACGACACAGAAAACTCAGTTAGCCTCTACATTATTCAGCACTTGTATAACTTTAATAACAAAAAGGCACAAAATTTTTTTTGTTGATAACTTTTCCATTTTTATCAAATTTGAAAATTTATTACAATTTATTTTTAAGAACTCCATTTTAGTGTGTTTAATTCTATGGAAATTTTAGAAAATTTATTTGTCATGGTTATTTTTTACTTCAAAAACTCTTCAAATGTCTTAACTTTTTAAGATTCAAACAAGGGAAAAAATCTTGAAACTCAGCTTCTTCCAACTAGTATGCATGTTAGTATAATTATTTTAGGTTTTAGTCCACCATCCCAACTAAATTTTAGCACAATTTCCCACTCTCCAAGAAAAGAAAGATTCTCATTTCAGAACTATAAAAAGACTAAAAGAAATTCACAGTATTGTCAACCAGAATCAAGAAAGATTCAGCAACCAGAAAAATTGTATCTAGAAGAAAAAAGCCTCCTAAAATGAAACTGGTTAAATGGTCTTAGTTCAAGTTAAAAGCAGGGTAAGGATAACCCAACCATTTTTTAGACCTTATGAAAAGTTTTGGTAAATGGGTTAAAACTGAAGCCATTTATCAAAACTTTCATTTTCCAATGATATCTACACCAGAAAAATAAGGTCTCAGGGTACCCTTATCAATGCGGATGGGGGGGGGATCAAAATATCTTATAAAGATATTCTCTCAAAGAGCTTGGCATTTCCAGTAGGATTTGTACAAGAAAACCTCAACAAAGAAGTGATCAGTAGATTCCTGAAGAAGCAATGACTTTTATCAAAGAGAATGTCTCCTTAGAGGGTGACAACTGTTTACTTACTTGCAGGGGTCAACCAAGACTTTAAAAAAAAAAAAAAAAAAAAGGATCTTGCACTATTAAAAAGGGGAGTTGCTAACAAGATGGAAGAAACTGCATTTAAAGGTTTTTACATATCTGAAATTTCAATGATAAAAAATATTTAGTTTTAGAAGAACTTTAAAGTTGAAATAAAGTATCAGAAATGAATTTTTTTTAAAACTCACTACAGAATCAAACACCTGATAAATTTGGCCAAATAAGAAAATTCTTAAAATTTAGCAAACAAAATTTAACAAAAATGGATAGTTAGAAAAGCAGTTTACATTTTTTTCAAATGAAACAAAAACCTATAATAATTATGATCTGCTAACCTAGCTAGCAAACAATTGCACTATACAAAGTACATGAATAAAGGTGTAGTTGACTAAAATCAATTACACATTTTAAGTTATTTTAACTTATAACTTAAGATGAGCAAAAATAACTTAAATCTAAAAATTAGCAAAGTCGTAAGTACTATTTTTATGAGTAGATCTCAAATATTTCATCTATGACAGTTTTAATCCTCGAATTCTGTACACAAGTTTAAGATACCAACCAAATTTAAATTATATTTGTTTAAAAAAAAAAAAAAAAAGGTGGAGAGGATACAACTGTTAAGATGAACACTGATAGATCTTCAAGTTGTTAGTTTTTATAACTATAATCTTTTATTTTATCTTATATTTCCTTGTCTTTCACAATTTTGGACAATGATACTTAACCTTTTCAAAGAATGTAGACATCTATAGACTGGAAGGGTATCATAATATGTAAATAAACTTTACAGTTTCTCTCTTTTTAACACATTTTTCACAAAAGTAATTTTCTCAAATAATGTATTTATCCTAAAAACTCATACAAGTTTTTAATTATTTAAAACCAGAATCAGTTTTCTTAGACAGGTGAAATTTTAGTGATAAAAATTTATCAGTAGTCACAAAAACAAAATCAAAACAGAAACCCACTTTCATCTTTCCAATGCATAAATGTAGGTTTAATTAGCTCAGTACAAATCTCTTTAAAAAAAGATTTAAAAACAAAATGAATAAATAATCTCATATTAGTAAGTAGGACAATATAATTTTAAAATGTGTTATGCTTTTACAAGATTAAAGTACTAATTGGAAATGTCAATATTAGCTTTCAGAAGTTTACTTTTTATATAAACAAATTCTCCCCCACTACCACCATTATCTTTAAAATCTCAGTGAATCAGACAAAAATATGAAATTCCTTTGTACTAAGTCAATGTGATGTAGTGTAGAATGAATATACACAGAAAGATTACACAAAGATCTTTTTAATATGAAAAAATACCAATATCGGTTCAAGTGCATTAATTCTTATAAATTTTGAGTTTTGTCAATCAAAGCAAAAGGGATAACTAGCAATGAAAAATCTGACAGATTTCTAAATATGGAAAATGCAACATGTTCCAAATTCTGGTCACAGAAATACAGAAAATTTTGTTTTTATTCTATTATCTAAATTTATTTTTGCACAAAATAATAAACAAACCAAATTTTAGCATCACTTATAAAATATATTTATAAATTTATGACAGCTGTAATGTAAGAGTTAATGGCTGAAAATCTATTAACTATTTTCCAGGATAATTTCTTTCTGAATTTCCAAGAACATTACTAAATACAAGCAACTGAAGAAGGAAGAAAAGAACAATAATCAAAACAATGTGAACATAACAATCAAGATGAAGATATCAATTTCAATAAATCAGAGAATGATAATAATCCTGGTTAATATGGTGCATCAAAACTAAATTCAACTCTTCATTACCATCTGTTAAATTTGTTTGGTTCAAACCCATTTTTATATCCAAGCCACTACATTAAACAGTATATGCACCTCTAAATCAAGAAGAAAAAATAGAGGGGTTTTAAACTAAAACTACTTAGTAAACAAAGGGAATTATTTATAGGCTTTCCAGAAAGAAACTTAATGAGTCGGCTACTTCTGAACCATAAAACTATCAAGCAACATTCTGCAAATATAAGATTTCAACTAATTCTTTCATAAAAATTTATATTTCTTTTTTTTTTCAATTCCTATTACATTTCACTGTAAATAAATGAGCTTTAGTTACTACTGTAAGTCGTTAAAAATATATTTATATATAATTTACTGACCGAGTTCAACGGCATGTCAACTCGCTTGGGCTTATTTCATGCCTAGAGGTTAGTGAATTGCATACATTGTACGTTTATATTTACAGTTTGTATCGTTTAAGAGATTTTATTTTTTGTACACGGTTTCTATCAAGTATTCCTAATACGAATAATTTGCAAACAGAACTGTTTAACCTATACATGCGACCCTAAAAGGTACTGCCACTTTAGATCAAAGTGGACCTTGGAGTAATGGCAATGAAGGAGTATTCTACATTCCCCAGAGCTCCAGAACTGAAGGGTGTTTTAAGCCTAAGCGTATTCTAACCCCCACTGGCAAGGAGATATATAATGTTTAGAAAAGTTACATTATATGGGTAATTATTTAGATACTAAAGCCCATCTGAAACAATCACATTTCATTATTTTACTAAATAAAAGAAATGTCTATGCTAGGCGGGGACATAAAAAAAATCAGTTAAAAACTTAAATCCAGCAGAAAAAAAACATTGCACTAATATTAAGAGAAATTAAAAGAAAAAGTATAAAGTAATGCAATAATCTGTTATGAAGCTCAACAAATTTGCTTACATTGTTGAATTTTATTTTCAACTTTAAACAAGAAAAGTTGATAAGGCACGGATTCTTTCAAATTTATAACTGCAGTGAAAATAACTTATTTTATTCTCTAATAATTCAGGTTAAAAGCGCGGTAAGAGTAACTCAAAGTCAAACTTTTTTAGACTTTCTTTATCCGATGCAGGTTTAAAAAAAAAAAAAAAAAGAAGTTCGATTTCGGGTTATAACTCGGACTATAATAAATGAATTGAAATGCGATTTGATTAATTAAATAAATATAAAACCAAAGACAATAAGAAAAAGAACTATTTTAAACATGCTTTCCAACTTTATTCATTTATTAACAAATAAAATTGATGCATATAATTGGAACAAGACATTTGGCAATAAATACTAAATTGACACTTTATTATCAGCATTCTAATTTGATTTTTCCTAATCTATCAAAGAGCATTTTCTTTTCATAAGCATTTTGATTATCAGCAAGTTTGTGATAAAGATAAATGTATTTAATGTAAATATTCTTAAAAATTTACAAAACTCCTTAAGTACTTGTTTGTCTGGAAATTTTATACTCCTTTTAAGAAATTAAACTATCTCGAAAAAAAAAAAAAAAAAAAATTTATATAGAGTATTTTGTAATCGATCACGTAAACAAAAATTATAAATCAGATTGCATCTTATTTATAACCAATTGTTTCAATAGATTTTTTTTATATGAATGAGTACATAGAACAAAAAAAAAAATGGTACATAACTGCTGCAGTTGAGCTTATACTATAAATTCAAGTCTGCTTTCAGTTTTTTTTAAAGTATAAATCATGAGATGAACTGAAAATTCATGTAAATGTAATTTCTAAAAAATATTTTCACAATTCAAAAAAAATGTATTAAAATCTAACACTTGGTTGATTTCTATTAATCTGTCAATGTATAAGATGATCTGAAAGATTTTTTAAAATCAAACTACTAATAATCAGGGTTAATGATGTGATTTTTCGCACACACATTCATAGTTTTATATTGTCATGCATTGCTTTGTTTTTTTCCCCCCTAAATCTCATAAAATAGCGAAAATTTTAAATTTTCAGTTTCCTTAACAACAGTTCAACAATTTTCAAACGAGACTTAAAAAATTGGAAAAAATAATAATGTATTCCATCTTTGACTATAATCTCAACTTTATGAATTTGAAAAGATGTTAGAAATAGATGCAAAGTAAACAATGTGTATATTATCCAGTGTAACATTTTTCTGAGAAGGCAGATACAATTTGATCCTTTACAGAGCACTTAAGATACTCTATCTAAACCTAAGTGAAATTACTGATCCATAGATAAATAATCCTTCATTTTTGACAGGTACTATATGCTAGGTTATAATATCGAAGGTAGTGCTTCCCTCAAACAAACGAGAAAAAAAAATTTGATAAAACTAAAAAGCACAAGGTTTAATTGCAAGTACTAAGAGTTAAATATGCAGGATTACTAATGGAAACAATTTTGAAGACACCAGAAGGAAAAGGATTTCAACGGAAAAGAGAAAAATGTAAGGCGGCACAGTAAGGCAATAGTTTCTGAAAATAAATAAAAATCTAAATATTTTCCTTTACATCAAAGGATATTTGATTTAATCCATATTGTAGAATTCTGGATTCAAAATGCAATAAATATGCAATTAAATGATATTCCAAAGAAACCACTTTGGACTATTTACCAACAATAAGGTATTATAATACAATGTAGAAATTAAAGCAGTGAACAAAGCAAAAGTGGATATGTTAATGATTTAATTGCTAGAGAGAGAAAGAGAGAATCGTGATTAATGAAGATGAAGAACAAGGGGATTAGACATCGTATATACTAACAAAAAGATTTTTTTTTAATTAAAAAGAAAACCAACAGTTATCTAAACAGTAAACGTTAAGACAAATTGATTTCAAAACTGATCGATAAATAATATCTATAAAATGACCAAAGAAAAAAATACAACTAAAAGTATATTTAAAATATCTTTCATCTATTCATATTTTAACTAAGAATATCCAGATAGGAAAAATAAATATTTTGGCTTTGTCTAATCCTATACGCAATTCAAATTTTTTAATTGAAAATTATGGTAAATAATTTTTAAAATCCTAACGTTTGGGTCAATTTTTAAATGCACATCAATGATAATTACAGCTTTAAAAACTGACATAAAAATGTTTTGTTTAAAATTATTTATAGTATCAACTTTTGTAGGTTTGTTAGCTTTTTTTATGTGAAGTATAAAAAGCTTATTACAAATAAAATTTTAAAAAGTATACTGAAAAACATTTGTTACATAATTCAATGCCGGAAGTTCTAGCTAACACAATGCAAAATAATGTTTCTCTGATGATTATCTATATTAAGTCATGTCCTAATTTGACAATAAGATTATTTGACAATGACCTCTTTTGTGCAGTGTTCACTAAATTTTGTGAAGGGGAAATCCAGTTTTCATTTCCTACGAGTACATGAGTTCAACATGGACAGCTTATCTCAATAGATTTTCATTCATTTTAACATTAGAGTTGCTTCTTGAGGACTATCTATTGTCATAAGATTTAATATAGTGACTTTACATTTAAAAAAAAAAAAAAAAAAAAAATCAGAAATAGAAAAACGAAAAAAACGCTACACTTGACGAAAACAGTAAATTAAGTTTTTAATTTTTTTTTGTTAGCATCAGTTATCACCAATAAAAAAGTTTAGTAATTTTGAAATACCTCATTTGATACTTATCAAAAGAGCTTTCTAAAACAAGATATACAAACCATTAAAAGACATCTTTTATTTTGAAATTCACCTCCTCAATCGAGTTTGATGTTGACATGAGGATTACTACAAAAAAATTATAATACACTATAAAAAAAAAAAAAAAATTAAGAGCTTTAACAACATTTCATTAAAATATTGACCTAACTATATTATCAACTGAAATTCTTTTTCATTTGACTCTCAATATTCTAAAACTTGTAAAAATTAACTTCCGAAATAAAATCAACAAAAACCAATGTTCAAATTTATTTCTAAAAATTAAATAAATAAAAATGTAAATTTTTTACTTAAAGTGAAAACAAAAATATGACTTTAATAGATTTATTCAAATGTTTTAACACCAGACAGATGCTGATGCTAGAGAGAGATTAGAGCAATATTAGCAAGATATACTAAAAAATTGTTTAGGCTCGTTAAAACATTTTGGTACTTATTTTTGTTTGTTGCTTTTATAACCATGTTAAAATAATTAATACAGACATACTAGCTAAATAAAAACATAAAACAAAGTGTTTACATTTATGACCTAGTGCTAACATGTATAGTTCCGACAATTCATCCAGGATGAAATATCGAAAATATATTTAAAATAAAATCCTAATATTTACATCTCGAAACTAAAACTTTAAAAAAGTTACTCATATTAAAACAATTTAATTCAAAACATTTATGGAATCCAACAAAACATTGTTTTGAGTAACTATAATTTCACACTACATAAAACCTAATTCAGAAATAAAGTTCACGAAACAATAGATACCACATTAAGAATATTCATGAATATTATTTGTCACACAAACATTTTACTATTATAAATTTACCATAAGACTTCATTTCATAACAACTATTATTCTCCTCAAATTTGCATTCACTAGTAAAGAAAAACTATTGTTTATATCTAAAGTTAAAAAGAAATGATCAAAATAGAATCAAACTAAATAATTCCCTCCAAGAACAAGTGTCGTTGTCAGTAGATAACAAAACAATTTATGACTTTAAGAAAAAGATTTAAATGTCAAAATGTTACATTGAATTCAGTGTAAAAGAGATGACAGAACATTTACATTTTTAGATACCCTAGATAAAAATGGGTACGATCTAAATTGATAAACATATTTTATAAGTATTGTAAGCTTAGTAAAACATTTTTTATATCATTATTAATCAACCATTCAAATGAATATGAATTTAATTTGAAACATCTGGTAAAATTCAATTTTATTTTCTTACCTTTTCATCAAGTTATCTAAGTTAATGATAAATTTCCTATTTTATAAACCATTTCTTAACATCTTAAAAAGGTTATTTACAGGACGTAACTTACTCCTCGTCAAATCTTTTTAAATTGTCAATAATTACTAGTAAGGCATTCCACTTCTTATAAACATTTATAGCAATTAAGGTGATTATCGATTAACATTATATATTATATATATATATTGTCCGATTAAAAAAAAACACCTGAAAAAAGTCTATAAAATCATTTTTTACTTATGTTAAACTTTACTTTAAATTAACCTTCTGCTTCATCAATTTTAAAACTAATCCAATAGTCGTGTTTTCAAAAATACATGTTTGATTAATCTATCAAGTTTTTTTTCTTTCTGTGTTTGATTAAATCCCATGTAGAGTAGTAGTAATAATCAGGGTAAGATTAAGCTGCAAAAAAGAAAGACTTAAGGGACTTGAGAAAAATGGCCGACATGCCACGTGACATGGCTACAGATGGCCGGAAACGGTTACAATAATAATAAATATATATATAATTTTTACGATACTCCACGCATCAAGTATACTTTGTTACCAATAGCGACTACATTAAGTTACAACCACAATCTAATATTTTCATAAATATAAGAAGTTTTCTTTACTAAATATAGCAATACTATTATTACTCAAGTTTACATTGTTTATATATATATATATATATATATATATATATATATATATAACAGATTAAACGTATCTACAATTTAAAAAAATTAAAATGGATCACTTCCATGACTACATACAGTAAACAAAAGAAAAGAAAGTAAGCCGAAAAGCATGTTTCTACTGAAAATATACCTAAAATTTTGAATCAGGCATGATTAATTGAAAAAAAAAAGAGGGGGTATTTTTGTCTTTTCTTTATATTCATAGAGATCAAAATGACAATTCGCAAAGATTAGCGGGTAATAATAGTTTTAAAAAGGTTCCTTGCCCGTTACGATGATGGTTAAAAAAGCTTTTACATTATCATCGGCTATAGTATTTCTATATCTTCCCATATCAATGTCACGTGGTACACAAGCTACTAAGAGTAAAAATGACTGCAAACATTGTTTCTAATGTCTAATTTTCATTAAAAACAACAAAATAAAGAAAACATACCTACATCTTAGCATATAATAAAAAAAGATATATATATATAGAGAGAGAGAGAGAGATAGATAGATAGATAGATAGATAGATAGATGATTTAATAGATCTATTTATTTATTCATCATAATTTTATAAAAATTGAAAGCGGTGATCTAATTATTTTTTTTTTTTTAATTATTAGGATTTGCCTAGTCATAACATAGCATGGCGGAATAAGAAATATTCACTTATCTTCCAGTTGTGCTATGTTATGTGGATTAGAGATAGAAATAAAAAGCACTGGATTTCATTTAATGGTATACTGTAAAAGTCAATGTATATCAAATTAAAACAGGTGGCAAGTTATGTGGTTGTGGTTCATGTAACAAAACTATTTTAACTTTAAAATAAATGCACAAAACATTTCTTAAAAAGTGTTTTTTGCAAACTTGAAAAAAAATTGTGGAATGGAAAAACACAAACCAATCCATATTTCAATAAAATGAGTTTAATATTGTTCTAGACAATCTAATTCCAATATTGATCCTTTTTTTTTTCAATATTAGCTAAAAACACCAAACCTTTTTATTACTAAAATGCTCCATTGTTTTAAAAACATGAATTGCTTACCATACATTCGATCCTTGATTTAGCTTTTTAAATAAATGCGAACTTTGAATACATTTAAGAATAAAATCATTTAAATACTTTAAACCAAAATAAAATTACAGGACAACAAAATTATCTTATATTTTTTTATAAAATTAAATAAAATTTTACTAGTTTATGAGAACCATTTTTTTTTTATAAAACTAAAAATCATTTTTATTAATCTGATATAAGCAATAAGTAGCTTAAAACCATTGTTAGATAATGAAAGAAGTATTTAATAATTCAAAATAGAGAATAAGTGATATTGGAATCTAAAGGATTTTTTAATTGTTGGTCAATAAGGTCAATAAAAAAAATATTTGACCTGAAACTTTTAAGTTTCTAAACTGCTTTTTCTTAAAATAAATGAGTTTTATAAAGAACCATGTGGTTAGCGATTTCTTTGAAATTTAGTTAGGAATAAGATAAATAATACAATTAAGTTTTAGTATTAAAATCATAAGAAACTAGTGTATTTAAATGCAGTTTTTAACAGACTTTCTGCAAAGAAAGAGAAACTTATCCTTATAAAAATAATCTTTTTTATAATCAAATACGGCAAAATCCTTAAAATTAAGTAAAAATCGGTCAAGTTAAAAATTAGTCATTTTTAAGATTATTTTAGTTTATACATAAGCGATTTTAAATCCCTTACACACAC
This sequence comes from Sepioteuthis lessoniana, assembly GCA_963585895.1. Classification (NCBI taxonomy): domain Eukaryota; kingdom Metazoa; phylum Mollusca; class Cephalopoda; order Myopsida; family Loliginidae; genus Sepioteuthis; species Sepioteuthis lessoniana. Next base: position 71,191,883 of record OY757925.1, on the reverse strand, counting down.
ACACACACACACACACGATAAAAATATTTAAATAAATAAAAAGATGTTAACTTGTTTATAAAACGGTAAAATCCATCTAGACAAGAAAAAATGAAAATAAAATAAAAATCATACGAATTAATAAAACTCACAAGCATTTGAAAAAATTAAGGGAAACAAAATAATTTGAGTCTCAAATTTGACGTGGGGTTGTATTCGACGGGGGTGGAACTTAATGAAAATTTCGATGTAGGAAAAGAAGGATGTACCAAAGCGTATAAGAAGACAAAGAAGATACGGTATCCAGTTGAAGTTTCATCAGATTTATAAATTTACACCTTTTTTCCTCTCTCGCCCCCCTTTATTTATTATTTTTTTCCTTGTTTTCTCCCTTTAAAAAATATCCGATTGGTAATAATAACTCCTCTAACGACAGTCTACATGGTCAGGCAAGCCGCCATTCAGTATCGATATTGTCGTTGTTGTCAACTGTGAACACTGAATAATAAATCCAATGCAACTTTCCCTTTTTTTCCTCCTTATTTCTTTTTTATTGTTTGGTAACGTGCTGGTGTATATATCTATCTATCTATCTATCTACACATAAATATATATATATATACATATATATAAATAAATAGGCAGGCAGATAGGTAGGTAGGTAGATAGATAGATAGATGGGTTTTTGTTTTGTTTCTGCTTTTTCTCTTCTTTTTTTTTGGTTTGTTATTTTGGTGTGGGATTTAATTTCTTACAAAGATCCTGGTAGTAATAATAATCAAATGGTAGAACTCGGCCGTGTCACAATTTGAAAAAAATCAAGGTATCCACATATTTACTGAAAGCCTTATTTGTGTAACACTTTTTAAAGACAGAAATGCTCCCGTACAATGGCGGAGGAAAAACTGTAGGTTCGAGTTGGCTCCTCTTGCTTCTGCTCTCGTCTTCCTCTACGAGGTGTTTCTCCCTCCGACTTCTTCTTTGTTAACAACTCCTACCATTCCTCCGATTTTTTTACTTTTTTTATTTTGCTTGCTGGTTGGCTTGCTTTTAGTTCGCTTTCCTTTCTTAACCGTCGCTTCAGTAAATTTGGGGGGGGGACTCTTCAGGATTTAAAATTTTTGCCTTTTTAATTAATTAATTAATTTATTCATGAATTTTCTACTTTTTATAAAAATAGTAAAATAAATTTTTTACTGTTCATCCTAATCTTTTTTATTTATTTTTTGCCCCTATTCTCCATTTATTACCACATACACCAACAATAAAACTAAGTGTAGTTTTGTTTTTCATGAATTTATAACTTATTTACCACAATTTCCAATGCCTCAAATTTTCCTTTCCAAACTTAATTCTCATCTTAAATTTGATTTTTATCAAATGTTAATTCTAAAAATTTTCATTACTCATCCACTAAGCAACAAAACGCAAATTAATTAATTTAAAACTGACAAATATTTTTTGATAAATTAATTATATACTTAATATTTTTAGAGATTAATTACTCACATTCATTCACAAACAAAATTTGTCTGAAAAGTCTTTTTTTATATTTTGCTCATTGAAATTTAAATATATTTTTTAAAATAAAAAAATAAAAAAAATAACCATTTTATTGCAAAAGATAACACTAACTAGCTGAAACTCTAGGACAAATGAATTTTTAAAAATAAAAATAAATAGATTTATTCAGGTAGTCTACGAGAGACGTGGTTGCACTAAACGATACAATCAAAATAGGATGAATGCGTATGAATACAATAAAGTTCATTGTGACCTTTGAACTCATGAGGTCACGACCTTTAACCTCTGCTCCCCACCCTATTTGATGACGTCATTTGAGTCATTCAATTGCTTCTAGACGCGCGGTTCGCAACTAAGGTCAACTGAGCCCAGTTGTTAGGTGTTACCGAGGAAAAAAGCCTGATTTTGCGATACTTCATCTTTTAAATAGAACATTATCAGACAAAATTACTTTTAAAAAATTATTTGGGGGCAGATCTATGACTTAATTATTATTGAACAGCAATAATGCCGCAAACTTGATTGTTTTTTTATTTCTTTGTCATTTTATAATCAACGACAGAGTCATTACTTGAATTGACTTATAAAAAAAGATTAATTTTTTAGATAATTATTCTAATTTCTTGAAATTTTAAACAAAACGAATAGTTCTTACTCGATTAGAAGTTAAAGTCCATAAAATTAGTATTCTGTTCATCAAGACACAGAGTTTGTAACTTTGTACAATTTAATGTGTAGACAGTAGTCATTTACTGCTTGGCTTATTATAAGGCAGCCAGTGAGAATCGAACTCACAAACAATGGTCTGACATATTAACTGTTACTAACTGAAAACCCATTCTACGTATGTGATTAAAACTAATAATAACAAAGTATTGAAGATTTCTAAGTAAATAAACGTAGTCGAGAGGTTAACGTTTATCACACCCAAGTGGCTATTACTCGTACTAAAAATGTAAACAACATACTATTCTATGTCTCGATTTTCCGCCTTTGTTTTTGACTTAATTTGATTTGGTTGGTTGGCCGACTTGGCTAGCTCATTTCATATTATGTCAAAATGATACTGTTTCAAACAGAATCTTCAACCCTTAGCAGTATCTATTTTCTATCCAGTGTGAACTGATCCAAGCCATGATCATATCTAAAAAAAAACAACTGGTATGACATTAGCTAGATGGAGCTACAATTACCAATTGCACCACATACATGACAGTTTGAAATGTGGGAGGTATTTCTCTCACATCATGTAAATCAAATTTCTTGCTTTTTTTAAATATGCAAATAGTACAAAATACAATCCAGACTTCTATGAGTCACTGCAGAAAATTTGGTTGCCATAGCTCTAGCTATTGTTGAGAGCAGTGATGAAAGTCTGGCCAACCAAAATGACATTTGGTAAATTTTCTTAAGGCCATTAGATTTTTTGTTTTTTTAATGACACTCAACTTTTGTGAAGTATTTAATGCTAAAACCATCATTGTAAAAGAATAGTAGTGATACTATTCAACCAGTGTATAGTAAGTTGGCGACTGTTGTCAAGGGCGACCCAAAGGCTCCCTTTTCAATAGCTACTACACCAAGGTGTAGGGGAGGGCATAACTCCTTCCCCAGGAATGCTCCACTGTTACCCTTGATACGTACCTTATAATGCTGAGTATTAAGCAAGGAAGTATCAAGTACCATTTTTAAAGTCTTTGGTATGACTCAACCTGGGAATGAACCCTGGTTTCCCGGGCCATTAGGCTAATGAGACGTCGTACCTTTCCCAAGGGTATTAGTCCAAATGTAATAGTGTGACTGGAGCTCAAACTCTAACTATGATGCTGCAGTCCAGTATGTTAGTCACTACTCCATAGAGACTCCCCAACTAAGGTTGTTAGGGTATGGAGAGTTTTGGTGCTTCTACAGAACAACCAACTAATGAAAATTTACATTAATCTTGTTTTAAAGTACAAAATAATTATATAGAAATATAATACTTACATTTACCATCCAGAGAAAATTTCAGTCCTTAGCCTCATTTTTTCAATGAAGAGTTACAGCCTCAAGATGATGACTTCAACTAGCTACAGTTCACCCAGTAGCCATATTTCTGTAGTCTTTCTCTCTCCAAACTACAAGAAAGTGTTCACTTATAGTGATATTCTAATTTTGGGATTTAACCATAAATGTTTAGTTAAAAAAATGAAGCAAATGACCGAAACTTATTCTTATCTAAATGGTGAGTGTAAGTATTGAATTTCTGGCGGGGGTGTCCTCGTGGTGTAATGGTTAAAGCGATGGACTGCGGAATCGTAGTACGCGAGTTCGTACTCCAGTCGTGCTATTACGTTCACTTTCGGGCAAATACCCTTGGGAAAGGTATGAACCCCCTTATTCTCCCAGCTATGGATTAAATAGCACCACTGCTGTTCTTCTAGGAGAATGGCTTTGGCATTAAATAACCTACTAAGAGTTGATATGCCATTAAACAAAAGAAACCAAAACCAAACTGAATTTCTGTATAATTTTTTGTACATTACCACAACATTTTCAAAGAAGGATATTGAAAGAAATTATACCATATCAAAAAAAGAGTTTCAGAGATGCTTTGAACAATGGAAACCTCACTGGAATAAGTCAGTTGAGTAACAACTAATGAATTGTTTTGAAAAAAAATGAATGTTTTATTCATAGTTCATTTCCGGCTGTAGCTCTCAGTCTTGATACTTTTTAAAAACACCTTAAACCTAGTTGCCTGGGCCCATAAAAATAACTGACTGCATCTCTGCAGAGGGGTAAAACTCCCTCAATGAGAGTCCTGAATATGACATTAAACAATCTGATAGTAATGCTGAAGCTTCGGAGAATATGCAATACCTCTTCATTGCTATCACTCCCAAGTCCACTCTGACCCAGAGTGGTAGCACCTGATAGGGTCCTATCTATGAGTCAAATAGAACTGTTTGACATTTAAACTGAGTGCAAACAAATGACTAATGCTAAATTGAATTATTTGAAATGGAACTTTTTGACCATTTAAATGTGTGTAAACATATGACTGATGTTTATTTGAATTGTCAGTGATACATAGCAATACTTGGAACCATTTAACTTTGTTGACTTATGCTAGATTGAATTGTTAGAAGTAGAACTGTTTCATCATCTAACTCTTTATTTATAAAATGTGTTTACAAATCATATATTTAATATATATGTAAAAACAAGATTTGACATTAAATAACCAACAATGGTTAAACCAAAGCAAAACAACCATCAAAATAATTCCTTTAGCATTCAACACACTTATTCCACTAAATTTCCCATTGGTTGAATCACTTATAAAATTTCTCTTTTGATATTTCTTTTGACATCGTCCTTATCCTTAAATCATAATCTTGAGATGAAAGAAGAAAAATTGCACCGAGCTAGGTGGTTCTAGCGTGTATGGAGGGTGTTGCACTAGTACAATCCAGTCTTTAACCAATTACTGCTGATCACAAAGTATCAAGAACAGGTACTGACTCACAAGAAAAAGTCTAGATGTTTTGACTGCTGTCTAAACATCTGGATATTATCATTTTATTATATAAAGTGCTCAGCTGTGTATACATATTCATTTAGATTTTAACTTTAACATTTGAAAAATTGAAAGCTAATATAGATATATCATCATCATCATTATCAAGGTGTGCTGACAGCATGGATTCCCTTGATTCTCTCTCAACTTTTGTTCTTATCAATCATCATTCTTAGCAAGTCCTCTAGACAGCATCCAGTTTCCACACAAAGCTGATGAATGTAAGTTTTTGCTGATCAGCCAACACTGGTGTATCCATGTGTAAGAATCCATTGGAGACCATCACTTATGAGTTTGTCCTTATTTCTCTAGCAAGTTTCAGCATGTCTTGTTTATCTGAGATGGTTTGTGAGATGAGAGGTAAATAGCCAAACAACTACTGTTTTGTAGGGTGCTACTTCCAGGATTTGTTCAAAACAGCACGCATTATTCTTGCATAGTTCTAGTCAAGCTTTTTTTCCAGGCATTTCATTAAAATTCAAGTGGTGCAATTGTAATGACACGGCTACGACTTGGAAGAAATCCCATTTTATTTCATCAGAGAGATCATATTTCCATATAGTCAATAACCTATTTATAGCAATTCATTCTTTACCAATATGTATGTACACATTACTTTCTATAGATGAGATATTGTTAATGAGGTATATGAACTGGTCTACTAATTTCAGAGACTTACCATTTAATAAAGAGATGGCACTATTTTGATTAGTTTGTATAATATAGAATACACTGAATGCATCTACTGCATAAGGATAAGACACCTCCATATATACAAAAAATAAGGGTGTCCTGGATATGATACTAAACTGTATGTGATGCTGAGACTCCAGTTTTAAAGGTTTGGGGAATCATCCCTTCATAGTCATAACTCCCAGTATCATTGCAGATAAATTTTGTATTATGGTTGTTATTTAGAAAATTTTCCCACAGGCCTCAGGTTGTTTACAATACCCGCTGTCATTCATTTCAGAACTGAAGAGGTCATAGCTGCTTAACTTCAAGGATGTCACAGGAACCAATGCTTTGAGCGTGACTTTGACCATAATTGTAAAAAAACTATGCTTTGTTTAGTCTGGCATAAAGGTCTCATATTGCTTATGGTACCGGCTATTCCGGTAGTGGTCACCCACAAAAGTACAGAGAAGTTTCGTTGTTTAACCTCTATGATCTAGCATGTACTGGAGCCATAAGTGTGACTTTGACTGTGCATCAAATTCTGTATTTTAGAGAAGTCCTTGTGGCATAGAGACTAATCAGTTGTACAGCAACATAATAAATAATTTTGAACTCCAGTCACACTATTACATTCACTTTTGGACAAATACCCTTCAGAAAGGTATGAACCTTCTTATTCCTTCTCAGCAATGTGTTAAATAGTACCATTACTGTTCTTCTATAAAGAGAGCTCTAGCATTAAATAACCCACAAAGGTTGATATGTCATTAAGAATAGAAACCAAATCAAATTTATATCTTAATTGAGTCTATGTCTGATTTTCACTAAAATTCCCAAGCCCAGTTAGCTGGGGCTGTAGAATACATTGACTGCATCTCTGTAGAGAGATAAGACTCCACCCAACGAAAGTCCTGTATACAACCTGCTTCAATCTTGGAGCTTAGGAGAATGCACAGTACTTCTTCATTGCCATCACTCCCAAGTCCACTCTGACCCAGAGTGGTAGCACCTGATAGGGTCCTATCTATGAGTCAAATAGAACTGTTTGACATTTTAAACTAAGTGCAAACAAATGACTAATACTAAATTGAATTATTTGAAATAGAACTGTTTGATCATTTAAATGTGTGTAAACAAACAACTGATGTTTAATTGAATTGTTATTTATACATAGCAATACTTGGAACTATTTAACTTTGTTAACTTATACTAGATTGAATTGTTAGAAATAGAACTGTTTGATCTTGGAGATTTGGGCAATGTGGAGTAGCCCTTCATTGTAATTACTCCCAGGTCCACTCTGACTCAGAGTGGTAGCACCTGATAGAGTCCTATCTATGGATCAAATAGAACCAATTATATGCAAACAAATGACTGTTATATAGCAATACTTGAAACCATTTAACTGCATGCAAAATGAGTGCACACTCATTTAAGAATGTTATCTACAAAATATGTTTACAAATCTTATATATATTTAATATGTATATATAAACAGGATTTGGCATTAGATAACCAACAATTGTTGATATGCCATAAAACCAAACTAAAATTTCCTATTTTTGTCTACATTTTATATATATATATATATATATATATATATATATATATACACACACCGGACATTGGCCTAGCGGTTAGAGTGTTGATCAATCCCAGGTCGAGTCATACAAAAGACTCAAAAAATGGTACTTGATGCCTCCTTAACACTCAGCATTATAAGGTACAGATCAAGGGTAAAGTGGAGCAATCCAAGGAAAGGAGTAGCACCCTCCCCTACACCTTGCTATCGAAAAGGGAGCCTTTGGGTCACCCCCGACTGGTCGCTAATTTATATATACATATCTCACTATCACCAAAACTCACCTATATTACTTATAGATTGTAAGATGATCATTATTGAAAATATAGGACAGAGTTGATATTATCAAAGTTTAAGATAATTACAAGGATGAGTTTTGCAATATTTTGGTGGTATGTATTAGATTGCAACATATATATCACCTGACCGAGCCAGTACCAGCTGAGGTTGGTTGTATTATGTTTGTTGGTGTGCTGACCCATTATACATTTCTCCACTCTTTGTATGATTTGAAAACTGTACAGATGAATATGCAACATAGTCTAATTCAGGAATTTATGCTTTACAAGTTCAAACTGGGCCATAACTCCATAGAAACAACTAAAAACATTACTTGTGTGAAGGGTGAAGGTGCAGTTGATCACAGTATAGTAACCAGATGGTTCAAGAAATTTCACTTGAGTTGCAAGAACCTCGATGATCAAGCAAGGTCAGATAGACCAAAAACCCAGGAACCTGAGGCCATGCTCCAAGCCTTAGAAGCAAATCTGATGAATAGTACTCAGAAAGCATCAGACAATCTCGGCATCTCACAGTTCACTGAGGTTTGTCACATAAATTATAGGCTTTTAAGTACGTTTTCATTGAGAGAATGTGGCATTTTGGTGATTCTGGTGTGTCTGATGAGCATGAATGAGCTACTGTATTGTATGGGTGGGATGCAACTAACGGTGGTTAGCTAGGGTTTCTTAAGACAGCAACTACAAAGATGACTGTTTCCTTTCCCCTCCTCCAAATGAGGCCTGGTACTTCAAAACACTGTATTATTTTCTTTTACAGCTGTTTTAAATAAAGCCCTTGACAAAGCTCACTTGATCCAATCCCTACAAGATGTACTGGGGCGGGGGCATTTGATGCTTTATGAGATTCTCGATTTTTGTACATGTATGTAATCATAATCCAACAAAAAAGTCACATCATAGCAAAACTTTTCCTAGAGCACTTTGAAACGGTCTTACTTGGAGAATAAAACTATTTTTAGTCTAATCAGCAGCAGAACGAAAATTTTGTAGGTTCTGTATATGAGCTGAACCTCATTTTTTAATCATTTAAATTCTCAATATAATGGAGTTACGATGAAATGCTAATTAGAATCCTTCAGTTCTTCCTAAATAGAAAAGTTATGTAACAAATTATTGAAAATTAGTCTTATTTTGATTGTGGATATAAGTATTACCCTTTTCTGTAAAATTTATATAAATTTTAATCGGATCACTATTCTATACAGTGGAAATTTACTAAGCTTTTTGCTTAGATGTGGCACAAGGCCATATGAAAGGGGCACCCAATGAGACTCGAACCACTATTCTATACAGTGTAGAAGAGTGAAGTTTATATTTTATTCATTACATTATTAAATAATAACAAATATATTTTAATCTTTTTGGGTAATTATCTAGAATATTCCACTGAAGAAATGTTAGTGTTAATGAACAAAAATGTTCAGAAATATAAGATTTATATTCACCATCTAGATAAGAATAATTTTCCGTCATTTTTTTTTTAACTTAACTAGTTAAATTTTAGCCCCTCCTCTTCAAGATATCAGCAAATACCGTAAGTCGCCATCTTCTTGGGTGAAAGAAAGACTAAAAATATTTTGAATGAGTGAATTGTAACCAGTTATTTCTTCTTTATTTAATGGCATATCAACTGTAGCGAGTTGAAGACGTGTGTTCGGTAAAAAAAAAAAGGACAATAATGATTGAACTTACTTTTATCTGCTAAATAAAATATTATATTTCTTTATGATTCTTTCGAACATTACCGCAGACATTTTTTTTCAACAAGATATTCTGAACAAATACCCTTTTTTAGCATCATTGGTTGGCCCTATCCAAAAATAAAGTCGAGGAGGATATATAAAATATGAAGATTATTACTTACTTTCTATTATTATTCTTTTTCATTTTCCTCCATTTTTGGTCAAGAGGGAAATTTCAAACTTTACGATTATCTGTCCTGTTTGAAAAAAAAGAAAAGAACTAAAAATCCAGAGGGCGACACTGTAAAAGAGAAACTGAACTATTCTTTTCATTGTTACTTTCGTTCTTTCTTTAGTCTTTGTCACAATCTGTCTTGACCGTTTCTGTCTCCTGCCTTCACCTTTTTCTTTAACTACACGCGCTTCCCGTAAAATTGTGAAATGGAGAAAAATCTATTTAAATCAAATAAGATTTATTTCAAATATTTTTCTGTGTGTTATTTCTTTTCTTCGTTCATTCATTTTCTTTCCCCTTTCACTCGCCCCGCCTGTTCACCTTTCAACGACCCCACTTTGGAATGAACGCCAGCCTGGGTCCAAATAAGTTTAACTCAACCTCTTTTTTTGCTTTTTCTTTTTTTTTTTTTTTTTTTTTCACTGACGTAGTAAACCCGGCAATTAGTCCACAGCTTGTTTACCCTTCTTTTATTAGTCGCTACTTTTATTTTCATTTTAGGGACTTTTTTCTTTTATCCCTACCCATGCAAAGGTGGGTATTTTTAATGTCTCCAGACTAAATTTTTGGTTTCGAATAGATGTTAGGTTTCGCTGGGTCCGGCTATATCCACCACCCTACAAAATTATTAAACTTGGGCCTTGCACAAAATTATAGACACCTCTTAGACACTCTTTAAAATATTGTACGCTGACTGTATCCCCTGCAGAGAAGACCCCCCCCCCGCCAACAAATACACACTCGCACAAAAATGATTATCTTGGGTTTGATGCTTAAGTGCATCTGATGGTGAGGCTCCACTTCTAGAGATCTTGGGAGTGTAGAGGACTCTTTCAGGCCGGTGTTAGTGTCTCAGGACACCACTGAATCTATTATACGCCCACCCTCATGAATTTATGATATGTCCCCAAATATATGATACGGGCCCTCACCCTACTACATGTCAATTTTCATAAAGTAGTATTCATAGGTTAAATCTGAAACCTGCCTGGGGGGGAGCTCTCCGATCAGTGGGTTCGGGGGTAATACGCAAAAACACTGTACTCTTTCATTGTCATTACTTCCAGCTCCACACGGAGAAGCTGTTAAGGTCTCATCTCTGGAACAAATAGATCGATTTAAAAGTTATTCGTATTCTATTTGACCGTTTGCAAAAAAAAAAAAAAAACTATAGAGGAATAACTACAAATTAATAATGGACGCGATTCTCTAACCTCGAGTCATAAAATAAAAGTAGATGGGTTGACATGCCGTTAAAATCAGTCAATCTAAAAAGTAAAGTTGGCGACCGTAGTCGAGGGCGACCAGAAGGCTCCTTTTTCAATAGCTACGACACCGAGGTGTAGGGGAAGGCGCTACTCCTTTCCCTGGATTGCTCCACTTTACCCTCGATACGTACCTTATATTGCTGAGTGTTAAGCAAGGAGGTATCAAGTAACATTTTTAATGCGACGTGGGATTGAACCCCGGTTTCCCGGACCATTGGCGAACCCACTAGGCCAATGATAAAACATGTGTTGATAAAAATGGCCTGAATTGAAAAAAAAGTTATTTGTACCGTATTTAAATGTTGTCATTCGTGAGAAGAGTGAAAAATCTGATAAAGAATTTTTTGTGCTAAATAATTTTTTGAATAATTAAATAAAACGGAGAATTTTTTTCTAAAAAAATGTTCTTTTACACTGTTAAAACGATTTTATTTGAATTAAAGTTGTTTTTTAATCAACCAAAAGTTTCTAAAATTTTCTCTACTTTATTTAAATGAATTCAGGGACATTTTATAAAATGAATAAACCTAAAAAACAGAAATATTTAAAAGAAATTTAAAAATATTTTCGAATTTTCTCCCTTGCTATTATAACGAGGAATGTTGTTATGTTACTTATAACGAAGAAGGTGGTATAGGTTACCGTCTTCGTTATATTAAAAGGAATATATGAGTCGGAACGAAGATACTGAAAGTTTTCAAGAAGGTTTAATGACAGCTTGAGTTGAAGGGAAGTCTTTTGTACCGAAAGTCTTGTAGGAAGAAGAAAATAGTTATTGAATTGAGAAAATTACAGCAGCTAAATGTCTGAGCGGAATATACTCGCTACCGTCAAGGCAAATATAGAGTTGCTGATTTTAGAACACAGGAATGAATGTTCAACCATAAATACGTGGTCCTGCTTGCTGCAGGAGAGAGGCATGAAGGTCTCCAGAAAAGGTTGTCCAGGAATGAAGTAGCTGAATTGTCAGAGGCAGAATTAATTCGTCTAATCCATATTGAACTGGGAACACCTGGGTCTAGAAGTGTAGACCCGAGGGTCCATGAATCAGACGGCTCTTTCCTCATAGTGTTATGTTGCTGCTAGGAAGGGAGCGGACAGACCAACGTCTGTCCTGCTCGAAGGTTGCTGAGGAAGAGGTACTTTGGCGGGCTTTCATCGAATTTGATCTGCCCAGGAAAGTCATCCGGGCCGAATGGGATTCGTCATCTCCATTGGGTGAAAATATATGGCGAGACCAACGGTTAAAATAATTTACGCGCTAAACATACGAAGTTCTTTCTGCTACACTATCTATCTTTATTTATTTATTTATCTATTTAGCTTTTTGTGCTCTTTCTTAGATATATTGTGCCCAAGAGTTCCATCGCCGTCTCTTAATTGTTAGTATGAGGACCCTATGCGCTATCTCTGATTAGAGCCTTTAATTTTGATTCTCTTCTCTGTGTGAGAGAGTGCTCATGGTGTAGGAGCTAAAGTGCTGAACTGCGACATTTTAGTGAAAGTGTTCGAACTCTAGTCCTGCTATTATGTTTACTTTTGGACTAATACCTTTGAACAGGATATGAACTATTCTTCCTCAGAGGTGGTTTTGACATTAAATAACCCACGAAGGTTCATATGCCATTAAACAACCAAACTTCTCTTTTTCTTTGTCATGCTTACATTTTTACCACGTAGCCACTATAAAATTGTTGTGACGTGCACACAGACATGATACGCATATAGCACTTTCTTTAGAATACATCTATATGAATATCTTATGAGTCGTATTCTACAACGCATATTTTTTAGATTTTTTACACTAATTGCATTCAACACAATATTTGTATTTATTCTTTTCTTTTTTTAAGTAATATTAACAAAGAAGAGCTTGAGGAATTAGAGGCTCTACTTCCTGTTTTAGCATCACACATTCTTGACTGTCTAACAAATTCTATTAAAAGATCGTTTCCCAAGTTCTAAAATCTGAAATATTATTGCGTTTATCTTAAGTGAGAGACGTAGATGGTGTAAACTGGTTATCACCGAAGAAAAGGGACGGGGCAAGTCAGGTTCAAACTGCCGAGGAATCTGTTTGCGTTTCACTTCGTTCTCATGCCCTAGGGAAAGGCAAGAATATCATCTTTTCTCATCCCACCAATGCTAAGACAGGCTGGGCTCCCTAACCTTGGTAGAGCAACTGTTTTACGAGAAGAAAAGCTAAATTCAAAACAAGGAGACTGAGATCTGCTGTTTTTGTGTTCAACCTCGTTTTGACGACTCTTACGGTAATACGTGTCAACTTGTATAACACCTTGACCTTCGCTTAGACAATGTCAAAATTGATTGATTTATTTTAACGGCATGTCAACCTGCCAAGGGTTAATTTATGTCTAGAGGTTAGGGAATCATGTACATTGTACGTTTATATTAATATTATTTTGCGTATCGCTGTTTCTCCTGAGTTTTTTTTTTCACAAAGTTACATACGTGGTGCTTTCAATAAGTTTCCAGACTTTTTTTGTACAGGCATTTAAAATTGTCGTAGACTCTTGAAAATTCACTATGTTATTGCTATATATCTTATGAGATGACTGACCAATTTTTATGATTTTACGTTCTAATAAACAGCTACAGCAGCAATTGGAATACACCCTACTGAAGCCTGATTGTCACAGCTGGTGAATTTTAAAAATGTAATCTGGATGTGAGGACACATTAGAAGAACAATATGCAATAAAATTCTGTTTTAAACTTGGAAAAACTGCCACGGAAACGTATGGAATGCTTCGGACTGCTTTTGGAACATCTTGCATGAATCGAGCATCAGTTTTTGAGTGGCATAAGAGATTCAAGGAAGGCACGGAGTCTGTGAGGGATGATGAGAGGTGTGGGAGGAGTAAGGAAATCAATACACCAGAGTTACTATTTACCAACCATCAATTTACCAATCAATACACCAGAGTTGATTGGCCAAAGAGTTAGGGTTACTATGTTGAGGTTTTAAGGGAGTTCAGGAAGAGATTCTTAGGGAAGAGGCCAGCACTCTTCAAATCGGGTCAGTGGCCTTTCCACGAGGACAATGCACCAGTCCACAACTCAATTCTTGTCACAGGCTATTTGACCAAGATGGGCATCAAGACAGTTCCTCAGCCTCCTTAAAGTCCAGACCTTGCTCCCTGTGACTTTTGCTTATTCCCTAAGCTCAGAGGCTGTCGTTATGAGACAATTGAGGAGATGAAAGAGGCTGTGATGAAGGTCATTGACACACTCACACAAGAGGACTTCCATGGGCCTTCCAGAAGTTGTTAGAACGGTACAACAAGTGCATTGCAGCCGGAGGAGATTACTTCGAAGGGGACTAGAGTTTATAAATAAAAGTGCCCATACGAAAAAAGTCTGGAAACTTATTTAATGATCCTCGTATCACGTGTACTTATTCAATAAAAAAATTTATACATTTGTATGAGTTCAAGTATGCCTAACATTATTATTTTATACATGATTATATGTCTACAAATAACTGTTTCTATGTAATAATAATCATTTGTTTGAAGACATATGATTTCAAGCAATTAATATTATTAATCCTGAGTAAACAACATAAGCATCAATACTAATTTTTTTAATACAATTAAATAATACTAAAGTAAGTAAAGTTGGTGATCGTGTTGTATATTGACCTTCGACCCGGCCAAACATGCCATACCAAAGTGATGCACCGGAAGGAAGTGACACATTCGCGTAGGCGGATTTGGCTGACGAAATAGGACAAGGTAATAGCCCATGATACACTCATAGACTGATGCACCGGAAGAGAGTGACCTCTGAACTGCATGACAGTTATTTCCGCTTGATGACGATCAAACATGCCATTCCAAAGATTGAGTGGGCGATTGAATGGGTGAAGACAGGAAGTCAGATGAGTTGGGGATCAGAGAAGTCGGAGTCAAGATGTGGTAAGGAAAACCACCACCTAATATATATATTGAAGACACTAACTGAAACTTCTAATCTAGACTGAATATAAGTACTTATATATATATATATATATATATATATATTAAAATGAATGGGTCCACAAAGAGATTTGTATTTTTTTTTAAATTATTTATTTTGTTCTCTCTGATACATGCTTCTACCCTCCTAAAGAAGAAAAGAAAGAAAGGAAGAAAAAAAAGTAACATCTGCAAAGGGTCTATCATAGGTGGGGTAGCCCGAAAAGCAGTCAAATTTTTCAAGTATTCTCTGAAGATGCGAGGAAGGTGGAAGCGCGTGTTGGAATGAACAAAATAAATAATCTAAAAGATATAAATCTCTTTGTTGATCTATTCATTTTAGAATATATACTTTTTCCACTCTTTGGATCAACAAAGTAAGAAAGAAAAATTCATATACATATATGTATATATTTAAATGCATAAGTTTTTTAAAAACCTTATTTCAAAAAAAAAAAAAAAGGACTCAATACCGGCTTGAGGAGGAAGATAAATCCTAAAATAAATTGCACTTCTTTCACCCCTCTTTGGTTTTTACTCTCTTTTCTCCCGCCTAAAAAAAGAGTGCGTGAAACTGACAGTTATGGGCAGTCAAATATAGAATATAGGGATTACAGCTGTAGGTATTACATCACTTGCCTTCCAAATAGTACTTCCAATGGCTGCTAGATGACGTAACCAAAGTAGCATATAAAATGGCGTGACAAAGTCAATCCCTCTCTTTCTCTTTCTCTCTCTCTCTCTCTCTCTGGTTTGGCCTCGAGAACCAAAAGCAAGCACAAATGTGTGCGTTTCCCAATTGGAGGATCTCTCTCCAACAAACTTCGTGAGTCTTCAGACAACATCTTCCATTCTATTAAGAACTCCTAAATTATACCAGAAGACTTTTCCATTGCATGATAGGATTTTTCTCTATAAATTGTCTTATCGTATTTCATCTCATTCCTATATTCATTCTACTAGATTTTCTCCGACAAAAAATATGTTATTGGCAATTCGTCAGGAATTTATATTTTACCCGTCATACATTTCCTCTGTTACAAGTATCCGAATTGTGTTCATCACACTCAAATAATTGTGACGGCGAATTATGCTACTCAAATACGACAAATATACAAAGATAAAGTCAATACCAAAGCTCACTTGATTCCATTTCCACAAGATGCATGAACTACAATTCATTTTGTTATATATATATATATATATATATATATAATCTTTCTCCGTCCTAAAGGTATCCTCTAAGCATTAACAAGAAATTGGAAGGTGAAGTGAACTTTAGCAGATTTGGTCAAAATTCGAACCCGGTTTGAGAGTTTATCGTTTATGATACCTCTTTTTACTTTTATAGTGTTGGAAAAATGTAATTGGTTTTTTTATAAATGACCTCTTGTTTAATACAAGAAAACATTTAGAAAATTATTGAATAAAAACGAGGATGAAAATTGATTGAGAAGCAACAAAGTTTATATTCCAACTGGTGCGTAAATACAACACAAAGTTGGAGGCGCATGGTTATCGACTAAGAAAACAGACTCGGTGACTTGAGTTCAATTCTTGAACGAGGCTGTTTACGTTTCACTTTGGTAAAAAAAAACATGAACCCATCTCTTCTCGCACCAGTTATGGGTAACATAGTAGGGCTGACTAGGCTTTTTAGCAATGGCAGTTGGTAGATTTAGACAAGTTGATTAACCTCCATAAGAATAATACAAAAGGAAAGAAAAAAAAAAACATTTATATGTTAAAGAAAAAACATTCCAAAATAATAAATATTAAAAGATGTTCTAAAGTGTTTTTGTGTGAAAGCGGGAATTAATATCCTTCTGGTTTGGTTTGGTTTCTTTGTTTAATGGCATATCAACTCTTTTTAGGTCATTTAATGCCAAAGCCATTCTCCTAGAAGAACAGTAGTGGTACTATTTAACCCATAGCTGGGAGGATAAGGGGGTTCATACCTTTCCCAAGGGTATTTTCCCGAAAGTGAACGTAATAGTGCGACTGGGGTACGAACTCGCGTACTACGATTCTGCAGTCCATCGCTTTAGCCATTACACCACGAGGACACCCCCTATCCTTCTGGGTACGGTGATGAAGGAATAGTAATGTGTTGGATCGTGGGTGCTGACTCTTTCTACTAGTGTTGTAGTCTCTGTCGCAAGGTGTAATGTTGTCCGCCGGGTTCGTGAACTCTGTGAGCTCTCTGAATTCTCTCTGCTGGGCGAAAAGGGTTCTTATTTATATCTGTCGAGTGGATCAAAAGGCTCGGCCAAAAATATTCATAATTTTGATCACGAACACTTTTGATTGGTCCAGAAATCTTGTTAAATTTTCTTTTATTCTAACCCAGAACAATGCGTCGCGCCAGATGTGCACAAACAAGTTTTTGTCATTATTTCTTTTTAAACGTCTCAGAGTGAACATCCGATTCTCTGCACTTACTCAGTGACGCTACATAGCTTTGGTAAAGGAATCGGTCTTGGAAAAGAAAAATTCTGAATTCAAACAAGTTGTACTCAGATTAAAAATTTTCCATGTGTCGAACCCTACACATAAGAGATTGGTTGGGTAAATACTGAGAGTTTTTAACTATGGCACGGCAACCGATCTAGGAGAAGGAAAACTATTTAAAGTCGATTTACTCGGCTTAGAAATTGACCTTGTGCCATGTTCTTACAGTAAGAAATACAAAATATACACATTTTTAAAACATACATACAACACTTAAAATTTTAGAGACTGCTTACGTCCCCTACGCATTGTTGTTGTTAGCAGCGGTGGTGAACGTTTAGCAACATTGACAAATTGTTGTGCCTTGTTACTTAAAAAAAAGAAGTAAAACAAATGAGTGGACGAGAATATTGGTGAGATCCAAAAACTTTAATGACAGCCAGAGAGATAACCCTTGTACTGTGAGTCGTATGAATGGAAGAAAACAGTTGCAAATGTTAGAGCAGGAATTAAGCGTTCGACCTGAAGTTTCGCAGTCCAATTGGTCTAGAAGGAAGGAATAAATGATAAAGGAATGGTCTCCTAAAGGAACAAAGTTCCACGGTTGAATGCGCTTTCATGTTGATGTTCTGTTCTGCTACTAGATGAATGAGGAAGAGAGCTCGAGTGCGCGTTACACAACCTTTTATATTGCCCGGTAAAGTCATCCGAGCAGAATGGCATAAACCATCCTCATTGGTCGAAAATATGAAATCGAAACCTCAACGATCAAAACAATTCCTGTGCTAAACAATAATTTGAAATTCTTTCTTTCTGCTACAAACGTTAAAGCGAACGGATGTTGTTTGGTAGGATATTCATGCGAACCCAACTTTACATCAAATTCTTCTTAAGTTGTTGTGTTTTTTTGTTTTTTTTTGTTTTTTTTTTAGCACAATGAAAGTTAGATTTAAGTCACTACAAATGTCCTTTTCAGTCATATGCGCCAATTCAAGGCGACATGAATGGTAAGTAACTGCCTCATATTAGATTTAGACTCATCCGTTGAAAAGATCCTAACTTGAACTACGTATTAAAAAAAAAAGAAAAAGAAAGAAACATCTTAAACCCACACAATTCTTCTTTGTATTTTTTTAACCCAGATTTCTGCTTACTTTCATTTTTCTACCATCCACATACCCTCTCGACCTTTTTTAGATTTAGATCACGCCTTTTTCTTTGGTGTATACCACCAAGGTTTCATCATAGTTCTAAAAGTACTCCAGGGTGACACGAAAGTCATGCTATCATTGGGAAAAAAATTATTTTTCTTTCAGATATTAACACTTTTAGACCCTGAAATTTTTCAATTGTAGCGACATTTTGGGGCTACCTTACTCATTCCATCACTTTCTTCCACCTGATTGAGTGAGTGCGGAGCGCTAGCACATGATAACAAAATAATTAAAAAAAAAACATGTTGTCTTGCGAATTTTGAGGAAAAATGTCTCGTAAAATAAACTTTATCTTTTATGGCTTTAAATATCGAAAATTTTACTAAAATCCGATAATTAGCCGATTTGAGGGAATTAAAAAAAACGATGGTTTTGTTGGGGTCGGACTGAAGGTCAAGGGAAAAGCTGTGTTGCCGTTTGATATCTGAATCCATTATGAGGTTATTTTATTTTACCCCACTTTGTCTAGTTGGTGTAACTCCTTGAACAAGAAAGGCCCAAAAAGAATTATACGAAAGAAGACAGCAACAGATAGGAGACGAAGACGTTTCTTTAGATATTTTTCCTTTATTTCCTGGGTTCAACAACCATTCCATGGGTGAGGGAATTTTCCCTGAATACAATTGAAATGGTTGAATCCTCCAATTAAGGTGTCTAAAAATACGTTAATCGTTTCTTGGTATATGCTTGTCCTCATTTGGTATTTTAAAGTTTCAACAATGGTTAGTTGCTTTTCGTAGTTTGTCGAAGTCCAGTGTTTTTAGTTCGTAGTTCCATTTCGTAGCCTTTTATATTTCGGCATACTGTTAACCGAGAGGACTGTTACTGGTGAAAAGACTAACCAACGCCTCGTCCAAAGATGTATGCGTGGCGCCTGCCACCAGTCAGCAAAGTGTTGTCAATTCGCCGGTCACTGCCTGATAAAGAATGAGCCTGCTTCCCTTGTCGGGAGGCCTCCTTTTTCTTTACGCATGCGTCGTCCCTTTTTCCTGTCAGAGACCTCTTGGAGTTTCTGCATATTTTGATTGTTTTCTTTTTTAATTCAATTAAATTTTTTTTTAATTTATTCATTCCTTACAGTTTAACAGATGTGTGAATTTTTGGACATCCTTAATATATTGTAATATATATTAATATTGATATTATTGTTCGCTATATTTATAAATAAAGAATAATCTGTATTAGCGATAGAGTATATATCTAAGAATAACGAAGACATCGAGTCAACGGAGCTTTCTGGCTGTCAGTTTCTCACCCGATGCGATCGACGGACCAAGTGGGCGGATGTGATGATCATCCCTTTATATACTATTGTGCATAGGTGAACAAAAAAAAAAAAGACAGCGAAGGAAGTACGGAAGGGTATAAATAAATAATGGAGAGAGAAAAGTTTTTTTTTTTTAAATAGACAAAAATCAAACAAACAAAAGAAAAAAAATCCTTTAAAGTAGTGAAGTGGAGAATGTATTAAGGATAGCTGTTCTGCCGTTTAAGTAACTTAAACGGCAGAACAGCTATCATCCATGACATAACTCAAAAGCGGCTATGTAATTATGCAATCATAATGATTATTATTGGAAAGGAAGTGAAACGCACACGTGTTACCAGTGACCAAGGTGCACGAAGCAGGGTAGACACGTGACACGTCCCACGTGCACAGATCTGGCTGTACGTCAACGTACCATTGTTTTGAGACTAGACGAAAAAGTTGTTTTTTGTTTTGGTTATTGTTTTTTTTCTTTTTGTTTTTTGTTTTTTGTTTTTTTTTTTTTTACTACTATTACTTATTATTACCTATTCTTGCTACTTTACCCTAAACATCCCTATGTTTGACGACACTGTCATAAGTAGCATAAGTATTTCCTTGAATTAGAGAAACGCCATCATAGCAACAGTAGTAACAACAGTTTTGTGTCTTAAGTACACCGACAACATTGTCGTTGTAGAGTGTTGATATTAAGAAAATATTCTGAAACAAGTGTATGAGGATTTTTTGCACACATTGGCATAGTTTCGCACAAGACTCGAATTATGGAGCAACCAGTGAGGATCGAAATCGCTAAAAAAGGATTTATTACCCTAGCCCACTAATCCATTATTACATCATATAAGATGTCGGGACAGGGCTGGACTTTCGCTTGCTGAGGCACTTAACTATATGAAATTTGAGGCTCTTCTCTCAGAAATGTTTTTATTAATGTGGATAAAGAAAAAAGTATATATATATATATAGTGTTAAAGAATGATAGGGACGTCCAAAAACACGCACCTGCTGTAAATCATCGTTTAATCTCCGATCCAAAGTGGTTAATTATTGGATTTTATAAAATTTTCGCAATTTAAAACAATAAGAGGTGAGATTTTTTTTAAAAGACATTTTTCCTCAAAATTCTGAAGGCGTTTTTTTTTTATTGTCTTGTCATGCGCCACCTCCCCTCAATTATTTTATTATCTTGTCTTCCTTAACGAAGGTGCAACTGAATGATTCTTTTAAAGATAACTCCATGGAGATTTAGATTTTGTTTACATTTCTTTTATAATGGTTTGTCTATTTTGTTCGCACTGATGCCTTATTTTCAAGTTCAAAAAAAAGATAAATAGGTACAATATTGCTTTTCTATATTTTTTAAATCTATTTCATTTATTTATTTATTATTTTTTAAAAATCTATTCGCTTTCTTCTAGGGATGTGGTTAATAAAAGAGAAAAAAAAAAAAAACAGGTTAAAGGGAGTTTTTAAGAGGTTTTAAATCGACATTCGTAGATTAAAATCGTCCATTTAACTGTTATTTTTTTATTGAATGAAAAAATACGGAATAAATAAATTTGACTGATTAGATAAAGTATATTTCTAAAAAACATTTTTAGTCTTTGCTTTTGTTTTTGTTTTTCTGATGTTTTTCTTCTTTTTTAAGGATGGTTTTTCATTGGACGATATTTTTTCTACAGGGGCTCGCAAGAGAATCAATATAAAGGGAGATAAACCTTTTTCCGTCACCATAAAAAACAATAATTTTTACGCTTTTGATTATCCATATTTTAAAAGAAAAGCGCACATTGCAGTTAAAACGTGCGTACTTTTTGTACATGCTTAGAAAATAAAAATTAATGATAAAATAAAAATATTTAAAAAAAAATAAGGCGCCGTGTGTGTGTGTGTGTGTGGCTCTAAGTTATAGCTTTAGTTACTTTAAAGGTAGGTTGATTAGTTTGGCACAAGGCTAGAAGTATAAAGCACCCAGTAAGAATCAAACCAGCTAAACCATTTTTGGTTCACACAAGATGTTGGGAAATAAGTGTTTAAGAATTTTTCACAAATATTGGGTTTAAATTTCAACTTTTAAAAAAGAATTGAATGAAAAAAATAATTTTGAATTCACTCTTACAATATAAACTAGTTTTATCTTATTTCATTTTTTAACGACGATATGTCCTAGTGTCCCAAATACGTTATACTTCGGGCTCCGAGTAAATTTAATACATAAATGTCCATAAAAATTGTTTATACGTTTTGTCTTGTTGTTTTTTTTTTTTGTTTTTTTTTGTCCTTTTTTTGAAATGGACACAGAATGTGGTTGAGAAATTGCGATTGTGACAAAGTGGCTTTTTTTTCTAATTCAGAAAAACAAATAAATGAACAGAATAAAGAAATAAATCAAAATAATACCATATTGCTGCGTCTGGAACTAAACAGTTAAAACCGTTCTCTCTGTCTCTGTCTCTCTCTCTCTCTCTCTACCCGCATCCAAGCTCTATATAAAACTGTCGCTTAAACAACCACTTTTCCTGCTTCAAACAGTGATACTTAACCCATCTCTGTCACTGCATAACTTAAACTTGCTATTCTTTTACGTATTGTTTTGTGATTATATATATATATATATATATATATATTAAAAGAAATACAGTTTTTATCTTCAGGTTTTCCCCTTCTTAGCAATGATAGGCCATGTCCTGTGCAATTTCCTCCGTCGTTTGAAGTATCTATACACGTTTTTTTTTTATCTTTCCATTTTTGTTTTCTAGATTTTCTTCTTTTTTTTTAACTAACTTATTTCTGTTGATATTGCTGTTACTACCTGCTAAAATGTCTCTCTTTACTTTTCCTTGTATATTCCTCGAGTCTCTGAATCGTTGCATCTACGCGATTCTCAATACTGGTAAGTCTTCTTCCTTCTTTACTTGACACATAGAGTTTGTCTATGTCATCTCTCAAGTGTAAGGCCTTATACATAGTCACCAATTTCCTTGTTCTTTGGCCTATCTGCTTCAGTTCATCTCTTGTCCGTTTTAAGAATCATCCAGAGTGTCTTACAACGGTGACGGCTCAGGGTTTGTTTGTTTTTTTCTTTGATGAGATTTCTGTTGCAGTTTGGTTTTGAGAAGATTTCTTTTTGTTTTTGAAGTATTACTTTCTTACTCTTTCTTTAATCTGATTGCTTGATACTGTCTGCTTCTAACATTTCCAGCTATTTGTTGTCTTCCTTTTTTTGTAAGTATTCTAATGCCTTCCTGGTTGGGAAATTCTGTTTCTTCCGTTGTTTCTCTTCCCTACCTTTTTTTTTTTTTGTTTTCATTATAAACATGGTGCATTTTTTAATCCCAAATTCCATTCATATACCTTAGCTGTAAATTCTAATAGTTTGTGTTGTTGGAATACAAACTGGGCCATACATTTCATAGAAGGAAAATCTCATCCCACGTTGTGTTTGCTGGTTCTCAGCAGGTTGAGTCAAAATACATGAGTCCGAGATAGCTCCATAAGGAAGAACAAAGCGAAGACAAAAAAGAAAAAAAATGTAGTTTAAAGAGAAGAGGAAGTTTGTGTGACCTTCTGCATATGTATACATTCTGCGTCTGTCTCTTATCCCCTCTAGTAGCAGACTGACTCTGTTTGTATATATCCAGGACGAACATTCCTATTTCCGGACTTTCGGTCACCCATAGGTTAGATATAAAAATACTGGCATATGGCAGGTCTCCAGGAGACTCTAAAAGGTGTAATAATAAAACGTTTTCTGTTGTTGATCCACTTTTGTCTGACATCTGCGTTTTATACTAGCAGGGATGAATTAGTGATTCCCACACAAATAAATATTGGCCCCTACCTGTACGCACAGATGCGCAGGTGTTCACTCATGATCAACTCACAACCATACACATGTACACAATCTCACGCACATACATACACACACTCACACCCTCCCATGTGCCCAAACATATGCACACATTCAAGTCACTTGCAAGGATCGAATATTTTTCGCTTTCCTTTATTTTAACTTTGATCTGCTGGATCAATGAAGTCCATTACCTGACACGTTCATTTCTTCTTGTTTATTATTATTATTATTATTATTATTATTTCATTCCTTACTAGTTTCTCGCACCAGCGTTAGCTGGTGATCTTTCACTGGAATCTTTCACTGGAATCTTTCACTTCAGGTCTTCAATACTCTTCTAAATATTGTAGCCGATCTCAACGATGCTGTAATCTTTTTAGTGTCAATTCTTCTGATTTCCAATCCCGCCAGTCTCTTTTCCAAAACCTTGGGGACAGTTTCTAGCGTGCCAACTATTATTGGTATCACCATCACCTTCCACAGTTTTCTCAGCTCTCGGGAAAGATACAAGTACTTGTCTCTCTTTTCGCTTTCTTTCATGTTCACTCTGTGGTCCGCTGGAACAGTCAAGTCCACCAAATAACAAATTCTTTTTAGATTTTATTTTCGCTTTCTTTCAATTCTTTCTTTTCAATTCAAGACCTAAGATGAGGCAAGGGAGGGATCATATATATTCTATGAAAAAAAAAAAAAAGTTGGTGACCATAGTTGAGGGTGACTCGAAGGCTCACTTTTCAATAGCTACTACGCCGAGGTGTAGGGAAGGGCACTACTCCATTCCCTGGATTGCTCCACTTTACCCTTGATCCTTACCTTATAATGCTGAGAGTTAAGCAAGGAGGCATCAAGTACTATTTTTAAGTCTTTGATATGATTCAACCTGAGATTGAACCCCGGTCTCCCGGGCCATTGGCGAACACTCTAACTGCTAGGCCATTACGTTTTTTACTGCCTCATTCGGATGATGTTTTTCTGTCACATTGATAGTACCCTTCTTTGAAGATGAGCAGTTCT
Source organism: Sepioteuthis lessoniana (assembly GCA_963585895.1). Lineage (NCBI taxonomy): Eukaryota > Metazoa > Mollusca > Cephalopoda > Myopsida > Loliginidae > Sepioteuthis > Sepioteuthis lessoniana. Next base: position 71,167,292 of record OY757925.1, on the reverse strand, counting down.
GCAAAGTGCAATTTTTAGCATTTTGTGGGGGAGGTAAGGGTTACCTTTTTTTTTGCACTTTCAAGCATTTGATATTCGACGAGAAGACAGAAGAACTGTTACACAGTCAGATATGAATACGTGAAATGGACATATTCATACCGGTACGCAAAACGTTCATAATGTTCGTATATATAACATATACATAGAACATAGGAATCCCGAAACACGAAAAACACTTACAACTTCTTAGTTTAGGTACGAAACCTTTAATTACCTTTGAGTTAAAGGTGTCGACATAAGGAAGAGAGATGCACAATCTTTCTATGATGACTTTTCCATCTGTTCCCCCCAACATGTGTGGCATCCGCCACAAGGCCACTGCGAGCTAGCGAAAGTCAACCTTCTTCTTCGGACCGCAAGACTCAACTCAACTAACTTTCTTCAAAATCCCCCAAATCCTCCGCGCGCTTCCGGTGCATGACGTCATTCACACCCCCAAGTCACAATTTTCTATCTGGGATTTTTATTTTGACATCTGTGAATGACACATCCTCCCCGCGCGCACGATAACACCTGCGCTCAAGTATGCACCTAACTAACCCATGTGCTGAGCCGAAAGGTTCTCAGCCTAACTAAACCCAAAGGCAAGATATATAAAACGAAATCCCTCGGTCATTATATTACAGAACGTATAACATTAACAATATCTATTTTGAACCAACCAAAGTAGTAAAGTGAGCTCAGAGTGTGGTGCAAGTCATAGTGTAACAACATAGTGTGTGGCTTGAGTGATGGGTACACGGGTAGATGGGTCCATTAGGACAAAGAGAATATTTATCAGTAGTGAGAACGAGAGAGAAGAAATGAGTGAGCGTCCACATTGTAGTAGTTCCAATTCTCTTTTTTATTATTGTCAGTTGTTTTTCAAATGTTAGCCTACTGACGATTGCTGATTGTACTGGCATTCTTGGCTGCTGGAAATCGCATGATTATTCGTAGATGCTAATATGCAATGAAGAAAATGTCTCTAGTGTTTGAGTCAAAAAGTGTCGTAGACTGTAGGCTGTCGGTTGTTGACAGACGACTTAACCGCTGCTGTCTGTATCTAACCGATGCTGTCCGTATTGTATTTATACACCAAATGAGTTGAAGAATGAATCCGCCACGATGACGCCAAAGACCGGCTCCAGCAATGCGACGTCGTGAAAAAGGTTGATATAAACCTGATTGGTCGGAAAATGAGTTGGAACGTCATGTGACGCGTTGGCAACTACATCGGCGCGTTATATAGCCGTTTGAACACAGTGATTTGAGGTGTGTTTCAAACTGGGTCACTCTGACACTATCTAATTTGGTCACCAAAATTTTGTATAGATTGGGACTACCAGATATTTTGTTAATATATTTATATATCCCTTTCTTTATCATACTCAGGGCTCCCACAACTACTGGCACGGTGGTAGTTTTAAGATGCCACATTTTTTTCAATTTCTGTTTCTAGGTCTTTGTATTTACTTATTTTATCCCACTCTTTGACTGATATGTTACCTGTTGGCATTCCATTAGATTGCATGTTTTTTTTCTTTTATAGTCTTTAACCACGACATAAAACCTATCGCTCTTTATTTTTCTATTAATTTCGATAGCAAAGTGCCAGAGAATATTAGCTCCTTTGGTTTCTGTTATTGGGTTCTGGTTGGTGTTTGAACCGTTTTTTCAAAATCCAATATTCCATAGTATTTACATATTTTCCAGTGAACACAAAGTACTATTTTATCATGTCTTTCTTTATAGTTATTTACGAAGCTTTGCTTCGTTATGGCACAAAGCCAGAAGAATAGAGCACCAATGAGATTTGAACCCACAAACAACAGTCTGCCAGCCTAACTTACGATGCGCCTATGCTGCTGCTGTCCAAGTGAATTAAACTGGTGGCTTTTCACTGAAGTCCGTGTGACAGTAAATCTCCTCAGATCTCCAGAATTCTTCTAAGTATTTTAGTTGATCTTGACAGTGCTGTGGTTTCGATTCTTCCTCTGATCTCCAATTCCTCCACTCTCCTTTCCACACACTAGAGCAGCGGTCCAAGTTTATCAATATCATTTTTATTTCATTTTTTAACGGAGATTTGTCCCCATACGGTATTGACGTTGTGTAAAATACACACTCATAAAACGCCATGAATATCTCAACCCTGTGCTGTATCGTATTCCAAATGAATTTTAAAATACCCTGACATATCTTTATGCACAAAAACCGTTCCCATTTTTAAAAAGGGGTGTGGCGCCTCGCGTGATATAATGGCTAGCAAGCTAGGTTATCAGACCATTACTAATGAGTTAGATTCTTACTGAGTGCCCACTAATACTGAGTAAATCACTATTTTTAGCATGGTGTTTGTAATTACTTAAAATATCAAGTGTAAAGGAAATGTTTTTATTTTTACAGTCGCTGTAATATACCGGTCAATTTGTACAGTTTCCCAAAAATTAATCTAATTTCATTAGAAATGTAATCATTTAAAAAGCTTAGTCTGGCACAAGGCTAGAAGGATGGGCAACCCAGTGAGAAATGGATTCATTAACTGCTAGTCAAGCTTACAAACGCTAAAGGGACTGTATCAATTGTAATCAGATACCCATGCATATTTAGTATACAGGTCAAAAACTGCAGCGTCTTTAACAATGTCGTATTTTTATTTTCAGGCAGGAAAAAAAAAAAAAATGGAAACAAGATATTTTTGAAATATACAAATTATTTTTAAAAACCTTTAGAGACTAAAAAGTTGTTAGTTTTTATTTTAGTTAATTATTTATAAGAGGACATAAAATCTATCTATCTATCGATCGATCTATCTATCTATTTTGGTTTGGTTTCTTTGTTTAATGGCATATCAACATTTGTAGGTTATTTGATGCCAATGCTATTCTCCTAGAAGAACAGTAGTGGTACTATTTAACCCATAGCTAGGAGGATAAGGGGGTTCATACCTTTCCCAAGGGTATTTGCCCGAAAGTGAACGTAATAGCGCGACTGGAGTACGAACTCGCTTACTACGATTCCGCAGTCCATCGCTTTAAACATTACACTACGAGGACACCCCCTCTATATATTTTTCCCCACTCTGTAATTACAGAGGGGGGCAAAATTCACTTAACAATTTACAATTTAAAAAAAATAAACTATTCTACTTGAGGGATATTATATTCTTTAATAAATTCAAAATAATTTTCAAGTCAAAAGATATATATATTTTAAAAATTCTGATGGGTCGTTCAGTTTTAAAAATGGTAAGCGACTTTAGCGCCAATATATATATATATATATATATATATATATATAGGGTGCGAGGGGTAAATTATCGCAATTTAAATTATCACTTTCGCGCATGTGCTTTATTAGTTTAAGGTTTTGTTGACCGTGCAGTTAATTTAGAGTCAGTCGATCACATTCTATGAGGAAAGCAACACCATGATGCAATTAACATTCTTCAGAAATTGGGAAATGGCATGCTGTAAAACTTGCCATTCACACTGGAAACACCAATACAAAGATTCCACGGTGTTTGGGTATCGATCTGAGGGCAGTGCACAGGATTAAAAAAAAGAGTTGGATGAGTCCAACGGTGATTACGAAGGTATGCCAGCTCAGAAATCTCACTGATTGTTCTGATAAGAAAAAAAAACTGAATTTGTTGGTGAAGTTCAGGACCCTATTGACAACGATCCCAGCAAGCCAATCAGGTGCATAGCAAGGAATAGGGGGGGTCTGAGTTTCTTACCAGGAAGGTAGTTCATGAAGACATTCATTGTTTCTCATACAAGTCAAGAAAGGGTCAATTTCTATCACAAGCCATGCTGGACAAGCGGAAAGACCGCGCTACAAATCTTTTAAACAAACTGAAACATCCCATCAAACTGATTTTTCTCAGATAAGAAAAATTTCTGCTAGGATCAGATGAGCTCACAGAACAACTGTTGGTTTGCTCTGTCCACACAAAATCTTGATAGTGATGAAAAGCAAATACCAAGTCAATATCATGGTGTTTGGGATATTTAATAGCGATGGTGACGTTATGCTTCCATTCATCTTATCAAATAGCCTCAGTCTAAGAAGGCGTATATCAAATGCCTGGAGGTAGTAGTGCTGGCCTGAATCGAGAGGGTGGTTTCTGGAAGACCCTATGTCTGATAACAGGACTCTGCTACACACGCAGAAGAATCCAGTGTTGATTGTGAGAACATTTCTGCAACCACGTCACCCCTAACATCTGGCCACCTAACACCCTAAATCCCCTATGTTATTATGTATGGGGCTTGGTTGAGCGTGAGAACAAAACTCCAAAGATGACCTGAATGCAAGGATAACGATAGCATTTACCAATTTAAACGAGGAAACTCTCGAAAAGGCTTGCAAGAGATTCCGAAATCATCTGGTTATAGTCGTTGAAACCAATGGCAATTTCTTAGAATAAATTCAATAGATATTTTCATGTAATTTTAGTTAATATATCTAATAAAGTGAGATGTCAATGTGAATTTCTGCGTAATTCAAACGATAATTTACCCATCTAGCTTAGTGGGTAGTGTTTGCCAACGGCCCGGAAGACCGGAGTTTAATCCCAGGTTGCGTCATACCAAAAACTAAAAAAAATGGTACTTGATGCCGCCTTGCTTAATATTCAGAGTTATAAATTAGGGATCAAGGGTTAAGTGGAGCAATCCAGGCAAAGGAGTAGCACCCTCCCCTACACCTTGGCGGAGTAGCTAATGAAAAGGGAGCCTTCGGGTCGCCAACTTTACTTTTACTTATATATATATATATATATATATATATATATACACACACACACATAAGAGAGGTGTGTGTGTGTTTGAGTCAGTGATATAGAGAGGTGCGTGTAATCAAGCAAAAATGATAGCCCATCATGCCGTTATTTTCATTTGAGCAATATATTTAGAATGCTTTTAAAAAAATAAAGCAATTTTTTGTTTAATTTGCGACTGTTTAATAATTTTATAGGGTCTGGATTCATACTCAACGTCATTTTTCAAATCATTCAGTTCTCTTATTGACACTGAAAGTAAAGACATTAAATTTAAAAAAAAATAATCTGGTCTAGAAATAGAAGAAATACTCAACAAAAATAGACTTACTTCGTACAGTTTATTTCTTTTTCATTTAGACGACTTTAGGATTATGACACAAAGGTAGTTTTCATTACGACACAGTATATTCAACTGTAATTTTCGAAAACACTTCTTTATTAAAAAAAGAAATACTACCTCTGTCCCATAATAATTGTTACATGCATAAAATTTTTATACTAAACGACCGGTGAACCTTTTAAGTTCCCGGAGAAGCAGTGGTTCATGATGATTGTGATACGAAGGAATGAAGAATTCTATTTAGGATTTTATAAATATATCTTTTATATCGAGAATCTAGTTTATTAAAAAGTAACGTTCAGCATGAACGCTGAGTTCACACAATTATAATTCCTACATAAACTGAAATAAAAATTGCTTTATTCTCCGAGAACATTTTAAGAGTATTGCTCTAATAAAAATATCGCTATAATGTACTGTTTTTGCTGTCTTACGGCTATATACATACATAAGGAGAGTTTTTTTTTTAAAAAAAAAAAAATGATAATAATTACAATTTACAACTTATCTTCTTTATAGTCAACAGCAAATGTATTTAACAGTTTGTAATAAATATCACACACAAGTATTGAAGAAGCGTTGAAAAACTTAGCAAAATTGGAATTTCTTTATACTTTTTTTCCCTAAGTTTAGACAACAATGATCGATTTCTCTTTTACTACGATATTTTAAATATTTTTCTTTATTTCTATTAAAAAAAAAAAAGAAAAAAGTTAAACCACGGCTATAACGTAATTGTTTCATTTAAATTCTATATGCCAATGTAACACTTCAAAGACAGGTAGTAAAATTTAAAAAATTAAACGCAAAATAAATTCCAGAGATAAAAGGAATAAAAATTAATAAATATCGCAAAAATTGTAAATAGAACAAATATTGCCATATTTCAATAAAAGTTTCCATTGTATACACTGAAAGAAATAAAAAGCATTTGCAGTAAAGTACATTCCTTTCCTCTCTCTCTCCTTGCAAAAACAATTAACAATAAAACAAAACAAATTACCAGGAGTCATGTGTACTTAAGACAGACAAGATTCCTACGGTTAATGTTATCAAATATTTGATACCTCTTCTCCTACTATGATTACCATTCATTCAGCCAAGTTGGGGAGAATAACGGCTCCTCACCCAAACCCAACCTTAAGCTTCCAGATGCTGTCTGACTTCTTTTCGTTTTTCTTTTTTTCTACTTCTTTTCTATTGCCTCTATTTATTTATTTATTTATTTATTGTATCTTTGTGTTTCATTTTTTTACTCACTCCTTATCCCCCCACCTGTACCCCGATTTGCACTTATCACTACCCTAACTTTATTACCACCAATCTCCCTCCTCCTTCACTTCGCTTTGCCTTTCGGTTCAAATCCAACTCCCCCACTCCCAATTCTACTGCCTCTCCCTTGACAGTAGCACTTATTTTGCCTGCGCCCACAATTCCAAATTTTCCCCTTGCTTTCTTCTCTCCCAAGAGGCTGGGTATTTTTCTCTCTCTTTTCTTTTCTTTTCTTCTTTTTTTTTCCTAAACTAAACACACATTCCCCGTTGTTACACCGACCAACGAAGACGTCGACAGTATTGGATTCTTACCGCTAGTGACCTACTTTCCCCGCCCTTTTTGCCGCTTAAAAATCTGCCCTCCTCTCCCAGAGACTGTTTTCGTGCTGCTTCACTTCCAACTTCTCTAGGTATCGTTTGACTTTTCTCAAGCTGTTGTTGCCAAGGAGATCTAAATAATAATAAATTCGTCGAATTTGGCTTACAAATGAAAACAGCCAGAGACGAACACTTCACAAATACACGTGGAGAAGATCGTTGCAAAGAAAGAAATGCTCGCACAATATACATGCTCACCCCCCCCCCAAAAAAGAAAAAAAATCAAGAAGAAAAATAAAAAAGATAAACTTGCACCTACTGACAAATTGACGCAGATGAATTCTGAAGGTGGTGGAGGTAATTTTAACGCATTTCAAACGCATGCAAGTATAGTCAGAGACATACATTTTATTTTATTTTATTTTATTTTTTTTGCACAATGTCAATATACAAAATTAGTAATGATTAACGATCCGTGCTACCAGCGCGATATGATGATGATGAACGATGTCAATCTAAGGCGCCTCACTTACTGTTATGATTATCTAGCTGTATTAGCAGACGTTTATGAGTTCGATCCTCACATGATGCTATATAAACTTCTGGTCTTCCACCACAACTAAGCCAAGCTTTCGTAAATAACTATTATCGCTTTGCTTGAGTACATCACGTGGTGTAATGGTTAGCAAGCTAGATTAGCAGAACATAGTGAGTTCTATTCTCAATGGGTGCCCCATACTTTCGGTCTTGGGCTACGTAATCATTTAAGTAAATTCCGTAACGATATCGATCTCTATATCGAATTTTGGTCATTTTTTTTTTTTTGCATTGAATACAAAAAAATTACCCACCAAAGGTGTTTAAGTAGAAAAGTTATCCAAATTTGGGCTAAGGTCAATGCAATCTGAGAGACTGTGCTCTCACCTAACAATGAGATCAACTAACAACAAGTCTGTCGTCCGCTTATTTAGATCAATAGAATTAACCAAGAAACTTTTTAAAGAATATACAAGGAGACCAGTTTCATGAATTGGTATAAATATGCTAACTTTACTGGTATGTAAACAAATAGCCCGTTCCCATTAATTTTTTTGTTAAATCTGCAGTAATGTACAAAATATATATAGAGAAAAATATATAAGAAAGCGTAACGGTTATCGTCGTGGGAAATGGAATCACTGACCAAAGTTCAAATCTTGAACGAGGTTGTTTGCGTTTCGCTTGGTGCTAGTCCCCCTGGGAAAGGCATGGTCCCTTCTCTTTTTCCCTCAACTATAAGTAAATAGGTAGACTGGGTTCTTTAGCCCCAGTAAAGCAACAATCCGGCCATTAACCAGATTTATTATCTTTCCAACTCCCAACCACAAAGTTATCGAGTTATGGCTGATTTCTAGTTTCTGGTTTTGAATAACTACTCAAAAAAAAAAAAAAAAAAAAATCGAACAAAAGTCTGAAACTTACTTTTATCTGTATGGTGAATATAAGTATTACACTTCTCTCTAAATATTAGTTCATTACTGAAAAATTAACGAAATATTTTTACGTTTAGTCCAAACATCAAACTTAAAACAACAATTAGATTTAAACTTAATAATTAAACTTTAAATGATAATTATTTTTATTCATTCACATTTTTATTTGACATTAATTGTCAAATGTCAAAACCAAGGTTCTAATTGACATGTTAAAAATCAACTTTGGGTGTCTTGCATAGTGGTTATCGAGCTAGTTTAGCAAACTATGAGTAGATACCAAGTTGGCGAGGTTTAGAATACGCTGACTATATCCCCTGCGGATGGGTAAGACTCAAAGGGGTATCCTGAGTATGACACCAAACTGCATCTGATAGTGAAGCTTCAGTTCTGAAGATTTGAGGAGTGTGGAGTACCATTTCATTACTATTACTCCCGGGTCCACTCTGATCCGGACTGGTAGTACCTGTTAGGGTCCCATCTATGGGTTAGATATATTTGTTTAAAAATGATTCGTATTCGACAGGACCATAAAACAAAATAGATCTTTAAAAAAACGACACAAAAAATGTAAATAGGAACGTATGGGCCTGAAGAAGTTTTATCGTTGTAGGTGGTTAATTGTTGGTTTTGTTGAGAGATTCTGAGGTTTTTATATTGACTGTTTTTTCTTCTTACTTCATTCACTTGTTGTCTTTTTGTCTGTCGAAACTGAGAGGGAATTAAAGATGGAAGGAAAAAGACAAGGATATCTTGAGGCTCAAATTTTATTTTAGGGGTTTACAACTATTATGTGGTGGTGAAGGTTTTCCAGAACCAGTAAAAATTGTAGGCTCCCAGACAAGGCGTTCATAGAACGTAAGGGAATTAGCTTTTGCAAATTATAGGTTGGAGGTCCGTCATGTGTTTTCGCTGCGACTAGCTGGAGACGCAGCGCGCCGCTAGGTCCTAGGGCCTATCCAGCACGTGCACTCCCTACTGGCAGCCAAGAAAAAAGGGTCCGCCCAAGTCAAGGTGATAAAAATTTCTCAGAGTACTTCTCTTTGGCGCCAGAAATCCATCTTTTCAGGCATCCACAGATTGCGATCTTGTCAGAGGCCTCCTGGGAAATTGTTACTTTTGCATTTTATTTATTCATTTATCTTTAGTTCCCACAAACGCACAAAGAGCACAACTCCTTAAAATCTAAACATGAAATAACCCAAGACAGGTTAACATACTGTTAAAATTAATCAACCAACAACTGAATCAAATTTTAAAAAATCTTGTAAGATAACATAATATTTCGATAAAAACTGTTAAAAAGAAATTTGTTTTTCTTTAAAGAAAACATGCTTAAGTGAAAAACTAAAGCTTAGAATACAAATGCGGTGAGTGGGGTAGTAAAATGATCTGTGTCGTAAGAATTAACAGGTTGGTTGATTTTATGGCATGTCAATCTTCGCCGGGTTATTTAATGCCGAGGTCAGTTTTTTCTTTTTGATATGGTTTCAAGTAATAATAATAATTTGTAAATAATTATAGCTTCAAGTAACTATTTTTTAATATAAATAAATTATTTATATATCATTTTATGGTTTCAAGTATTCTTATCTGATACTAATAATTTGCAACAGTTACATTGGTTTCAATTAACCATTCCGATTGTTTGATAATAGTAATCATAATAATAATAGTAAGAATACTGACTGAAAAGTAAAGAGGAAGAGACAGGATATAGTGGTTAAGGACCATAAAAGAAAAACATGCCTTCTAATTGATATGTCAGTGCGAATAGATGAAAACAATATCAGTCAAAGAATATAGGGAAAAAATACAAAGAACTGGAAATAGAAATTTAAAAAAAATGTGACATTAAAACTCCCACCTGCCCGTAATAATGACAGCCCTGGGTATGATTAAAAAGTGACAAATAACATATTGACACGATACCTGGCAGCTCTTGCCTATATGAAATACAAAATATTGCACTTCTGCGGAACTGCTCATCTCCTTAAGAAAATATTCTCAACGTGAATGGAAAAAAAAACAACACACACAAACACACACACAAGAGGAAGCAAAACACATAAATACATAGAATGCATATAATTACTGCTTTCCTTCAAGCTAGGTCTTGAATAAAGACCAGGTAAAGGATTGTAAGAAATCGAACATGAAATTGAAAATTTGTAAGATTTTGCAAACTTCAAATACCTTCAGTTAACTATCCCTGTCAAATGTTATATAATTAAGGTTATGATTTTCTTTTATATCAATCATTTTTCGTTAATTATATTTATTTATCTAGTTTGGTAAGGCTTTGAACTATTCGGTGTCTCTTAGTTCAGGTGCCATAGTCAGATGGGCATTCTTACGCCTGCGCGGAAAGGATGTGACAATCATTATCTGTCGTAATAACCCCCCAGACAGGAAATGGGGCTGGACGGCTGTTGGAGTGAATCGAGTGCGTGGTTGACGTCGTACCCGGAAGAGATGGTCCTGATAATTTGCGGATTTTCAAAAGAGATCGTTCACGTTCGACCGTTGAAGCGCGCGGCTGGGTTTTTCGGAACTGATCAAAACAGATCAGTTTGGGTCTCGACCGGCTGAGATAACTTGAGATCTTTGACACGACAAGATGCGCCGTGCATGGAGTTAGGGGTGGGGGTCAGCATAGTATGGTTAGCATATGCTTTTATTTGTCTCTCCCTTTGTGTCGCCAGAAACTAATAAACCCGTTCGTATCCGAAACAACAGAGTCGGCCTGTATTTGAATTATTATTAGTGTTATTGATATCATTATGGCTATATAAGACAAATAGCAATATGCATGTTTTGAGAGCTAATATATTAATAAGTCTAATTATTTTAAACCCATAAACATTTCATGCTTAATAATGTTTTCAGAGCAATTGTGGTTCAAAACCATTTAAAACATTATCTCTGACCAATTCTACAACATCAAAGTAGACCTAGGAGCAATGGTAACAAAGGAGTGACTCCACATTTTCCAGAGCTCCAGAACAGGAGACTCACCACCGGATGCATCATTTTGGTGTCGTACCCACTACTCAGGATATGAAAGAATTAGTACACAAAAATTAGTTCACATCACATTCACGGGAACCAACTTATTTTCAGGATAGCCCCTTTCCTTGGTGACGGGCCCAATAAAAAAATTAAAACTGTCGTTACGTAACGACCTCGGTACAACAATGAGAAGAAAGAAAGAAAGAAAGAAAGAAGACAAGTCAACCTTAATAATAACTTGCTATTACCCACCACATACATTCGTTTTTTTTATAAATTCTATTTCGACTCAATCATCGTCTCGCGCTAAACTGCATCAGGCGGTGAGACTAGATTTCTGGAACTCTGAGTATACGATCACCCCTTCTCCTTCGTTGTCATTACTGTTTAACGATAGTAAGAATGTTTGTTACTTTTGGCGAAGAAATGTATTCTTGCGCGTGTGTGTTATTCCCTCGCTAAGTGTTGTTGTTAATAAAGGAGGATGAAGAAGTAAGAAGACGAAGATACCGTTAGTTTTTACATTAAGGTTTTTAATGGCAGCATGGAATAAAGAGTTTACGTTTATGCTGCAAGTCTCGTAGTAAGGAAAGAAGTAAGGAAACGAAATGAAGTTATGAGAGAGTGGAGAAAGCAGCGCGTAACGTTGGACGTGCGAGGGAGATATGTTCGCCATAGTGTAGCAAAAGTCGTGTTTGCTGTTTGAGAAGAGAAACGTTGAAGTCACCGTGAGTTTGTGGTTCTGGTTGTTTCGGGGAGAAGCGTGAATGTCTCCAGAAAATGTTACCCAGATGTGAAGTCGCTAGGTGTTGGAGCGGAATTCTGCATCGTCGTCGACATAGCCAATTTTTGGGGTGACGCAAAGTTGTTCCTGTGTGTAGCGTATTGAATTTATCTAATTCATATTCAAGTGGGAACCCTTGGTCTAAGAGAAATAGATGCAAGGGGTCCATAAATTAGATAGTTTCCCTCATGGTGGTTGATGCTGCTGCTGAACGAAGTTCTTCAGCCAAAGAGAAACTGTTTTGGTGGCTTTCCCCAATTACTGCTGCCCAGAAAAGTGATTCGGATTGAATAGGATAAGTCATCCTGAATGGGTGAAATTATGCGTCGACTCTAACGGTCGAATTAAATTACGCGCCAAACAAAAATGCCAAATTCCTTCTGCTACAACTGCTAGCTCTTCTATAATCTGGGTGGTGGAACTTGTTAGGGTCTCATCTATGAGTCAAATAGATCTGTTTGAAAAATGTTAGCATTTGACAGGTATACTTGGAACCATATAATTATTTACAAATTATTAGTATTAGATAGGAATACTTGAACCCATATATTTGTATTAGAGTGGAATATTTGATACTATACAACAATGTGAAAAAAAATTATTGTTATTATTAAATAGGAATAATTACATGAAACCATATAATTGGTTTGGTTTCTTTGTTTAATGGCATATCAGCCTATATGGGTTATTTAATTCCAAAATCATTCTTGTAGAAGAACAACATTGATACGATTTAACCTATAGCTAAGTGGTTCATACCTTTCCCAAGGGTATTAGTCCGAAAGTGAACGTTATAACGTGACTGGATCTCAAACCCACATACTACGATCTCGTAGTCCAGCACCTTATTCATAGGATGAAATGGCTAAGGTGGACTGCGAAATGAGAGTTCAAACTCCAGTCGCCTTATTATGATTGGGTATGAATTATTAGCATTAAGATCGTTACATGAAGTTATAATTCTTTACAAATGGTTGTCTTGGGTCACAGGAAAAAAAAAAGAGAGACTCACTTGGGCATGAAACAATCCAGCTGAGTTTGATATGCGATAAAACCAACCAAACCAAATCATTTTCGTACCATATATAATTCATATTTACCCAACCCCTCCACTCGGGCAGGATATGACACAAGGTCAATTTTTTAAGCGGAGTTTAACAGGTTTGATTTCAGAGTTTTCCTTCTCCTAGACTAGTTGCCTCACCAAGGCTGAAGAACCTCGTCTGCCCTACTATTTACCCATAGCTGGAGGGAGAATAATTGGATTCATACCTTTCCCAAGGGTATTAGTGCTATGTGAAATGCAATCAGTCCAGGATTTGAACTCGTGTCGCTGTGTCCAATTCCTGCGATGATAACCATTACACCACTGGCACCTCCATATATAATTGGAGATCATGATTGTTTAACTTGACTTCGGTATAAAATAACCCTGCAAGGGTTGACCAGATACATTTTAAAATACAAATAACGACTTACTAAACCTCGTTTTATTTACTGGATATTTTTTCGGCTTTCACCGGTGGTAATTATCTCTCCGTAGTACTTCGGTTTGTTTATGTTTTTACCCTTATAAAGTAAAGTAAAGTTGGCGACCATAGTCGAGGGTGACCCGAAGGCTCCCTTTTCGATAGCTTACTACACCAAGGTGTAGGGGAGGGCGCTACTCCTTTCCCTGGATTGCTCCACTTTACCCTTGTTCCGTACCTTATAATGCTGAGTGTTAAGCAAGGAGGCATCAAGTACCATTTTTTGAGTCTTTGGTATGACTCGACCTGGGATTGAACCCAGGTCTCCCGGGCCACTGGCGAACACTCTAACCGCTTGGCCAATGTCCGGTAAACATTATTGAAACATTTTAAAGATTACATCTGATTTCACCAAATATTATTAAAGCAGAACAAAATACATTTAAAAATTAAACTCAAATTATTTTTTATATTCTTTCAGAAGAGGGAAGCCAGTCAAGAAAAGATTTAAAAAGATCCCAATGATCAACTTTAAAGCTGTGCACTGGACTGATTTAATTGATTTATCAGTAAATGGAGTCTGTGAGCCACCACTCACACTAGACTTTTCTGACAATGAATTACAGAATTCATTGTTAACTGGTGAAAAGATCAACTTGCCAGATTTCCCTTCATATTCCCAAGGTGTAGAATGGGCAGTTAAGTTAGTAACGAAGGCTTCTCAATCCGTGTATGGCTTTGAAGCAAGGCACCAGCACATACTTGCAAAAGTTTTGTGCCGACAATTGAGACCAGCGTTTTCATCTAAGGGCTCATATATGGGACTATTTGATTCCATATATTAAAAATTATAAAACAATTTTTTTTTTTCATATTTGTTTGTTTGATGTATTTCAATTCATATCAGGAAAAAAAATTTTTTTCAATATATTCAAATATTACTGCTTGAATGATAACATTTCAAATTCGACACAGGTAAAGCAGTTCAGTTTTCAATTTGAAGTTTTGTTATAATTTATTTATTATATTTCCATAAAATAAAATAAGATTTCTAATTTGAATACTGAAATTGATTGGTTTTAACATCAATATTTAGGTCAAATCTGGCAAAATCGAGGACTTTTCAGCACGTGTTTATTCAAAATCTTTCATGCCAAATTCGCAAAAAACCATTGAAGATTCAGATCTAATTTTTGGTATGAGTATTTAATAGGTATATACACAACTTTCAGTGCATTATTCTTTTTGATATTTAAAAAATAGTGAAAAATCAACCTACCCTAATATATATATATATATATATATATATATATATATATATATATATATATATATATATATATATCCCTAAAACCTTCAAATCGGCGATCGGCCATATTTCGACATCATTTTTGTGGTTAGTGGAAGAAAAGATGATGAAGAAATGTGGCTAATGACTATATTGTAGCTAGTCGAAAACGTAGTTTTGGGAGTTAATGATCAATAACCCCCCCCAAAAAAAAACAAATTTTGTATAAAAATGATTATATGTTATACTTACATTTCTCATCCAGATAAGACTAATTTTCTGTTATTTGTTTCATTTTATTTTTTTTTAAATTTCATTTTATTTACTTAATAGTCCCAAAATGATGTCTTCAACTAGCAACAATTCGGCCATATTTCTTTAGTGTTTCCTTTTCCCATCCATTAAGAAGGTGTCTAATCATAGCCAATAACAATTTGTTACTTTGGGACTAAACTGTATCTATTCAATAAACGAATTAAGCAAATGACCGAAAATTGCACTTACCTGGATGGTGAATGAAAGTATAAAATCCCCCCCACTCTCTCTTTCCCTTTCTCTCCCTCTTTCTCTCTCTCTCTCTCTCTCTATATATATATATATATATATATTTATTTATATGTATATCATCAAGCCATGCTAACAGCACGGATTCTTTTGACTATCTCTCGCCATCCATCCCTATCGGTTATCGCTCCGGGTAAAGTTCTCTGGACGGCATCCAGAGATGATGTATGTTAGCTTTTGCCAAGGACGTTGCATGCTGTTTTGACCAAATCCTGGAAGCAGCACCCGACAGAACTACAACAGAACGGCCACTTACCTTCCATCTCACAAACCATGCAAGATGAAGAAGATTTACTGGACACTGCAAGAAAAGTAAGGACGAACTTATTAACGACGTTCTCCAATAAACTTCTACACTTGGACACACTTGAGTTGACCCTGCAGATATATAGAAAGATATATGTATGGGAAATAAGAAGGTTTAGTTGGTTATTATTTCGTAGTTTCGTAGGTCGCGGTCGTCGTTGTTTGTCTATGGCCGTAAGTTTTGGGGTTTAAGTATCTGACTCCTTTGTTCTTCTTCTTTTACCATTAACTTGTCGGCTTCTTTATCCGTAGAAGGCTGCAAGAGAATTTAAGGACGGAAAGAGACGAATATACCTTTTAACTGCAACTTTATTTTTGGGTTTTAATGATTGTGGCGTTGAAAATCTTCCTGAACCAGTAGAATTATGTCACATTTCCCCAGACAAGGCGTTGAAATATAATAGTAATTTTTGGCAAGTTATGAGTTTTAAGTCAGTGGTTATGTCCGATACGTGTTTCAGTGAGGTATGTTTGCAGAGAAAGCTGCTAACAAGAGAGTCATTTCGGTGAGTTGTGAGTTTGAAGGTCTGTTCTGAGTCTAGTAGATATGTTCAGCAAAGGCTGCTACTCGCGGGAGAGTCACAGGTGGTCTTCCTACCAGCAGCAGCAGCAGCAGCAGCGGAGGAGGAGTTGGCCCTTTCACTCAGAGTGATCACTGTTTAACAGAATTTCTCTGTAGTGCCAGGAAGCCCCCTCTCTTTTTTTTTTAGGCATGCACCGTTCTTGCTTCCTGTCAGAAGTCTTCTGAGAGCTACTACATTTTTTTATGTATTCTATTTTATTTATTTTATCTTATTAATCCCCCCTATATATATATATATATATATATCCGTTATTCTGGGGTAATATATATATATATATATATATATATATATATATATATATATATATATATATATATGTGTGTGTGTGTGTGTGTGTGTGTGTGTGTGTGTGTGTGTGTGTTTGCTACCACAGAAATAATGGAAATATGCACCAGCGGGCTATTCTGTACAAGCACTAAACGCTTTTCAATTGTGTCTTCAGTCACAAGTCCTCAAAAAAGAGTGATTGAAACTTTTGCACATTAACTTGTTACAAATAATATTTTTTATCTGTTTAACTTTCTACTTTTAAACTTGAAGAGCGCTTAGCGTTGTAAGAAAGTGAATCGGCGAAAGGACTTCAAATCCTATACGACGTTGTTTGTATTTCACTTTGTGCTAATGCCCTTGAGTAAACAGTCAGGCAGAATAAGTTCTCTAACCTTAGTAAAATAACCAGTCTAGGAGAAGGAAAAGTTTGAAATCAAATTCCATCTAAAAATCGACTTTGTATTAATTCCTGCTCGCGGGGAAGGAGTTAGGTAAATGGATAACTTTAACTTAATTATATAAATTTTTTTTTTGATTCAGGAGGAAACAGATTCTATTGGTTGAGAAAGTGTTACGTGAAAATTTATTTCTTATTTTTTATTTTTTTTATTTTACTTGTGTTAATTTGTAGCCACTTCCGGTCTATTGAATGCCACTTGTCATGAATTTATATCCATTTCCGCTGGTCGTACGATTTTTTTTTTTATTAATGAATATTTTTTCTTCTTCTGAAACAAGAGCTCTACGACAGTATTCAGAGATACCATTTATTAATGAATATTTTTTTCTTCTTCTGAAACAAGAGCTCTTCGACAGTATTCACAGATACCATTATCCAAGAATTTTGAAAAGCGTTTTTTTTTTTAATTTTTTATTTAATCTGAGGCAACAAAAGAAGAAAATAATGATATTTAGAAACAGTTTCTTCAATGATTTAGAAGGAGACAATTGATAATAATAATAATAATAATAATAATAATAATAATAATAATAAAAACTGTGGAACATGCAGGTGACAATTATACCAATTGTAATAGGTGCGTTTGAAACAGTAACTAAGGGATTACTAAAGGGACTAGAGGACTTGGAGGTTGGCGGACGAGTGGAGACCATCCAAACGACAGCATTGTTGAGAACTGCCAGAATACTAAGAAGAGTCCTGGAGACTTGAGGAGACTTGCTGTCACTCAGAATTCAGTGAAAAACCATCGGCTATTGCTGATGTGAAAAGCTCTAATGAGTGAATAATAATAATAATAATAATAATAATAATAATAATAACGCCATAAGGATCAATTACGTTAAACGAAAATTGATAATATGCAACAGAATAGCTAGAGTTGATTATGTGGAGAAAGAGATGAAACGGTAAATCACATTAGTAAATGCAGCAAACTGGCAAAAAAAGGAATTGGCATGACTGGGTGGGAAAAATGATCCTTAGTGCAAGAGATTGAATTTTGACCATACTACCAAATAGTATGTAGAAAAACCAGAATCTGTCCTAGAGAATAAGATGCATAAAATTCTCTGGGATTTTGAGATCCAAACGGATCACCTAATCCCGGCCAGAAGACCAGACCTAGTGTTAATTAACAAGAAAAAAAGAACATGTCATTATGTGAATTTTGTCGTTTCGGTGGACAACAGAAAAGAAAACGAAAAGATTGATTAATATTTGAATCTTGCTAGAGAACTTTAAACAAACTGTGGAACATGCGCTTTGAACAGTCCCCAAAGGCATTAGAAAAAAGACTGGAAGAAAAAATTGAGACTATTCCGACCACAGCATTGTTAAGATCAGCTTGAATACTAAGAAAAGTCCTGGAAACTTGAGGAGACTTGCTGTCATTCAGACTCCAGTGAAAACCCCCCAACCAACGCTGGTGGGAAAAACTCACAAAAGAAGAAAATGAAATAGTAAAGAAAGAATTTTAATTTGGGTGGGATAATTTACTCCTACTCCCCAAACGTTTGTCTCTAAAGCAATGTTATTGGAGATGTTACCATTCAAAAACCGCATTTGTTAAAATATTTCTTCCCATCGTCAACAAGGAAGAAAGAAAAATCGGTGGGAGGTTTCGGAGTAGACGTTGGAGGAGGTGGGGGTATTGTCAATTCTGCATGACGGGTTCGTCGATTAATCTAGGTCATTCATGTTGCTGATGATATTTTTAGCTCACTTTATAGAATCAATATTAAATTTATTCACATTCGCGTCATGAAGATTTTTTTTTTTAATTCTGAAGTTTTGCAAATCAATGTTAATGTATGATTCAACATTTTTCCTGTTCATTTTCTGTGTTCTCAGAAGTATTTGAACTTACCATTTGATGAAATTAACATTTTTCTTTTGTCGATATATCGTTTTATGTCGGTAAAAAATTCTACAATTATTGGAAGCTACTTATATTTGCTGGATTATAATTTTTTTCCTGTGATATTTTTAGAGACAACTATTAAAGAAAAAAGAAAAAGAAAAAAAAAGGGTGCAAGTGTACAAGTGACTGTACATGGTCCCGGTCGTAAAGATTAGGAAAAATTAATAGTTTTAAAAGTTTTCCATTCATTGCATTTGTCGACGGAACTTAGAATACTCTGACTGTATCCCCTACGGAGGGAGACCCCTCCCAAAAAATGAGGGCATTAGGCGTCTGATAGTGAGGCTCCAATTCTAGAGATCTGGGTATTGTGAATTACTCCCAATCAACTGATGTTGAAGTACCTGTTAGACTCTCATGTATGGGTCAAATAGATCTATTTAAACACTATTCGTATTCTATTGGAATACTTGATGTCATATAATTGTGCAAATTTGAAGCTATAATTGCCTCGTAAGGATTATTATTATTATTAGTTACTTGAAACCATATTATGTGTAAACAAATTACTATAATTAGTAGAAATAATTACTGAAATCATATAATTATTAATAATAGATTGAAGCGTTTGATAGAAATAACTATGCACAAAAATCTCTTAAGAATCAACTACACAAAAAAAATGTAGTGATAAATGAACAAATGAACGCGATCCCTTAACCTCTTAGCATATGATAATTCCTGACAGATTGACATGCCGTTAAAATCAATCGATCAATCGATCGATTCAATTATAAGAACTTTATGTACTCCTGGAATTTGTCAAATTTGAAATTAATTTATTTTTAATGGAATTGGGCTGGGGTCAATTCCACCATATAAGTATTTAGGTTAGATATCTTTTAATTTAATTTTCTTTTTAATTCCGACCGAAATTCATGTCTATAGACAACCTTCTCCCATCTAATTCCATAAAAAAATCAATTTAAAATCTGATAAATTTCCTGAATAGAAGTCCTTCTGAATGAAAAGCAAGCAACCTTTTTCGTGAAAGATTTTTTTTTATCTTTTCATTTTTACGTTCGGGACTATGTATTGCCTTTGTGCAAAAAAAAAAAAATATATATATATATTTTTTAAATTTTGGTTTCTCGCCAGAAACGTTTGAGGGGGCATCTTGTTTGTTTATTCGATTTTTTTTATAGTTTGATTTTAATTTTATTTTTATAGATATCATTTTACAATAAAAGTGCTGGGAATTTTTACACAACATAAAGCAAACTTTCTAATTCACCAAGTGTGAATAGCTTTTTCATTTTCTTGACTTTAACGAAAGATCACCTTCCCGGTCAATTGTCGCCGTACAAGTGGGGCCCCAAAATACGTGTTTTCTTTACAACTCGGATGACTCATACGAAGTCCATCCACCATCTTTATTACAACATAAAAAAGACTACTACAAAGACAAGGGACATAACTATTTATTTACAACTATCAGGCTTGATAACTTAGACAGCAACAGACTGCATCCCCCCACAGAGGGTATCTTGTGTATAACATTAAACTGCATCAAGTGGTGAGGCTCCAGTTCTTGAGCTCTAGGGAATGTGGAGTCACCCTTGGTTGTCATTACTTTCAGGTTCACTCTGAGGGGGAGTAGGAGTACCTGTTAGGATCTCATCTATTAGTCAAATAAATCTGTTAAGACGATATTTAGAATAATTCTGAATTACATTAATGGTTGTTTGGTTGTTTGGGTTTTATGGCATATGAACCTTTGTGGGTTATTTATCGCCAAATCCATTTTTATGAAAATAGTTCTATTTCAAACAATTCAGTTTAGGAGAAGTATGCAGTTTAAATGTAAGTACAGTTTAATTGTGAAAAACATTTCTATTTCAAGCTATTCAGTTTAGTCAAGCAGTTCTAATTCAGCTAATTCAGTTTAGTATAAGTGCAGACCTTGTTCACATACAGTTAAATGTCAAAATTGTTCTATATTAAACAAATCAGTTAAGTGTAAGTACAGTTTCAATGTCAAAAAAAAAAAGTTCTATTTCAAATAAATCAGTTTAGCATAAGCGCACAGTTCAAATATAAGTACGGTTTGATTGTCAAAAAGATTTCTATTTCTAGCTATTCAGTTTATTAAAACAATCCAGTTTAGCATAAGTATGCCGTTAGTTCTATTTAACCCATAGACAGGGCCCCATCAGGTGCTACCACGCCGGACCAGAGTGGGCCTGGGAGCAATGGCAATGAAGAGGTGCTCCGCATTCCCCAAAGCCCCAGCATCACTGGAACCTCATCATCAGATTGTTTACTGTCATTTTCAGGACACTCATGGGAGGGGGGCAGAGGTGCAGTCGGTGTATTCTAAAGCCCCAGCCGACTGGGCAATTACATTAATGCAATGACTCTTAAAACATTGATATTGTAACAAAGTTTGAAGTTTTTACAGGTTTAAAATGATTGTTTATTATATTTAATTCCAAGTTCTCTAGTCCCTGTATCAATTCTTTGGTGACTGTACCGAGCACACCAATTACAATTGGTATCGCCGTCACTTTCATGTTACTATTATCATCATTATTATTAAAGAAAAAGTTACTTAAAACATATACAAGAGTAGTTCAAAACGTTTTAAGCCAGAAAGAAGATTCATAGCAAAGCATTTTTCTTGTGGCAACACACTACCACTTCTTGTAAAACAAGAATAACTAATTCAGATTTCTGTTATAATTTCTGCGCTAATACAAAAATGTACGACAAATCTAATATCTGGATAAGGCTTAGAACTTTTTGAACGAACCTCGTACCTCTTGGCAAATTTTTTGTGCTAAGAATAGTTACTTGAAGTGATATTTATTTACAAATTATTATTATTATTATTATTATTATTATTATTATTATTATTATTATTATTAAATAGGAATAGTTATATTGGGTTACTTGATTGTATATTTAGTCTAGTTCCCATTCACCAAGGGGCAATATTAGCATTAGTATATCTATGATATACTAACATTGAATTAACGGAAAGAAAGACAAGATAAGCTCATTTATACATACAGAAACATTTAATTCATACATATTATATATACAAGAAATATTTAAAGGAATGTACGAATATGTCCTAAGAGATTAAATATGCACATATTGTTCTATAAACGAGCAATATTTAAAAGGTGGATAAAAACAGAAAAAGTTTTACTTGAAATTTCAGGACAGTAAATTATACAGTAAAGCCTCGTTGGCTTTATTGTATAATGACCAGACAAAAGACACGTCTCTGCTTTGCTAAGAACTGAGGTAAAAAAAAGCCGAAGATGAATTTTCTCGGATTTTTATGTGACAGTCTAAGAGGCCACCTAATAGATACACCCATTTTTGAAGGGAGACATTTATTTAGTTACTAGTTACTTGAAATCATATAATTGCCTGAAAAAAAATTACTGAATTCGGTATCAAATAACAGATGAGAGATTGACATGCCATAAAACCTACCAACAAACTTTTTCATTTGACGAAATTTGATAATAGACTTCTAATTCAACACAACTTTTTTCCACCAATGAACGTGTACGATTATGTCAGTTAAGTTATAAGTTTTTAGCAATGTAAACAACAAAGATTAGGTTTCAGTTGTGATTACTTTGTTTAATGGCATATCAACCTTCGTGGGTTATTTAATGCCAAAGCCATCCTTCTAGAAGAACATTAGTGGTACTATTAAATACATAACAAGATGAATAAGGGGTTCATACCTTTCCAAAGGATATAAATCCGAAAATGAACGCAATAGGGCGACAGGTGCTTGAACTCGCTTACTAGGATGTTGCGTTCCACTATACGACGGGGATTCCTCCCCAAAAGATAAGCTGTAAGCATTGTCGGTTGAAATAATATACATATATACATATATACACACACACGTTTGTTTATCTACAGAAAATGCACGTATATTTATTCTTCTACTGCTGTGAATTGAAATTTCTTCTTTCACTAACTTTCAGGGAAGTAACTCGCAGAGAAGTAACTTGTTTGATTAATAACCTTAGGATATCAGGGTGTGTGTCTTTTATTCGTAAATAGGTCTCCCAGCTGCGGTTTCCAAAAAAGATGTTTCGGACAGTTAAAAGAAAAAAAAAAAAAAAAAAAAAAAAAAAAGAATAGAGAGAAAAAGAAAAAGAAAAAAAGAAAAAAAAAGTACACAATTAAAGGCTTCTTAAAAATTTTGATCGGTTTCATAAAATAGAACGATTCGTCCACATAGAAGACAGACATTTTTAACGATCTTCTTTACTTCTATATTCACAAGAAAATAAGCAATAGTTCAAACACCGAAATAAAATATCTTTAAATTAGATATATATAACAACGAGTCCCTTCTTTTGAAGATGATTATTATGAACACTGTCGCATGTTTGATTTATTTTTAAATAAACCTTACATCAAGTCTAAAAATAGAACGGTAAATCTTGTCACAAAGGCACCAGTTTTAGAGCGAACATTAAACCAACTCGGACGTAGTTGTAAACAAATGACGGGATTCCAAAAACTCAAATTCTAACCAATGGCAATAAAAATAAATAAATTCTAAAATCTGGGTCCTTTTAGATTACTGTAATTATAGTGGGTTACTAATAGATTATTATTAAAAAAAAACAGCCAAGAAAACCTTACATGGCAGTTGGCAGCCAATCTCACGACGCAGACCGACGTGTTAACCCATTACCCACTGACAGTGTACGGTAGCTGACAAGTCAAATATAGTTCTCTCCTATACATGAGAATACTGGCTGATACACATGCATACATTGACAGAATTAACAAGATTCTCGCCGAGAAAGTAATTCCATAATATTGCCAGAAAAAAAAAAAGAAAAAAAAAAAAAAGAAAAACACTGGACGTTCCTTCCATTAAAGAACTATTCCCTTTCAAGAACTATCTCGCTCACATACATTTACCCACAAAAAATTATTATTTCCAGTTTAACGTCTAATTCATTTCTTCTTACATTCTCGTCAATTTCGAATAATAAGTTTCTATTCTATTCTATTCTTATTGTTGCAGTTTATTTGTTTTCAACTTTTATTTATGCTTAACATGACTGTGTTACTTGCATGCCTTTTCTATTTCTCCCTACCTTCGTTCCTTTACCCCTCTCAGTTGGTCAGCAGGCGAACGACCAAATTTTACCAACTCTCTCTATGAATAAGACCGAACCCACTCTACTACTACATTCCTAACTCCACAACAACATTTCATAAAATTGTTTCTAAGCGAGGTAGGGTCAAGTTAATTGCCAGAAGCCTGAAGCGCCTTCTCAAGAATGAATGCTGACGAAACTAAGCCATTTTAGTACGAGGTCTTTGCTTTAATATGACCTTGTGACAAATTCAGTCAATGGCGGAGAGTTGGTGAGTTTTACTTAGTCTGGTACACAAGTCTCTGGTTACTTACAGTACTTGCTATTAATAAGTACTGAACAGGTTTACCGCTGCTTAACCTCGTTAATTTGACAGCTTCCTGCTAACATTGACCATAAATCTGCTTAGCTTAATTCAATACAAGGCCAGAAGTATAGAGCACCCAGTAATAATGCAACTCACTAACAACAGCTTATGAGCTGTGGGAGGTTATATTGTGTTTTGATATTTAATTTCCATTTTGTAGTGGTATACTTAATTTGTTTTTTATATGTGGTTGCGTGTTCTCATAAGTCGGAAGGTCGTCATTTATAGCGATGGGGATAACATTATTATTATTATTATTAGGTTTTTAGGTTTAGGGTTTAAGTTGGTTTTGTTGGTATTACTTTGGTGGCGTTGGTATTTCGTTGGTTGTTATCCCCTCGCTAAATGTTGATGGAAAATAAAGGGAGTGGAGAAGAACGATGTCGTCGTTAGGTTGTAAAGGAAGGTTTAATGGCAGCATGAAGTAAAGGGTTTTACGCTGGTATGCTGCGAGCTTCGTAGTAAAGAAAGAAGGTAGGAAGTTATTAGAGTGTATAATCTAATTTGTTTTTAACTAGGATCCCTTGGTCTAGAAGAATAGACCCAAGGGATCCATAAACTAGATGGCTCTCCTCATAATGGTTGATGCTGCTATTCGGGAACAGACGTTAAGACGTCCGTTCCCGTTGAGGATTTCTGATCGAGAGAGAGAGATTCGCGGGCTTTCTTCAATTTTTGGTGCTGCTAGGAAATATGGTTCGGGCTGAATAGGACAAGTCATCCTGATTGGGTGAAAATGTTCGGCGACTCTAACGGTCAAATTAAATTACACGCCAAACAAAATTTTCAATTTTCTTTCTGCTACAGAGCCAAGCTTGCTAACCCTTATAGCACACAAGGTGACAACAAACTTGTGATTGTGTGTTTGTAATGTCTGTTGGTATAAAACTTTCCTTTTTATTTAGTTTATACTGGTCTAGGAAGACAATGAATTATTATCTTCCCTTGAATTTGCGGGAGAGTCTTTGATCATCACTCGTCGATTGGTTACATGAGGATTCAAAATCCTTTATTGTTTTCTTTTTGTTGTGGTCCTTCGAACGGATAAACTCATTTTGTATCTTCGTTCATTGAACAAATTTGGTCTCACCACCTGGCAGTACTGAAATACAAATCATCTAAGAAGATAAGTAAGTCCTTTGAACCATTTTGGTACGCCTTTTTATATACTTCTCGTTTGTAGAACAATGTGCACATTTCATCTGTTCGTGACACATTTGTGTTCTCTCGTGATTTTTCTTATGTGTTTTATATATATATATATATTAAATGTCCTATACGTTTATATGAACTATTGTGTCTTTCTTTCCGTTCATTCAGTATTAGTGTATCAATAGATATACTAATACCCTGGGTATGACACCTAATAAAACTTAAGACAACATCTTTTTAACTCAACCTCTTGTTATTTGTTTTACTTTTTTGTTTGTTATATTTTATAATTGATTTCATCTTTGATTACAATTACCCGGAAGACTTTTCTGTTACAATATAAAGTTACATTCTGTTACGAACTCGTTACGCATAATTTGCCAAGCTCATGCAAATCTTGCAAAAGGTGAAATAAGATTTATTATTAATTAAATATATAAATTAGTACTGAAGACATCAGTGGGGCAGAGAATACACTGATTGTATCCTCTGAGGGAAAGTAAGAACTCATCCCCCCAAAAAAAAGGAAGGGATACTCTGGGTATGACAGTAAACTGCATCTAATGGTGAGGCTTCAGTTCTGAAGGTTTGGGGAGTGTAGTGTACCCCTTCATTGCCATTTATTTTAAAAAGAAAAATGGATGTGTTGTACTGGAATTTAAAAAAAATGACACGAAGGTGAGAAAAAAGGTGACACGAAGTGGTAGTACCTGTTAGGCTCCCATCAATGGATCAATTCGTTAAAAATTATTCGTATTTGATATGTCTACCTGCAAAAAAAAAGAACTCTCAAGAAACTCTAGAAAAATGTTCAAAGGAACGTACAACGAACTTGATTTTCTAACCTCTAGGCATTAAATAACCCTAGGCAAGTTTACATGCCGTTAAAGTCAATCAATCAGTGCTGAAGACTAGCAATGATGGGATACTCTACATTCTTCAAAGCTCTAGGACTGGAGCCTCACCATCAGATAGTTTATTGTTATATCCGTGACACTCGTTGTGGGGGAGAGGGTTTATCCTTCTGTAGAGATGGAGTCAGCGTATTCTACAACCCTAACCGACTGGGTTGAGGGGGTCCAGGGAATCAGAGCGATCAACACAACTTCATGATGATGATGATGATGATGTTGGTAGATATGATGATGATAAATATGCCTTCTAGATTTTGTTTTTTTTTTACCTAAGAAATTCGCAATCGCAACAAAGTCACTAGTGAATTAATGTTAGCATTTTTCTAGTTTTAAGGATGACTCATTTGTAAAAGTCGAGATTTGTCACAGTTTGTGAAAGTAATAAAAAATGAGGTTTTGAGTTACAGGCTGCATAAACTGTGAAAACTGAAAACACTTCTTCACAGAACGAAAATAGCATTAACCTTGAGTGGGTCTGAATTGAGTGTCTGGAAGAAGCGAATTTAGTTTGGCCTTGTTTTCAACCCCCTTCCAGAAATTGCAAATGGATAATTAAAAAAAAATGCTGCTGCTGCTCGTGTCAAAACTTCAATCAACTTCAGCTGCGAAGTTGACCCTTTCAAGTTGCGGCTGCTACCATCAAAGTCTAAGCTGCTTCCTTGAGCAGCATAGACTACGAAGGAGAAACTAATTTCGAGATGAAGTTAAGCTTAGGTAGTCAATCACAAGCTTGAAGAATAAAGGTTGTTAAGTGAAATAGAAGTTGAAATAAACAGTTCAATAAGAATCAAAAGGAAAATTGGGATGCTTGCATTAGTAAAAAAAATAATGCTTGAAGGTTAAGTTTTTGGAAACTTTTAGTCTTTTAATTTGTACTCGCACTTTTCAGGAGGTGCCCGTGGTGTAATGCTTATCGTTGTAGGAAATGGATACGACGACACGAGTTCAAATTCTAGACGAGACTGATTGCATTTCACATAGCACTAATACGCTTGGGAAAGGTATAAATCCAATAATTCTCTCTCCAGCTATGGGTAAATAGTAGGGCAGACTAAGTTCTTCAGCCTTGGTGAGGTAACTAGTCTAAGAGAAGGAAAACTCTGAATTCAAACCTGTTAAACTCTGCTTAAAAATTGACCTTGTGTCATATCCTGCCTGAGCGGAAGGATTGGTAAATGTGATTACCCAAAAGGATGCATATATTTGACCCAATAGTATTATTATTTACCAATATTTGCCAATTGTAGGGCAGACAAGGTTCTACAGCCTTGGTGAGGCAACTAGTCTAGGAGAAGGAAAACTCTGAATTAAAACCTGTTAAACTCTGCTTAAAAACTGACCTTGTGTCATATCCTGCCCGAGCGGAGGGGTTGGTAAATAGGGTACTCGCACTTCACATAAGAAATATTGAATTCAGGTGATAGTTTATTTTGAAAGCAATAGAAAAATATTAGTATTGAAGAGTTAAGTCTTCAATTTTGAATCAGCATTGGTGAATATGAGAAAAAGTCAATAAACGTGTTATTCAAACAACATTCCTATTGGGGAAAAATCCTTTACTTGAAATAGAGTATTTGTTATTGTGTTGAGTAAAAAAACCAACTTGCTCTGAATATCAATACTATTTTTTAAATATGTTTTTTCCCTAACATGTTGTTAAATAGCTCCCGTCCTGGGAGTGACACTTACCAGACACTAGTCGCGAGGACAAGAGGAATTACTGTCCTTACCACCTATTAAACTGACAGGTCCTGGGAGTGACGCTTATTTGAAACTGGTCATGAAGACAGGGAAAATTGTCACTCTTACCCCTTGTTAAACTAACTGGTCCTGGGAGTAACATTGATTTGATACTGGTCGCAAGGACAGGGGAAATTGTCCTTACCCCTTGTTAAACAGACAGCTTCTGTGAATGACGCCGATTTGACACTGATAGAGAAGACCGAATGAATTGTTACCATTACCCCTTGTTGAACTAACTGATCCTGGGAGTGACACCGATTTGACACTAGTCGTGAGGACGGAGGGAATTGTCGCCTTTACTTCTTGTTTAACTGACTGGTCCTGGGAGTGACTCCGATTTGACGTTGGTCGTGAGGACGGGGGAAATTGTCGTTCTTACCCTCTGTTCAACTGACTAGTCCTGGGAGTGACACCGATTTGACATTGGTCGTTAGGACGGGGGGAATTGTCATTCTTACCCCTAGTTTAACTGAGTAGTCCTGGGAGTGACACCGATTTGACACTGGTCGTGTGGACGGGGAAAGGAAATTTTCGCGCTTACCCTTTGTTTAACTGGTTGGTCCCGGGAGTGACACCGATTTGACACTGGTCGTGAGAACAGGGGGAGTTGTTGTTCTTACCCCTTGTTTAAATGACTGGTCCTAAATATAACACTGAATTGACACTGGTCATGAAAACAGGGGGGGTTGTCGTTCTTATCCCTCGTTAAACTGACCATGTGTAGCATAGTATACCCGAGAAGAGTAATTTCTATACCTACATTTAAAAGACTTCATTTCATTTAATTTTATCTACTAAGATGAGTCAAATGTTTTACTATATTTTTGAAGATGAAAATCACGTGACCAAATTAGTTCAAGCTATGGTACGTATCTGCTGTCTTTGGTAGTGTAGCAGAAAGAACTTCGTATTTTTGTTTGGTGCGTAAATTAATTTGTCGATGCATATTTTTACCCAATGAGGATGACTTATCCTATTCAGCCCAGAACATTTTCGCGGGCAACATAAAAATGGTGAAAACCCGCCAAACTATCTCTTCCTCAGATTCTTTCGAGCAGAACGGACGTACTTTCTGTCCGCTCCCTTCATGGCAGCAGAATCACAACACCATGAGGAAAGCCGTCTAATTCATGGACTTTTTAAGACTACCCTCTTAGACCAAGGGTTCTCAGTTGAACATGAATTAGATGCATGTAATCCGCCACTTACAAGAACATGTCGCCTCTAACTTTTGCTATGTCTACAGCGACGCGCAATTCTGCTCAGACATCCAGCTACCTCATTCCTTTGCAACCTTTTCTGAAGACATTTTATGCCTCTCTCCTACAACAACTAATACCACACATTTATGGGTGACTACATCATTCCTGCCCTTAACCAGTAAACACGACCTTTGCTATGTCTATAGTGACGCATATTCCGCTCAGACATTCAGCAATGCCTTGACAGTAGCGATGCATATTTCGTTCAGGCATTTAGCTGCTATAATTCCTTCTCAACTCAATATCTATTTCCTTCCTCCCTTCCTACGAGACTTGCAGCATAAATGTACCCTTTATTCTGGCTGCCATTAAACCTTCTTGAAAACGTTACGGCATCTTCGTTAATCTCCTTTATTTTCCAACAATATAGCGAGGAGGTAACGCAACAACTCTTCCCCGCTATAGTAGTAACATGGCAGTTGGTGCCCTGGCGCTTTCTGCATTTCTTCATTCATTGCTTTACGAATTCGAACTGGACCATAACGCCACTGAAAGCAACCCAAAACATTTGTTATGCAAAAACTGAACATGCATTTGATTACAGTAACCAGATGGTTCAAGAGATTTTACACGGTCACGGCCAGAGAGGTTTAAAACTAAGGAATCTGTGACCTTATTTCTAGTCATAGAAGCAAATCCGGTGAGTAACAGTCGGAGTGTATCAGGCGAGCTTGGCATCTCACAGTCTAGTATAGTTCGTTACCTTCTCGACCTAGTAAAACCATTCGGATCTGCCGCGTTGTGCCTCACATTATCAAAATATTGCAAAACTTTTGACTCACCTTCGTGTCATTTTTTAAAATTCCAGTACAACACATCCATTTTTCTTTTTAAAATGAATTTACATTTTGAAGATTTTATTTATTTCAAGACTAAAATAGATGACGAATTAGAAGAAGCAACTGACAAAAACGTTTAAACTTATTATAAATGATATGCTATATTTAAGCACTTTAAGCGTGATCTTACCTTAAAAGATACTCTTTTGCTCAACTCACCAAAAATTGTTTTGCATTATGCATATGTAGAGATAGAATGAATAATTATCTCCCTTAAACAGTTTGTATTTCCGGTAGGAGATCACATGACAATTCTAGAAACTAATTCTCGGTTTCTTTTTGCCTTTAGTCTTTGACTAGTGATGACGTTGTTTCTAACCCTGCCAGGGAACGGTAAAGCCATATGGCTATATTATCTACTCCTATCAAGTAAGTTTTGTACTACTTTGTACCCCTTTAACATACTACTTGTTCATGGAACAATATGTGTATAATTCTAGCTGTTGGAACACGTTTGTATAGTCTTTTATTTTCATACTGCACGTAGGTATATTGTGCCTATTAAATATTAAGTATTTACAAATTAATTCATCTTGTCTTTCCTTCTGTTTATTCAGTGTTGGTATTTCACTAATACTTGTCCTTGGAGAATAGGTGTTCAATTAAAATATCATCCCTACCATCAAGCATTCCAATACGTAAATTACAAATTGAACCCCCTATTTTAGAACTACTCTTGCTCCCAAATTCGAAAAAAAAAAATTTGTCAAAAATGAAAGAAAGAAATGAATGAAATAAGTGAAACTAAACAGAGCTGAGCAAATTATATAAAAAAGATATATTTTCCAAGGAAATTGCAATGCGTCTCTGGTGGTATAAAGGTAAAATAAATTAAATTAAAAATAAAATAAGCAAAATTATGAAAGTAAAATATATCAATTCACATTTTGCCAATAATCCAAGTTCGGTCCCGAGAAACAAGGGCCGTAACTCGTCTTATTCCATGTCCATCACAAGAGATTTTTGTCATCTGATTCTTAGGCTCCAAATTTCCAGTCAAGAGCCCTTTTTTGTTCTTTTTTTAACCCCATCCTCAATCGAGGAAGGGTGCTTTTCTAAGCGGTTCTTAGAACCTGGAGATATTGAAGTAGCACACAAGCACCCTCAATTCCGTTTCACGTCGACTTTTCTTTCATACAAAGAAACTAAATGGCAAATATTACGAGGATTTTCATTAAAGGAATTTAATATAAAACCGGTCTTGGAAAAAAACAAAATTAAAAACAACAAAAAACGGTGGTAGATTCTTAATTTTATGAATCGTTTTCATTTTACACACATGCGCAGCACCTATAGTTTACAAAGGTGAATTTTAACTTCCTTCTTTTCTGTAACAATTAGACGAACAAAATAAGCAGAAAAGGTAGTAGCAAAGAAAACAGGACACGAAACTTCAACAAAATGGTATATAATCAACAATAACAATTACAAATGTAATACAAAAAGCGAAGTGTAAAAATACAGTTGTTTGGTGAACTTAATAAGTTTGCAAAATAATATACCAACTCATCTTGTCACTTAAGTTATTAAATGTCTGTTGTTTCCATGAGGTCGACTTTACGTTGTCATCGGCTCTTATAAGTCGCTGGCGAGTTAACGTCTTACTTAGACTGTCTGCAGCGTATGAAAAAGGGAGATGTCTCTCTTGCGTTTGTATTTGTACCCCAAAACAGAACCAAATATCGTATGTCTTGTGTGCTTTGATTGGTTGTTGACAATGGCTCTAGACACAACTCTTATCAGGCGATGTTTTAGGGACGGTAAATGTGCGGTTTCGTATGTTATTTCTTTTATTTAGACCTTGTGTCAAACCAGTTAAGCTAAGATATAAATAATTTGTGCGAATTTTAAACTTTATTGGTAATTTTAAACAGGGCGGGACAAGCTACATAAAAATATATATTTTACCATATTTACCAACCCCTCCGCTCGGGCACGATATGACAAAAGGTCAATTTTTAAGCGGAGTTTAACAGGTTTGAATTCAGAGTTTTCCTTCTCCTAGACTAGTTACCTCACCAAGGCTGAAGAACTTAGTCTGCCCAACTATTTTACCCATAGCTGGAGGGAGAATAATTGGATTCATACCTTTCCCAAGGGTATTAGTGCTATGTGAAATGCAATCAGTCTCGTCCAGGATTTGAACTCATGTCGCCGTGTCCATTTCCTACTACGATAAGCATTATACCACGGACACATATATTTTACTGACAAATTATTATGACCATGTGCCAAACCAGGTTGAGCTGAAATATAGAATATTTTTGAGAAATCTTTTTATTATTATTATTTATAAATTTTCCATCTTAATCCTACCACCGAGTTATCAACATGAATTTTCTTTGAATTTTTATGTTCAGTTGCGTGTGATTAAAAGCCGTATTTGTTTTTTATTCTACGTGCTTGACTTAGGCTGACTAGGTTCGCGGTAAACCCCAAGCCTAGATCAAGGGATTGGTTGTTATTGAGGAAAAAAAAAAAAAGAAAAAAGGATTCCAGAAAGAGATCTGGTATCAAGTTTCAACTCTAAACCGTTAACGTCTTTTTTATTACTCTTTTTTAGCTTTAATCAGGAATAACGCTTGTTTAAATAGTCCTCTCTACAAAAGAAGAGTTTTACGACATCAAAGAAAGAAAGCAAAAAATAAAGAAAGAAAACTGCTAGATATTTTTAAATCGAATAGTTTCATAATTTCCGTTTGAAGAATTACAAGTTGACAAGTGTAATCTGTGTATTAGGATCTGTGATGTTATACAAGAAACGTCTGTAGTTTTTATTTTATTCTATTATTTTATTAACTGATATCCCATAAAACTCATTGTTTATCCAAACCCAATC
This sequence comes from Sepioteuthis lessoniana, assembly GCA_963585895.1. Taxonomy (NCBI): domain Eukaryota; kingdom Metazoa; phylum Mollusca; class Cephalopoda; order Myopsida; family Loliginidae; genus Sepioteuthis; species Sepioteuthis lessoniana. The sequence continues at coordinate 71,134,211 of OY757925.1, read as the reverse complement.
AGAAAGAAATTCCGAAAGTTGAATCGCGGATTTATTTCCACGAAAATTACATGAAATACAAATATTGGTATGCTTAGTGTTAGGAAAGATATTTAGTCGAGTCTCCACTCACCAAGGACTAAGTTGTACATCCATGTACAAAATGTAAGGAAGTACAAAATGAATTTATTTACACATACAATCATATTTAACATTATATATATATATATATATATATATATATATATATATATATATATATATATATATATATATAAGTAGATAATGGAGAGTAATCCGACAATATATAAAAAAAATTGATAACAAGGTAATCCAAGTAGAAGGTGAGATTTATTGAGAAGCCAAGTCGACACTATAGCTTTTCGGTTTATAACAAAGAAGGTGATTAAGTTACCCTCTCCGTTATATTTAAAGTAAACATATATGAGTCGAAACGAAGATGCCGAGTTTTTGATTTAGAAGTTTAATAAAGGCTTGAGTTGAGAGGTAGCTTTTGTGCTGGTCGTCGTAGTGAGGAGAGAACAGTTAAAAAATGATGAGCTGGCATTTGGCGTTCAGCTAGTAGTTATAAGTCCGATAGATTTTGGAGGGAGGGATAAATGTCTTCAAAATAGATAAGCAGAATAGAGATGGAATAAGGCAGATAGTATCTGTGCGGGATTTGCATCGCTACAGTCACAGTAAAGGTTTTGTTGCTGAATAAGGACAGGAATGATGTCGTCAGCCATAAGCGTCGTCTTATAGCAGTGGGAGAGAGAAGAATGATAATCTCCCACAGAGTTAGAAGAAATGAAATAACCGAATGTCTGAGCTGAATTACGCGTCGCTGTAGACATAGCAAAAGTTAGAGGCGACATAGAAGTGTTCCTGTAAGTGGCGGAATAAATACATGTAATTTATATTCAACTGGGAGCCTTTCCTCATGGTGTAATGGTTCTGCTGCTATGAGGAGAGAAGATAGAAAGTACGTCCGTCCTGCTCGAAAGATTTTGAGGAAGAGAAAATTTGGCAGGCTTTCACTATTTTTATGTTGCCCGGGAAAAATGGTCCGGGAAGAATAGGATAAGTCATCTTCATTAGGTGAAAATATGCGACGACCATAACGGTCAAATCAATTTACGCGCCAAACAAAAATACGAAGTTCTTTCTGCTACAGGTTCAAATGAACCATCATCAGGACTATGAGGGATGATATTAGTGATGTTAAACACCCATTGTTGATTAAACATCACTAATATCATCCCTCATAGTTCTGATGATGGTTCATTAGAACCGAAAAGATATAGTGTGAACTTTGCTTCTCAATAAATCTCTCCTTCTACTTGGATTGACTTGTTATCAATTTTTCTTTATATATTAGAGGTATTGAAATAAAGAATGTACAAATGTGTCCCAGTAGCTAGAACTATACACATGGTTCTTTAACAAATTACATATGGAAAGGGAAGATTATGGGATAAGTCTTACATGATGGGTGTTGATCATGTCATGTGTCTATACTTTTTGCTGGTAGCTGTTAGAGACAACGTCTTTACTGTTTAAAGAACAAAAACAAAATGAGGTTGAGAAAGGGTTTCTGAGACCGCATGGAGTATAAGAAGATTTTGGTGTTGTGGTATTGTGTAATGAAATTCTGACATTGATAACTGACTCCTTTCTTCTTATCCCCAGTCATTTATCTTTTAGTTTGTTGAATCTGCAAAAGAATTAAAGACGGAAAGGAAAAAGACAAGGATACTTTTAAACTCAATTTAGATTTTCTGGGGGGTTTATTTTGAGGCGTGGAATATTTTTCTGAACTAATAGCAATAACCGTGCTTCCGAGTCAAGGAATTAGAGAAGACTCGGTAATTATTTTTGGCAAATTGAGAATTTGAGGGCCACCATGGGTGTCTGTGTTCAGTCAGTATGTTTAACTGCCGCTGCTACGAACAGGAAACATAATACTCTCCTGAGGCCTCCGACCCTTGCGAACACAACTGACTGTCGAGAGAAAAAAGGTGCGTCGAGGTATATCATAGGAACTGATGAAGAGTTTCTCTTTGGCGTCGGGAACCCCCCCTTTTTTTTTAGCCATGTGACGATTTTGCTTCCTGTCAAAGGCTCTTGAGCGATTGTTATTTTTGTATTTATTTATTTTATTTCGTGTTTTTTTCATGTTACTGTTTGGGATAATTGTTAATAATATCCCATTCAAAGAAGTACATCGTTGGATGGAGTATATTTTCAACTGTAATTTACAGACACTGCTCTGGTCCCAAAGAAATGACCGGAGAGTAGCATTTGGATCACGTGTAGAGCACACATATACTCTGATCCAAGAAAAAGTGCCGATCCATTTATCCGAGTGATCTAGAGGTTATCAAGTAAGTTATGTATTTACTCCACCAGTATTCAACTTCTTGAACAGCATGGTAAAATCAACTTGGAAATATTAATTTTGGCAAAGCACATAGAGGGACATTTTGATCAAAGCAAAATTCCCATCTACACTTAAATAATCCTGAGTATATATATATATATATATATATATATATATAAAGTTGTCATAAGATTTGTTTCCTTTTCTCTTTTGGATTTCCTTCTGAATGGATTTTTCCTCGTGGTGTAACGGTTATCATCGAATGGAATGAAATCTGTGACCCGAGTTCAAATCATGGACGAGAAGGTTTGCATTTTACATAGCGCTAATACACTTGAGAAAAGTATGAACCCGCTATTCTCTCCTCGGCCATGTGTAAATAGTAGGGCATACTGAGCTCTTTAAATCTTGTTATGGCAATCGGTCTATGAGAAGGAAGAGGAATTCGAACTAATAGTACTCCATACTTAGTGCAATGAGGAGGTGCGATTACAGGTTTTGAATACCCTGGATCAAATTCGTCCTTTTCTTTTCTCTCTTTTTTTTTTTTTTTTCTTTTTTTAATCCTGCAACAAAAATTCGGCCGAGGTAGTTGAACAGGTACCGCACTCTACTCCTAACTCGAAAAGTATATTTCTCCTATAGACAGACCAACAGAATTGGGTGACTATTCTTTCTTTGTATTCATTAATATGTAAATTGATCCACATTGTTCACACAGACGTGGCCAGAAATTAAATTATATTAGTGCACACACCCACAACAATCAATCATACCTACGAATGTCCTTACTAAAGCACCCGTTGACGTATGCTGTACTGAAACCCAGCAACATATACTCTTTTGTCTAAAGATTATTAATGACTAAATGAGACAGTTATTGTTTTTACTGAGACTTTTTTTTAATGTATTGTTTTATATGAGGGTGAGAGAGTCTTTGTTATCTTCCTTGTTTACATCTAAAATAAATTTCCCCTTCTTCTTCTCGTTGGCTTCTTCTTCTCCTTCTTGTTCTTCTCTCCCTTATTCTTATGCATCTCATTCTCCTTTTTAAGAAATTTAGTAAGCTCTTTGCTTAGATGTAGCACAAGGCAGTATGAATGGGGCACCCAATAAGACTCGAACTCACTCGTGAAAGTTTACTAGTCTAACTTCTCCTTTTTAAACTTCTCCTCCCTCTCCGCTTTATTTTACTCGTTCTTCTTTCTATTCTTTCTCCTTTTCTCTCTATTCACTTCTTTGTTTTCTTCTCCTCCTCTTCTCATTCTCTCCCTCATATGCTTCTTCTCATTTTCCATCTCTTTCTACTTGTTTTCCCAACATAAAAACTTGCATACGTATATTTTGATTATTCTTAACGATTACGCACACTCTGGCACGCATGCGCGCACGCTTTACCCCTTCTCCTCTATAACGTGTACGCACGTATGAGAAAGTGAGAGAGACAGGATGAGAAAGCGAGAAAGAGGGAGAGAAAGTAGTGATTTTTAATATTTTCTTTCTATAAGATTTTTACTCTTTCTCTCTCTCTCTCTCTCTGCTGACATCAACAGCTTCTAGGAAGCTTTTACGTTTTTTATTCTCTCTCTCTCTCTCTCTCTCTCTCTCTCTCTCTCTCTCTCTCTATCTCTTTCTCCCCCTCCTCACATCTCCGTCTCTGTCCAACTCTCATCACTATTGTCTGTTTAGCTTAGTGTCATATTTCGTCCTTGCTCAGTTTCGCGATTTCAAATTGTTCTTTCACGTACCATTTTCTTTCTCAAACTATCTTGCTTCCCATAGCCCGCCTCCAACCTATTATTCTCAACTTCCTTTCTTTCTCTTTATTTTCTTCTTCCTTCTTCTTTTCATCTCTTAGTTTATTGTTTTTTTTTTTTTTTTGAATTGTTGTTTATCCAGGAAAGTACAAAGCAAACTGCTGTGGCTGCTATACACGTGATTGTATAGTAGGGAAAAATTGTGAAAACTTCTTCCCAGAATGCTTATCTAACAAATCCTGATGGAGTGGGGGTGCGAAAGAAAGACAACAAGAGAGAAACATTTTTTCTCTGACCTTGCCTTTTTCAAAGAAGCTCTTATCAGTTTTTACAAAAATAGATCGGAGGGAGGGAGAGCGGCAATAGAAGAAGGAGGGAAGGTGAATTTTTCAGCGTGGGAAAATATTTACCCCAACTCAATGAAAACCCCGCGTATAATAAACTGGCTAACCTACCCACACTTAACAAGTCTGTTTTTTTTAACATTTTTTTTGTTAAATTTTAAACGTTTGAAACCAAAAACCTAAATTTGATACTTCTCTTTTAAACTTTCAACTGTTGAACCTCGAGTTCCACAGCGCTTAACTTTCACTGATTTGATTATTTGCACCTTTGCAATCAATAGGTTTTTTAAATTTGCAGCCCACTGTGGAAAATCACACACGATGCACGGAGATGGTGCATGGAGACGATGCATAAAGACCAGCGAATCTAAAGAAACCTAAAAAAGCGCTAAGTCATAAAAGTATAAATTATACCTACAGTATCGCCCATGTTGTGGTGTAACGGTTAAAGCGAAGGACTGCGAAATCGTAGTAAGGGAGATTTCGGACAAATACTTTTGGGAAAAGTATGAACCCTCTTTCTTCCCATCTATGGGTTAAATAGTACCATTACTGTTCTAGAAAGATGGCTTTGGTATTAAATAACCTACATAGGTTGATATGCAATTAAACAAAGAAACCAAGCCCATTAAGAAGTACACGCCAAATAATTTTTTCCTTGCCTTGGGGCAGTAGAATACACCGACCTGCTTCTCTGCAGAGAGACAAGACCCCCCCTACAAGTGTCCTATATATGACATTAAACAATCCGATGGTGATGTTCCGGTAACGCGGGAGCTTTGGGAAATGCAGAGTACCACTTCATTGCCATCGCTCCCAGGTCCACTCTGGTCCTTAGTGGTAGCACCTGATAGGATCCTATCTATGGATCAAATAGAACTAAACTGTGTCTTTGTGCTAAACTGAATTGCTTGAAATAGAGAACTGTTTTGACATATAAACTGCGTAATTATGCTAAACTGAATTGTTTGAAATAGAACTGTTTCTGACATTGAAACTGTACTTACGTTTGACTGAATTTTTTGAGATAGAACTGTCTATATATTTTAAAATAGATTTGGAATGAATAACCAACAATGGTTGATGTGCCATAAAACCTAACCAAACCAAACCAAACCAAACCAAACCAAACAAGTTTTCCTTACTGTCAACAGGGTTTAAAATATGCTGAATGTATTCTGTGTCGAGGGCTTCGACATCAGTAAAAAAAAAAGACGGAATTCTAGAGCGTGTAGAATACACCTTCATTGCCATTACTCCGAGGTCTACTATGACCCCGAGTGGTAGTATATCGGGCTCCCATCTAAGGATAAAATAGATATGTCTGGTTGGAAATTTATTGCCTTTCAGGATGCTACATTGCATGTCCCTTTTTATTGTCATTATTATTTTGTTCGCATCCTTTCTTTGGATTGATTCCTTTTTTAATGGCTGGCATAAAGCCCTTGCTTCGTACTTTGGTACGAAAATACAAGGAAGGAAAAGGTCCGGTGGTTGACTCTGTAGGCGGGTCGACCACGTGCGACAAAGGCCTTCTAATTCCTCTTTTACTTCCCAGCAATAAGAGAGAGCGGCTGCTGCTATGAGGGCTCCAGTACTGAAGCGACTTTTTGGACTTTATGAGTCAAGTTGAATTCACCTTTACTTCCCAGTAGAGGTAACATGTGCCTGAAAGAAAATTGCTCCTACTATGAAAGCTCTACTGTTTGACTCTGGCAACAGCAAAGCTGGACCTAAAGTATATGCTTTGGATGTTCTAATTCAACTTTTCAAAGTTGAATTGCTCTTTTGGATTCTCGGCATGATAGAGAGCAGTCGTGCCAATTACAGGCTCTGCCTCAAGTTGACTGCCTTTAGCACTTTGGATTTCAACTTCGAAAAATTGAATTCGTTTTTACTACTTCTCAACAGACACTGAGAGTGGCTGCTTACTATGCGGGCTCTAGACGTTATAATTTGACTTTGAAAAATTGAATTCCCCTTTTTACTTCACGGCAGGGGAGAGCAGACGTGCCTAATGTAGCTGGAACTGAAATAGACTGACTTTGGGACTTTGTGGTTCAACTTCAAAAAGTTGCATTAGCGTATTCGCCTTAATCCCAGCACATGCGACATATGCCTGGGAGAAATTATGTCCTCTAGTGGTGTCTAGAGGAAGGAGTATTTTAAACAAGCAGCTCTTTACACTCGTTCTCCAGCCTGGATTGTAACAGGAAGAAAGAAAAGAAGATATTACCAACTGCATTGCAGTCTACAGAAAAAAGCAGAAATTAAAATTTCGGAGAGAAAAAACCTGGACAAAGGCTTGAAGTCTTTTCAAGAACTACAGTGAATCTGCGCGTGGACAGCTTATTTTGCTTTGTACAAATTCCCGAGGTTAATTTTGTTTGTAAAATCCAGTTTGAGAAAGCGTATTTCTTTCCTTCTTTCTCTGTTGAACTAATATTTTCTTGGGTTAATTTTTTTTTTTTTTTTTTGGAAACCCATCCTGCAGCAACTGTTTTATATTGTTTTATTTTGTTACTAGGCGCCAAGGGTTTTTTGAAAATATTGAGACGCCGACATATGTGAAAATAAATGCAACTTTGTTCGTGTTGTAACCAAACAAGACCATTTGTATTGTCATCCTGTTTTCCCCTCCCCATTTTGTTTCATACGCAGGCTAAGGTCGAATTTATCTGCAAGAGGATAAATTTCCGACATTTTGCTTTCTTTACAGGGTTTTACAAACAAAATAAAAAAAAAAACAAGCCTTGGTGCCTAGTAACAAAATAAAACAATATAAAACAGGGATACGCAATGTACCATCCTGAAAAGTAATAAATTTCCAATCGTCTTTAGGTTATTCGTATACGGTTGGACTGTGCACAAAAAAAAAAAAAAAAAAAGAAATTAAGAAACAACTACACAAAAAATGAACTGGCTATTAACGCAGTTCCCTAATCTCTCAGTATATATTTCATAGATATATATGTATGTGGACAGACGGTGGTGAAGACATGATAGCTTTCCTCTTCCACAAATAATTGTGCCCGAAGCAGACAAGATCTAAAAACAACAAGCAACAAGTCTAAAAGAAGACGTGCGAGTTGAAATGAGTCGAAATTTAAAAAATGAACCTTTTTTTTATTTTAGTAACCTCGTGACTGTAGAGAAGAGGAAAATCTCGTATTTTGGTTTGGCGCGCTATTTAATTCAACACTGAATTTCACCCAATCAGGATGACTTATCCTATTCAGCCCGGATCTTCATTTCCGGCTAGCAAAACGGGTGAGCGGCCAAATCCTTTCTCTTCAGCTTGAGACGGCGACCAGAACAGACGTGCCTCTGGTCGTCCCTGCTTAGCGATGCTTTTTAGCTAGACAAGCCACCCAGTGTAGACATCTCACTGTGGCTTTAACACTAGCAGCAGCAACATGGACATTCAACGAGGGAACCATCTAATTTATGGATTCTTTACGAGGAATCCCAGTTGAACATAAATTAGAAACATTCAGCATGCTTTCCACAGGCACCACTTCATGTCACCCCAAAATTGGCCATGTCGACCCGAGCGTAACCCCGCTCTCAACACACTAGTCACCTTTTCACTTCTGGTCCATATGAATGGAGAAAACGCACACTCTCCCAAAAATACCAGACACACAAAAATACACAGTGACTTTAAACACATCCCTCACAAGTCCAACAACACGCTGCCATCTCAACATCCCGCTAAGCCGTTTCGTCTCAAACATCCAACAAGCCTAAACACCACGAGTCTTGCAGCTTCCAAAAGCAAACCATATTCCAAGCTATAAATAAAGAACTTTCGTCATTGTGTTATCCTCAAACCGCTATATGACCCACCGAAGGTATGGCACCTAAAGTCAAATGGGTTGTTGGTGTCTAAACTCTGGACTGATATTTCGATGAGACTCCACTCCAGAACAGAAACAACTTGTTGATCTCTGATCATCTCATCCGGAATAAACCTATAGGATCTTGAAGATATTTCTCCGAAGACTAGAGATGTTAAGACTTTCTCACTAACTCGAACGGTTACCCCGAACAAAAGTGAAACATGCTGCATAAAAACTTTCAGTATTATAATTATTATTTACGCTGACACACATTTACATATTATTCCCATCACATTTGTTCTATTCGTTCTTTCTTTTACGTATTATATTCTCGTTTGAAAAGAATAATCAACGTCACTCTTTTGCCAAGTGGCTACTGAAATGTTTGGTATTCATCTGTTTTTCCATGCGCCGATCATTCACAAAATCTGAGATAACAATGGAGGTTACCCCGAGCCAATGATCTCGTTATCCAGCATTAAAATACAAATTCAATTCATGTTGAGACATTAACCCAGGAGAGGTTGACATGCCTTTAAAACTGTAATGGCTCATAGGTAGTAGATACATATACATAAAATTTTATCACGGACGGATTTGACCAAAGCTAACTTCCACTTTAAAATCCTTTTAGAGTCGATATGCTGGACAAATCAAGGATCGTTGGCGTCTAATAACCCACATGACACGCAAAGCCAGTAGCTAAGAACAACATACACAAACTCACCTCTTGACCTCTATTTGTGGGGGGGGGGATAAATAGCTTTTCTAACCTACCGACTTTTTTTTCTTTTGGGATTTTGAAAAGGACAGAGATAACAGTCAGGGAGAAACGGTTGAGAGCAGCAGAGAAGCAAGTTGACATTAGCAGAGAAAGAGGTGTTTGGAACACATAGCCGAAAGCTTATCACATCTTTATAGCCTGTATAAATTGTATAATAATAATGATATATCAGAAAGAGAATTTTGTTGCATTTAAACTTCGTTTGGTGCTTTTGCTGTTTTGTTGACTTTTGTCGATTTGTCGTTTTACTTAAAATTATCGTTCGCTACCTCCGAAGACAGACTCGGAAGTATATACGCAGACAAACACAAGACTACCCCAACAACAAAACACTCAATCAATCAATATTTTTACAACCCAACTTTTTCTATTATTCATAAATATCGAAATAATATTCACGTCATCCCGCATAAGGTGATCGATACTATTGTTTTTATTAACTGTCAACTTCACGGTTTTGATATCTCTCGACTTTACAGTGCCACAAATTCTTTTCAAACTCATCTCACCTATCCAAAAAGTCACGCATTTTATAAACCGTAATGTCTAAACATCTTTCTATTTCTAAACTCTACGACACTCGATTGCGTAACTCGCTGTCAACGAGGCTTAGAATACGCTGACTGTATCCTCTGCAGAGGGATAAGCCTCACACACACACACACACGCACACACACACATTAAAAAAGAGGTGTCCTATTGGAAAATATAAGATTAATTATCTGCCCTTGGTAGTAAAGGGGTCAATCCGCTCATTGAATCGGATTGGCGCTCATTTGACGTCTTTCAGTTAACATGACTTGTATGCTGGAAACGAAATTATGCGGACGTCAATTTAACTACTCCAGTTCGAAGATAAACCTCAGCAGATAAGTCTGACTGCAAAGTCATTTGTTTGCAACCCACTTTCTGTATTTTCAAAATATATGTTTGTACAGTTATATTGTTTTGTGTTCTTCTTCATCCGAATTGAATGCCTGTCCGTTAATATTGGGAAAATATATTGGGCCAAGCAAAAAAGACCATAAATAGTGAGGCTCTAATTCTCTAATTAGTATGATATCCACTAGAAAAGCCAAATGCAACACATTTGTTAACTATTCATGTTAAACAAAATATCACAAAAAATTTTAAAAGTCAATGTTGAAATGCAATTAATTATGCGTTTGCAAATCTATCAAACAGCGTCTATAAACAAAACAGGCCGTATAGGCGATTGAAAACCACAAAAAGCAAAGTAACTCACAGCCGTTTATTATTCGTGGATTAGTAAAAGACAAAGTGTAAATATGCATTTTAATGTTGAAAGGAATAAAAATAACGTCAGATAAATTTTACAAGCATGATTATATTATTTTCTCGATTCAATTTTTTAAGTTAATTGTCTTGTTTGGTTAATTTCATATACGACCATGAATGGGTTATTTGTTCTTTTGTTTACATTACATCGGCCTGTTAGAAATCAGCCTGTTAATGTAACATGCGGGGCCGTATTCATTAGTTGGCCGTGATCTAAAGTATCCCGTCATTGGCATTACTTCCTAGTCTACTCTGACCCGAAGTGGTAGTACCTATTAGGTCCTATCTAGGGTTCAAATAGATCTGTTTTAAAATTATTTGTATTAGATAGAAATACTTGATATCATATTTTCATGTGCAAATTATTTGTATTAAGAATAGTCATTTGAAGCCATAATTGTTTACAAATGATTATTAATAATTACTTGAAATCATACAATTCCTTGTAAATTATTAGCATTTGGTAAGAATACTTGAAACTATCTGTATGCAAATTGTTACTAAATAGGAATAATTTTTTTAAACAATGTAATTGTAATCACACACACACACACACAAAGAGTGCGCAGGATCGCCTCGTCAGTGATGTTCTTGGGGTCCTAACAAGTTTTGGGTCATCTAACATCATACTTGCTCTCCCAAGCTACCCTACCGAAAATATTATTCCGACAAGCGATCCTGCGGTAAAAAGTTCGCCAAGTACGCCATACCACACAACATACACCTAAAAAGTCAAAATGCTACTTCTATTGAGCTTTAAACTGAAGGTGGCTGATGAGAAACGACATACGTCACTTCCCTCCCTGTCGCGACGAGTTAAAAAAGGTAAACAATCACTTTTCTTGGCTCTTTTTCTCTTATCGTACCTAGTCGACTCGGAATTATGCATAAAGATCTTCCTGGACGAGACTGATGGCATTTCACATAGCACAAGTAGCCTTGGGAAAGGTATGAATCCAATTACTCTCCCTCCAGCTATGGGTAAATAGTAGGACAGACTAGGTTCTTCAGCCTTGGTGAGGCAACTAGTCAAGGAGAAAGAATACTCTGAATTCAAACCTGTTAAACTCCGCTTAAAAATTGACCTTGTGTCATATCCTGCCCGAGCGTAGGGGTTGGTAAATATGATAAAGATCTTACTGCAAAACCCCGGCAGCCAACTTCTATCGGATAACATGCCGTCCGCCATTTGTTGGATTTACATTGTTCAACTAGCTCCTGATATTTTTCAAGCTTTCTTTCACATGCCTCTTCGATATTTTCCTTCCACGGGACTATCAGTTCTATCAGCACAACCTGCCTTGTTTCGGTTGACCAGATAATCAAATCCGGACGCAGGGTAGTTGTTGCGATCTGCTCCGGAACTATCAATCGTTATCTACTCCCAACTTCCAGTCTCGGTCGGTAGATAGGCAAGAGTTAATTCTATACGCTGAGAGAGCATTCGCCAGCTTTGACGAAGTAAATCGACTTCGCCTCCGGCTTGAAGTTGCTCGCGCGGATTGCAGCGTCCACTGTATCGGTTACCGTCCTAAATACCTGGTCATGTCTCCAACGATACCTTCTATCACCTAGTGCCTTAGGGCAGGCATTCATAATGTGTCTTAGTGTGCCTTTTCCGGCGCAGAGTGGACACGATGGTATTCCACTCTTCCTCCAAGTAAATAAGTTCGCAGGACTCGGTAGTACGTCATACACAGATTGCAGTAGAAATTTTAATCGACTAGCGTTAGCGTGCCATATCTCTGAGCAGCTTATTCTCCTCTTCATAAAGTTCTCCCATCGTGCACCCTGCCGGGAAAGTCCCACCACCTTATATATATATATATATATATATAATACACACACACACACACACGCACATATATATATATATATATATATATATATATATATATATATATATATTCATTTTCCATGTTGGATCTAAAGAAGTCCGGTTAAATTTTGGCGGGGGGAGTTCTTGATTCATATTAATGCTTTTAACAGGATGAAATAAATTTATAATCCCGTTTTTTTTTTTCATGTTGGATCTGAAGAAGTCATGTTAATTTTTTTTTTTTGAGTTATTGATTCGTATCAATGCAGTTAACAGGATGCAAATAAATGTATAATCCTTATATGACCGAATTTTGTTTTTTTCTTGAAATAAAATTATATATATATATATAATCATGTATGACTAATTAATATAAGATATAAATATTTGAAACAATGCAGCTGTGTGCAAATTATTTGTATTTGATAGGAATACTTTATATAACTGTGAAAACAAATGGCTTGCATAGACAAAAATGCAATTGAACAGTGAAAATATAGTTATGATTACAATCAAACATTTACTAATGAATCAGATTTCAACTTTAATGGCCTCGAAAGAGTTGATGTGCCGTTAAACAAATAAGCCAAACTAAACCACTCCTCTACATTAGGCCATTGGTCTAAAGGGTAGAGTGTTCCCTAATGGTCCGGTAGACCGGGGTTCAATCCCAGATCGTAGTCATACCAAAGAATCAAAAAATGGTACTTGATGCCGCTTTGCTTATCACTGAGTATTATAAGGTACGGACAGGGAATGGAGTAGCGCCCACCGACACCTCGGTGTAGCAACTGTTGAAAAGGGAACCTTCGGGTTACCCTCGACTACGGTCGCCGACTTTACTTTTACATAAGGCAGGATTTTAAACAGGGTCAGCTTTTAAACAGAGTGCAGCTTATTTGAATTCAAGAGTTTACCTTCTCCTAGTTAGGTTGTCGTATCCTCCATCATGGACAGGACGTGGCACAAGGTCAATTTTTTAAGCGGAAATAACCGAAGTAATTTATGTATTTAGCCAACCGCCCGCTATTGACGCAAGGTTAATTTTAAAGCAGAATGCTAATGGTTTGAATTCAGAGTTTTCCTTATTTTTATCTGATGCTCATCGATCGTTATATCCATGCATAACATTTCAAAAGAGACAATTTGATGCTGATCATTCTTTAAACTATTTAAACTCAGGACCTATTTTTTTCTCTTTTTATGTCTAATTTAATGGTTGCAATTCAAAGATCAATTTTTCACCCAACTCGCTGGATTTTCAAAATCATACTTACATTCACATACCAGCATGCAGCTAACCCTCCTTGATACTAGGGTGACACCCTGTCACACATAGACACATACACACACATGTAGCGATGGGGATAACATTATTATTATTATTATTGGGGTTTTTAGGTTTAAGGTTTAAGTTGCGTTTTTTGTGTTGGTTATGTTGGTATTACTTTGGTCGCGTTGGTATTTCGTTGGTTGCGTTGGTATTTCGTTGGTTGTTATCCCCCTAAATTAGTCGTGTCTAGTCTCGTACTCTTTTGCGCTAATTTGCTGCGTTTGATTATTATCATCATCATTATCAATTTACTTAATGACAGGTTTAGAATTAAGCTGAAATGTAGTTTGCGGTAATTGAAGGCTTGTCTTAGTATATTTATTATACTTGAGTATCATAACTCACCGCCACAATTATGAGTGTGATGAACACATTTCAGACTCTTGTAAAGGAGAAAGTTTATAATGGTTTGATATTTCCCTGTGATAAACAATGTAAAACAATTCCCGACGAATTAACTACATATTTATTGCCTGAGCAAACTTAGTAGAATGAATACACGAATGGGATGAAATACTAAACGCAAACATTATACAGAATAGTCCTATCAGGAAGTTGAAGAGTTTTTTTATATTAGATAAGTCCTAAAAAGAATGGGAATTGTTGTGTGAGGAATTAAGTCAAAGGATCGTGTCGTACGCCACACGTCAGGGAAACGCATACTCTCGTGTGTTCTGGTCATCAAGGCAGGACCGGAATGAGAGAGAGAGTTTTGACTTTTCCGCACCCTTTTGTAAACTACTTTGGTCACACCACTTAGCGGCCATTAGAAGAATTAATTTAAAGCAAGTTATTATTTCCTTTATTTGATCCCAGTAAATTCCTTTTTGGCAGACAAGGATTTTTAATTTAAATAATCCTCAATATAGATTGTAAGCGTTCATCTGTAATCCTTGAGCATATTTTCAGATTTATTAGTTCATTTTCATTATGCTTACAAACCGTTACGTGCTTCTAAACATGGCCAGAATTCTCAAAGATGAAGAAAATGATTTGGAAAATCTCTTATGTGGAAAGCACCGACATTTCGGCTTTTGTTTCGTATCGCATTGAAACTCACCCGATTCCACCTTAAATTCTTCAGAAATGGTATTAACATCGACGACCAGAGGATGGATTTATTTATTGATTGATTGATTTCAATTGCATTTCAAACCGTCCAGGGTGATATTATGCTTAGAACTTCGGGAAATGCGTTCTTTTTGCGTTCATATATTTTGTATTGTTGTTTCTTAAGAGTGTTTTTTACACATAGTTATGCATTTCTATCTAAAACAAATAACTTTTATACAGTTGTATTAATGATAATAATTATAAGTTGAATACAGTTGTGATAACAACAATAATAATAATTTGTATACAGTTGTAATAATGATAATAATAATAATCCCATTTTTTCTTTTTTCATACACAGTTGTAATAATAATAATAATTCTCTTTTTTTGTTGTTGTTGTTATCATATTTGCCAACCCCTCCGCTCGGGCAGGATATGACACAAGGTCAGTTTTTAAGCGGAGTTTAACAGGTTTGAATTCAGAGTATTCCTTCTCCTAGACTAGTTGCCTCACCAAGGTTGAAGAACCCAGTCTGTCCTACTATTTACCCATAGCTGGAGAGAGATAATTGGATTCATACCTTTCCCAAGCGTATTAGTGCTATGTGAAATGCAATCAGTCTCGTCTAGGATTTGAACTCGTGTCGCCGTGTCCATTTCCTACGACGATAACCATTACACCACGTTATTGTTGTTACCAAATAGTGGACTCTGTCGTCCCTGTAGACCTCAATAAAATTAAAAGAAAGCAAAAAGAGAGATAAGTACCAAGACTTTGCTAGAGAACTTAAACATAAACTAAGGACGTTAAGGTGACGTTGATACCAGTTGTAATTAGGGCGCTCGGGACAATCCCCAAAAGATTGGTGAAGGGACTGGAGGACTTGAAAATAAGAGGACAAGTGGAGACCATCCAAACTACAGCATTATTGATATCGGCCAGAATAGTGAGAAGAGTTCTGGAGAATAGAGGAGACTTGCTGTAACCTCAAATTCCAGAGAAAAACCATCTGCTAACGATGGTGAGAAAAAGTATGAAAGGAATAATAAACACTTGAACGAATGGGTTGGGAAGGTGATCCACTGGGAATTGTGCAATTTGTTTAAATTTGACCATACGAACAAATGGTTTATGGACAAACCAGAATCCGTCCTTGAAAATGTGGCGTACAAAATTCTCTGCGATTTTTATATAAAAACGGGTCATCTAATCTCGGCCAGACAACCAGACCAAGCGATAATCAAAAAAAAAAAAAAAAAAAAGACAAAAGAGAACCTGTCAAATAATGGACTTTGCCGTCCAGCGAACCACTGAGTAAAATTAAAAGAAAGCGCAAAGAGAGACAGACATATAGACCTTGATAGAAAAAAAAAAACAAACAAAAACTATGGCACATGAAGGTGACGGTGATACCAATTGTAATTGGTGCACTTGGTACACTCACCAAAGGATTGATAGTGGGACTGGAGGACTTGAAAAAAGAGGACAAGTGGAGACCATCCAAACAACAGCATTATTAAGATCGGCCAGACTACTGAGAAGAGTCCTGCAGACTTGAGGAGACTTGCTGTCATTCAAATTCCAATGAGAAGCCGTCAGCTAATGTTGGTGTGAAAAACTCTCAAAAGAGTAATATAATAATAATAATAATCCTTACTCACTGCTTAAGCAGATCTATTTGACTAATAGATGGATCCCTAACATTACGGATCAGAGTAGGAGGGGGAGAAATGACAATGAAGGGGTACTCCTCACTTTTCAGATTTCCAGAATTTGAGCCTCACCATCAAATGTATTTTAGCGTCATACCCAGGACATGACAGTCAATGGTATGGCAATACAGCATATATTGCTTTTCTTGAAATCTTGAAAATGACGGTCAAATCCTGCATCAAGTTTTAAAATGATATCTATGTATTCAAACACTGCTGTTCGACGCGGCCCATTGACTGCGTAACGGTCTCTGAGAGAAACAGTTTTTCATCCCATCGAAAAATAGAATTAGCCTGTCCCAGAAAAAGACCTACGTTTGTCATCATTTCCAAAAATAGCTTTTCCCTGTTTGCCGCTAAAATCTAGTAGGTCTGGATATCAGCTATCCCCTGCTAAACAATAAATGTCCGATTTCATTTTTTACAATGATAATCGTTACGCCACAAGACCAGACGTATGGAGCAACCAGTGAGAATCGAACTCACAGTCAATGGTTTGCTTGTCTAGCTTGTTAACCATTACACCTCATGAAGTGCTCGTGTGTGTGCATAAAAAAGGTTGAATATCGTTACTAACCTTTTTCTTTTCTTTTATTTAATTTTCTTTCCTTTTTTTAAGCAGTCTACTAGGACTGCTACAAATATCATGACCTTTTTAATACGTATATTTATAACGACGCCCTATTCAACGAGTTTTATTTTTATATTGTTGATTACTGCTTTTCTTTAGGATTAAAAAAAATCATAGCAAAAGTTTGTTGTTTTTACGTTTTTGGAACCTTATCAAATTTCAAACAATTTATCTGAAGAACAAAAAAAAAAAAAAAAAAAAAAAAAAAAAAACGTATCTTGTGTCGCTGAGAAAAGTAATGTAATTTTTATATATTAGCGACACCAGTTACTCGACAAACAAAGAAAGTGAAAATATTTATTGTAAAAAGTGAAAGTGAAAAAAAATGTTTTTTATGTCAGTCAATAAAATAAAATAGAAAGAAAAGTAGATTTTTGTCATACGAACTATCCAGAATTATTCGGCAACCAGTGAGAATCAAACTCATTGGTAACGGTCTGATCGCGTAGCTCGTTAAGCATGCTGACCTGATAAATAAATAAATTAATAACAAACAAATAAAAAACAAACAAAAATGTAAGTATGTGGCACCTAGAGAGGAACGGACTCTCGACTGAATAATTAATTAATCATTTAATTGTAACGGCATATCAAACTGCCTAGGTTTATTTTAAAATCGTACCCACTATATAGGTTCATATTGTTTCTTGTTTTGTTTTTTGCATACGACTCCATCAAATACGAATATTTTTCAAACAGATCAATTTGACCTCTAGATGGGAGCTACACAACCACTCCGGATCAAAGTGAACCTGGGAGTAATACTAATCAAGCAGTTCTCCACACTCCAAGATTTCCAGTCCTGGATCCTCAACATCAGATGCAGTTTAGTGTCATACCCACGACACTACTTTTCTTTGGGGGTCAGGAGGGGTCAGGGCTTCTTATCTCTGCAGGGAGTACGCAGTCAATGTATTCTAAACTCCAGAGACTGGACGATCAGTAATAATAAATCTGCACGTCAAAATTCCTTTGCACAATCGGCTATTTCTCAGAAGAGGGGTAAGACCCCCCATCACAACGAGTGCCCTGATATGACATTAAACAATCTGATGGTGAAGTTCCTGTGATGCTTGAGCTTTAGGGAATGTGGAGCACTACTACATTGTCATCTATCCCAGGTCCACTCTGGCTCGGAGTGGTAGCATCTAATAGGCTCCTATCTATGGGTCAAATAGAACTAAACTGTGTACTTATGCTAAACTGAATTGCTTAAAATAGAACTGTTTTGACATTGAAATTGCGTACTTATGCTAAACTAAATTGTTTGAAATAGAACTGTTTGAGTGAACTGAATAGCTTGAAATAGAAATGTTTTTGACAATTAACCTGTGTACTTATGCAAAACTGAATTATTTGAAATAGAACTGGTTATTTGTATAAAAATTGATTTGGCATTAAATAACCTACAAAGGTTGATATGCCATAAAACCCAAACAAACAAGAAGTGAACTTGACCCAAGATCTAGGTCAACCCTAGCCAGAAATTCCTGGGTGTTTAATTTACCATGAATATACTCCATACTATAATGAGTACACATGAACAGATTATACACATGATTGAGCAAAAGCCCCTCCCCTCACACAAGCACCTAATTCCATTGCATAAATTTTTTTCATTCAGGTGCGGAACAGATGTTAAGGATCAACATATACCTTGACCTTTGTTACAAAAAGCCAAGAGTGATTTTCTCGGGTGATCTTTTAGCTTGAGTCGAGCAGAGAGGGCGTATTTAACCGAAGCCTACGATTTTGAGGAGACCTATTTCATATTTTTGCTTTGAAGGCGCTTTTTAAAATGTTCAAATTGGTCAAAATACGATTTCATATATTTTCAACTAAATTTTCAAATATGATACTTAAAGAATTTATTTATATATGTATTTATACATGTGTTAACCAACCTATTGGCGTATTGGTTAGTGTTCACCAA
Organism: Sepioteuthis lessoniana; assembly: GCA_963585895.1. NCBI lineage: Eukaryota > Metazoa > Mollusca > Cephalopoda > Myopsida > Loliginidae > Sepioteuthis > Sepioteuthis lessoniana. Next base: position 71,115,339 of record OY757925.1, on the reverse strand, counting down.
TGGTCTGGAAAACCGGGGCTCAATTATTGGAAAATATAGGATTGATTATCTGTTCTTGGCGTTAAAGGGGCCAATCACCACACAACCACGAATTGGCGCCAATTTGTGACTCGTTTAGATCTACTCTTATAATGCTGGCAGTAGATAAGTCTGGCTGCAAAGTTATAAAGTTTACAACACACCCTTTGTTTCTTTTAATATATGTTTGTACAATTATATTGCTTGAATTCTTCATCCAAATGAATGCCTATCTGTTAATGTAAGAAAATATATGGGGCGCAACAAAAATGACCATACAATACCAGGTCGAGTCATACCAATGACTCTTAAAAAATTGTACTTGATGCTTCCTTGCTTAACACTCAGCATTCTAAGGTATTTATTTGTATGTGACCGACCCATTGGTATAATGATTAGAGTTTTTGCCAATGACCCAAAACACCAGGGTTCAATTTCAGGTCGAATCAAAGACCAAAAATTTAAAGAAATGGCACCTAATGTCTCCTTGCTTAACGCTCGGCATTATAACGTACAGATTAAGTGGAAGCGGTGCAATCAAGGGAAAAGAGCAGCGCACCCCTACACATCAATGTAGTAGTTATTGAAAAGGAAGCCTTCGGGTCGGCCTCGACTACAGTTGGCCGACTTATTTATATGTGTATTTAAAACAAATGTCTGAGTGTATTATTGCTTTTATATACCATATTCGCTGACGTTTAAAAACAAGTTCCAATTCTGCGAATCGGCTAATAGGTTTGCAGCAACTCGGCTGGCTCAGAATTTGTTTACTTTTTAAAAGTTGTCATTATGGCATGGCATAACGGCTATTGTCACAAAGGTGATGAGCCAAAATCAGATCCAAGGCGAGGATGTTTAGGCTCTCTAACCTTGACAGAGCTGCTGATCAAACGGAAGGAAAACTCTAAAATGAAAAACCTGAGGAGTGTTGTTAAGGAGAATTTGGGGCACATTGGCGCACCATTCTTCTGTTATCAGCTTATCCAGAAAGTCCAGCTGTTTTTACACAGACCTTCATCATTATAAACAAATCACCTGTGGAAATAATCCAACGACTCAAATTCTTCATTGAACTGTTGTAATCGACAAGTCTGTGACTCTGGGTTTCATGCTATCCGCATTATGAAACCCAAGGTCAGAGACTCTGCCATAATATATATATATATATATATATATATATATATATATATATATATATATAAACCTCTATCATTAATATTGAGTACTATTCAACAATACTGCAACTTTTGGTCCTCCATTACCTCAATAAAGGACCTAGTAAGAACCATAAACCTTTTTGATATATATATATATATATATATATATATATATATATATATATATATATATATATATATATAATGCATTCTCCTGTCGATTATATATATACATATATATATATATATATATATATATACATATATATATATATATATATATATATATATATGTATTATCATCTAGTCGAATTGATAGCACGGAGTCCTTTGGCACAGTTGGCTGGGGCTGTAGAATACACCGACTGAATCTCTGCAGAGGAGTAAGACCCCCCAACGAGTGTCCTGGTTATGACATAAAACAATATGATGGTGAGATTCCAGTAATGCTAGAGCTTTGGGGGATGCAGAGCATCTCTTCATTGCCATCGCTTCCAGGTCTACTCTAGCCCGAAATAGCAGCACCTGATAGGGTCCTATCTATGGGTTAAATAGAACTAAACTGTGGTTTCAAGAGTTTACTGTTTTTGACATTTAAACTGCGTGCTTATGCTAAACTGAATTGTTTGAAATAGAACTTTTTTGACATCTAAAATGCGTACTTATGCTAAACTGAATCATCTGAAATAAAAGTGTTTTTACATTTAACTCTATGTATTGCCAAGTCAGCTAGGGCGATAGAATACACCGGCTGCACCTCTGCAGAGGGGTAGCCCCCAAACGAGTGTCCTAGAAATGACACTAAACAATTTGATGGTGAGGTTCCAGTGATGCTGTAGCTTTGAGGTATGCAGAGCACCTCTTCATTGCCATCGCTCCCAGGTTTACTCTGGCCCGGAGTCGTAGCACCTGATAGGGTCCTATGTATGGGTTAAATAGAACTAAACTGCGTACTTATGCTAAACTGAATTACTTGAAAAAGAAATGTTTTTGACAATTAAGCTGTGTACTTACATTTAAACTGCATACTTGTGCTAAACTAAATTGTTTGAAATAAAACTGTTTTTGTATGCAAAACGGAATTGTTTAAAATAGAACTGATTATTTTTATAAAAACGGATTTGGTATTAAATAACCTACAAAGGTTGATATGCCCTAAAATCCAACCAACCAACCAACCAACCAACCAACCAACGGAATCCTTTCACACACACACACACACACACACACACACACACACACACACTCTCTCTCTCTCTCTCTCACTCTCTCTCTCTCTCTCTCTCTCTCTCTCTCTCTCTCTCTCTCTCCATTCGTAACTATTGTTCATCGCTCCAGGCAGGTTCTTAAGACTGTATTCGGTATTCGCACAGAGCTGATGTATATAAGTTTTTGCTGGTCAGTCAACATAGGTGTGTTCGAGTCCATAAGAGAATGCAACTTATATGAGTTCGTCCTTACTTACCCAGCTAGTTTTGTTCGTCTTTCTTTGATGGTTTGTGAGATAAGAGGTAGATGGCCATACAACGGCTGTTTTATTGAGAGAGAGAGAGAGAGAGAGAGAGAGAGAGAGAGAGAGAGATGAACTAAAGGGACTAGACAAATAGGAATGTTTTTTGTGTCATTTATTTTTTAATTGTTCTCAATTAATTTTGACCTTAAGTCGTAAAGAAAAAAATTCGTTTTTTGTAAAAGTCCAAATTTCAAAAGATCTCATGATCTAGAAGATTGTCGGGGTTCTTCATGGCATTTCTTTGAGTGTCAAATATTGCCTTTACTCCAAATATTTTTACGTCGACTACACCCCCTGTAGAGGAGTAAAACCTCTTCCACCATCAAAGAATTAGTGCCTTGGGTATGACACAAAACTGCATCCAGTGGTGAGGTGCCAGTTCTATAGATTTATGTACACTGAGTGTAGAGTCACTTCTTCATTACCATTACTCCCAGGTTCACTCTGACCCTGAGTGGTAGCACCTGTTAGGGTCCTATTTATGGATCAAATAGATATGAGAAAATGTGTTAAAAGGATTTTGAACTACATTTGCTTTTAAAACATATTTCAACTGAGGTGTTTAAAATGATTGTGAATCTTATTAATATATTGACTCTTAAAACGAGATAGCAACTAAGTGTGAGGTGATTGCCCGTTTAAAATGATTGTGAAATTTTATTAATACATTAGATCTTAAAACATTCATATTACAACTAAGTACGTTAAATTGTTTAAAATTATTGCAAAGATACATTTTGTACTGAATATAATATGAGACCATAATTGTTTAACTGACCTCGGCATAAAATAACCAAACAAAGGTTGACATACACCCCCCGCTAAAAAAAGGCACAACAAAAATCAACAAAACAAATAAATCAAAAACTGATTTTAAAGACGTAGATTCAATTTAAAATATTGTATTAAGAATATCAGAAGAGATGGGTTGGGTTGCTATTCACTAAAGTTTGTTTAGTTTCACAGACGACCAGAAATGTTGGGTCTTTGTGAGAATTAAATACAGCCAAGCTTTATATCCATTACAAGGCGCCCTTCCGAAGAGAGGGGTTATTCCCAAGCACTAATCAAAGGTCAGGGTGACATATCAAGTACTGTTTGAGATCTTAGAGCTGCTGCTGCTGCTGCTGCTTGTGTTGCTAGAGACTGGAATAAGCATGATAAGAGCATTTTAAATCTGAAAGTTAAAAGAGGAAAAGTCAAGAGGAAAGTTGTAGAGACAGAAAAAAAAAATTAATGATGAATGAAGCTTCCTGTCAACAACCCCTTGTCAAATCATCGAAGTTAAGCAGCATCGAACCTGTTCAGTGTTGAAATGGGTGACCACTTAGAAACACCAAGTCCTATAAACAATGGCTTTGTGAAGACTCAGATTCATAAAACTGGCGAATTGTTTACTACCACAATGCTGTTCTTAACAAGCACATCTAGAAATCTATTTCATTAGTGCAATAAGTTCGATCCTCGTTAGGTGTCTCACTTCTCCGGCCTTGTGTCAGACTCAGCTGAATTCCGTAAATGATATCCTGGGTATGGCACTAAACTGCATCCGGTGGTGAAACTCTGAGTGTGGAGTATTCCTTCATTGCCATTACTCTCAGGTCCACTCTGACTCAGAGTTCTGGTACCTGTTAGGGTCCTATCTGTGAGTCAAATAGATCTGTTTGAAAATTATTCGTATAAGATATGAATGCTTAAAACCATATGACTGTGTGAAAGCAAATTATTATGATCATCAAATATATATAGTTACTTGAAATATCATTAGTCCTTACAAATTATTAGTTTTAGATATGAAATCTTGGAACCATATAATTGCGTACAAATTATGTGTTAAGAACTTGAAGCTATAATTGTCAAGAAAAGATTATTATAAGGTAATTGAAACTGTTGTAAAAATGCTGTTTAAAATGATTAAGATATATTTTTGCACTGTATATAATTCAATGTGATTGTAGGGAGAAAATAATTTATTATCTCTCTTATGTGAGGGGCGTATCCGTGATGGTCACCTTTCAATCACAATTCTTTTTCATCCTATTTTGTCCACGTTCTTTGAACAGTTAAGATGTTCCCGTTTTTTTTTTTAATCTCGGTTCATTGAACACAAGAGAGACTTTGTCTCCAACATCAATAATTGACTTTCTATCACCTCGGCATTGAAACGTATAGCACACATCGCTAAACCATCACTCAAGTAAGATTTATACCGTTTTTAGATCTCTTCCATATACAGCTTGTTCATAGAACGACATATGCATATTTTATCTGTTGGGACACATTTGTGCATTTTTGTTAATACTTCTTGTATGTTTATCATGTATGTATCAAAAGTTTTTATATGTGTAAATGAGCTTTGGATATATATATATTTAATGCTAATATCGGACCTTGGTGAGTAGGGACTCGACAAAATATCCTACTCGCACTAAAAAATCTAATACCATGATTGTTGAACTGATATCCTCATAAAATAAACTAATAAAGGTTGATAAGTCATACGAGCATTACTCAGTGATGCTATAGGTCAGTGTTCGAATCTAGATAAAAGCGAAAATCAGAGGTATAGTTTCTTTCTTTGTTTAATGGCATATCAACCTTAATGAGTTATCTAATGCTTAAGTTACCCTTGAAAAAGAACAGCAGTGCCACTATTTAACTCAGAACTGGTGTAAGGAGTTTCATATCTTCCTCAAGGGTATTATTTCGAAAGTGAACGTAATATCGTGACAGAAGTTTGCACTCAGTTCCTACGGTGTCGCAGTCTTCTAGTAAGCCACTACGTCAAAGGGACTCTCACAGAAGTATGGAGCACCAAATAAAAATTTAATTTACTCAGCTTAAAAAATGTTAGCTAAAAGTAAGAGTTATAATGATTGATAATGTTTCATCTTTATATTACCAAAATATATCGCTAAAATTCTCATTATCATTGACAGTAGTTAAATATGAAATGCTAAATAGAATCGTTCATTCTTTTATGAATAGAAGCATCAATATCATCATGGACAGCTATTAACTATGAAATGATAATTACGATCCTTCACTCCATTATAAACAGAAGCACCAATATCATCACAGAACGCTGTTAACTATGAAATGATAATTACAAACCTTCATTCCTTTCTAAATAGAAGTATCAATATCATCATGGACAGCTGTTAACTATGAATTGTTGAATAGGATTCTTTACATCTTTATAAATAGATGGTGCTCGTGGTGTAATGATTATCGTCAGACAAAGCGACACCAGTTCCTATCTTGGACGAGGCCGCTTGCATTTCACATAGTATTTATTGGGCTCTTCAATTTTGGTATGGCAAACAGTATTGCAGAAGGAAAACTCTGAATTCAAACCTGTAAAAACTCAGCTTAAAAAATTGACTTTTTGTCATGTCTTACTTGTGCAGAGGGGTTGGTAAATACATATAAACACGAGCATCAATATAATCATAGACCTTTGTTATAACGGGAACCCAATGGGTTCACGGTTCGTCTAGTCTGAAATTAAATGACTTCTTAACCCAGTTACAAATATTTTGTGTATTTAATCAATGAACATTTGGAAATATGTGTCAGTAGTACAGCAAATGTTATCCGGATGCTAGAATTTGATTGGCTCCTGTTTTATCTTTTGACCGAAATATAATATCTTAGATTTGTTTTTGGTGAAGCTTACATTTGGTTTTTCCCTGCAGCGATCAGGATTTGTTAGTAGTGAGATACTATAAAAATAATGTTCATTCATCGACACCGAAGATGACCATTAACCAAGCCGAAACTCATCAAATGATCAATACTGGTCATTTGTTAATGGAGGTGAAGATTTGCGAAGGGACATCAATACTTTTTGGGTGAACTTTTAGCAGAAGAATGGTTCATGAGTGCGCCAGAGATCATTCGAACAACACATTACAGTTTTTGAATTCAGAGCTTTTCCTTCTTCTTAAATTATTTTACCCACTGTTACAGGAAAAAGATATGGTTCACGCAGTGAGAAACAACGAATAATTGTTTTCCTTGTATAAAGTGTGTATCCATTGACGGTCAGGTGTCAATCTCATAATCCGTCTCGACCCCTTTTGTTTCTGTTCATTGAACAGTTAAGATGTTTCATTTCTATTTATGTTCATTGAACAGAAGGGAGACTATCTACTCTCTCAACGATAGTCATTGTCTCTCGACTCGTCACGGTAACGTAAAGCGCACATAGCTCTGAGCATCAAAGTCAAGGAAGACTTTTACCGTTTTTGTTCCCCTTTTATATACTGTTTGTTCATAGAACAATATGTGTATATTTATCTGATAAGACAGGTTTGTGTATTCTTATAAATACTTCTTCTATATTTATTATGTATGTATTAAATGTTTCTATTTGTGTAAATGAGGTTATCTTATCTTTCCTTCCATTTATTCAGTGTTCGTGTATCATTGCATATACTTATGCTAATATTGAACCTCAGTGAGTAGGGAGTCGACTTAATATCCTTCCAACTCCAACCAAACCAATAATACTTTTTCCAAGGGTATTAGCGTGAAGTAAGACGCAACGGCCTCGTTTAGAATTTGAAATTTGATTTGCCGCGTCCATGTTCTTAGACAAAAACCACACACCTCACAAAATGCAAAAATAGTAACGTCATAAAATTTATAGAACCCAAAATTCTCTGAAGGAAGATTAAACAGACTATTATTGATATAACAAATGATTTGATGATTTATGGCATATCAACCCTTATAGGTTATTTAATGTCAAATCCTATATATATGTATATATATATATCATCATCATCATCATGTCGTGCCGCTAGCACGGATATCCCTGACACTCTCTCGCCCCTTTTCCCTATCGTTCATCGCCTCTGGCAGGTCTTCAGGGCTACATGCCGTATCCTCACATAGCTGCTGTATGTATGTTCTAGCTGGTCGTCCTGCTTTTGCTCGGTCATATGTGGGGGTCCATAGGAGTACATCACTTATGAGCTCGTCCCTGCTTCTCCAACAGTGTCCTGCGTGTCTGGTTCGTCTAACTTGGATAGTTTTCATGATGGGAGGCAGGTGGCCGTATAGTTGGTGCCGCCAGGACTTATTCAATATTGCTCGCAACATTCTTGTGTAATTGCCGCCAGGTAGTGCATCCATACAGCAGTATCGACACGACCGCTGCCTGGAAGAAACTGCGTTTCATTTTATCGGTCAGGTCTGACTTCCATATGATCGATAGTTTATCGATAGCTGTCCATGCCTTCGTTAGCCACGTGTCGATGTCTTTTTCCGTTGATGAGACACTGATTCCTAGGTAGGTGAATTTGTCTACCAGTTTCAGAGAGATTCCGTCTAGTGTGGAAATGTCACCAGCTTGATTAAAGCACATATATTCAGTTTTGTGTGCATTGACATGGAGGCCAATGCCTGCGGCAGCTCGTTCCAAACTATGCAGTAGTGTTTCGGCTTGGTTGGGTGTATTTGCCAGTATCGCTATGTCATCGGCGTAGTCGGCGTCGGTAATTGTTTTTGTGGGGTACCTTTTGCTTCTTTTCTTTGTCAGCTCGAAGCCGTTTTCTCTGATTTTATCGATCGATGTTCTAAGTATGTAGTCTAGACAGATAATAAAAAGGTATGGGGCTAGCGTGTCCCCTTGTAGTACTCCTGCTACAATGTCGAAGTATTCTGTGTCTCCATCTGGTGAACGCACCTTCACTTTGGTGTTTTTATAGAGAATCGTTATTGCTGCTACGGTTTCCTGTGGTAGGCCGTATGCTAGTAGGATTTGTTTCATCTTCCCTCTGTAAATGGAATGAAGGCCTTGGTAAAGTCGACAAATAGTAATGTCGCCAGTAGGTTTTTTGCCCGTACGCCTTCAAGGATTCTACGGATGGTCAATATTTGTGAGTTTGTGAATCTATTTCTTCGGAAGCCATTTTGGTTTTTCCTAAGGATGTCGATTTTGGGTTCTATGTGATTTCGTCGTAGGGCATTGTAAATTTTGGCTGCTATGGATGTAAGTGTTATACCTCGGTAGTTCTTAGTTAATCCGAGGTCATCCTTTTTAGGGAAGGGGAGGATGCATCCCTTCATCCATCTGTCTATCGGATTTTGATTATAGACTGCGTTGCAGTGTCGGAGCAGTATGTTATCGAATTGTCAGGTCTTCCATACTTCAGGGGGAATCTCGTCTGTGTGGGTAACTATTTTAAAAAGTATCAAATCTCATTGGTTTACACACAGATAAATGGTTTCAAGTATTGCTATCTAACACTAATAATTCTATTTTTTCTCAATGCGATTGACCCTTAGTCACCACCTTCTACTATATTTAAGGTATGGTCGGGACAATAATATTGATGCTTAAGCTTGATATGAGCAGACGACTGATTGGATCGTGCCTCTCCGATTTCCCATCTAGTAAGGGTGAAAATAGAGTGTTGAAGGTCACATGATAACTTTGGCTGGTGGGTCACGGATTCAAGCATTACCAGCGAACTGGTAGCCTCATTGGGGCTTTTTACTCCTCTGCAGAGAAGCAATCAGTGTATTCTCTAACCCCAGTCGACTGCGCCGAGTTATATGTGTGTGCAAGAATAAAGATGTACCTGAGAGAAAGATAAATGAAATACGATGCATCTACCATCAATTTTGTTTGGTTTTAAAACACATGACCATGATGTTGCTATAAGTACTGGTTTGTTGACTGAAAAGTTGAAGTAATGAAATCGTAATCCAACCCTTATTCCGGGGGATTCGTTTAAAACCCAAAATACACCTCTGTTACATTTGGCGTCAAAATTCTCACTTTTTAAAATCTTGTTCTTTTTTAATTTGGATGTGACTGTCCACAAAGGCATTCATAGTTTCCCACGATTAGAGATTTTGAGCTTTGACCCACCATCCGTCAATCATTCTGACGTGAATATTCGTTACACCCAGTATGTTGGGAGGGATAGATCTTTACATAACACCCCTTCCTATCATCATTTTCATATTTTGAAATATAATTTTGCATATGATTACCACTACTAAAACTATTTCTGTTTCTGCTGTCGTCATCATCATCATCATCATTTCATCATTATCATCTTCATTGTCATTAACCTATTACTACCATCGTTACCACTTATTATTAGATGTATCTTTACGTACTTTTTTTTCCTTCTCTCATCGACAGTCAAAAACCACACCACCTTTTCTGGCCACGAGACACGCATATATTTCTACAGCATACAGATGCAAAATGCACAACATTTAAAAAAGGTGCAATCGTCCATTATCGATTTCACAACGACAGAATAAAAAACCACTGGCCCCATATATACAAAAAAAAAAAAATTCCGAAGCATTTTGTTTTCTCTCGTATGTCAAGCCAAGTTCTGGCTTACGTGAAAATCTCAAGACATTTGCACTAAATACCTTAACACCTGGCACAAAGCGATTGTTGGGGCAGTTGAATACACCGACAGCAACTCTGCTGAGGGGTAAGACTTCCCTAACGAGTGTCCTGGATATGACACTAAACAATCTGATGGCGCGACTCCAGTAATGCTGAAGCTTTGGGGAATGCAGAGCACCCCTTTATTGCCATCGCTCCAAGGACCACACTGGACCAGAGTGGTAGCACCTGATAGTACAAGTTTTATCAATGGGGTAAACAGAACTGTTTCATATTTAAATTGAGTGCAAATAAATGACTTTTGCTAAATTGAATTGCTTGAAATAGAACTGTTTGGTCATTTAACTGTATGTAAACAAATGACTGATGTTTAATTGGATTGTTAGTGATACATAACAATCTTTGGAACCATTTAATGCTAAACTGAATCGTTTGAAATAGAACTGTTTGATCATTTCATTGTGTGTAAGCCAATGACTGATGTTTAATTGAATTGTTAGTGATATATAGAAATACTTGAAAACATTTAACTGTGAGCAAACAAATGATTTATAGTAAATTTGATTATTCGTATTAGATGGAAATAAGTGAAACCATTTAATTGTGTGCAAAAAACGAATTCAGGTGCGTTTAAAAATGTTATCTACAAAATGTGTTTAGAAATCATATATTTAAAGGATTTGGCATTAAATAACCTACAATGGTTGATATGCGATAAAAGCCAACCAAACCAAATCATATATATTTAAAGTATATGTATTAAAAGGATTTGGTATTAAATAACCTACAATGGTTGATATGCGATAAAAGCCAACCAAACCAAACTCTTTATCGTTTGGGTGCTTGAAAACTGGTCTTTTAAACACCCAACGACTAAACTTCGGTGCACTATATCTACAGTCACTTTCATTACTGAGAAAAAATCTTTTTGTAAAACAGGAGTCCCCAACCGGCAACTAGCGGACCATATGCGACTCATCTAACAGCCTTTCATTCAACTTTCAAAATTTTCTCTTCGTCTTTTGATAGTAACTGTGAAGAAGTATCAGCACAGTTGTAGATAATTTTGGGATAGAGTTATTGCAAAATTTGGTGGTAGAGAAAATATTTTAGTCGCATTCCAACTCTCCAAGGACCAATAATATCAACACACTCAGAATATAGTTTTTCAAATTTATTTTACCTTTTCCCGCAATTGCTTTTACGCACACACTACTTATATTAACCGTAATAATACAAGGGGTTCTTGAAAGGTTCTTGGCCAGACCAAGAAGCTAATGATCAAGAACCGTGAGACGTACCTGTTATTTTGGATTCTCATACCACAGCATAGAGTTTCTCAAATTTCTTCAATCTTCTTCAAAAAGTAAATTAAAATTAAGAAAAAAACCCTCATTTTCTTCTTTGGTTGAATTAAGTATTTTCATAGATTCTCTTATGGCTGGAATTAGCAACCTATTACCGATTTAGTGCTGGAGATTAATGTTCAAATCCAAATAAGAAACCAGAATTTCGAATGCTGATTTGGAATCAATCAAGTCCTCTCCAGTTGGCGCAACACAATCGTTACCATCCAATTTCTTTTATTTATACTTATCATCAGTTTAAGTAATGCTGTAAACACCCGCACGCTCTCTCTCTCTCTCTCTCTCTCTCTCTCTCTCTCTCTCTCTCACACACACACACACACACACACACACACACACATACGCTCATATACAAGCACATATGCACACACATATTTTGCCTAGTCGGCTGGGGCTGTAGAATACACCGACTGCACCTCTGCAGAGGGGTAAGACCCCTCCCCAACGAGTGTCCTAGAAATGATACTAAACAATCTGATGGTGAGGTTCCAGTGATGCTGGGGCTTTAGGCAATGCAGAGCACTCCTTCATTGCCATTGACCCAGGTCCACTCTGGCCCGGCGTGGTAGCACCTGATATATCCCCATCTATGGTTTAAATAGAACTAATGGTATACTTATGCTAAAATGAATTGTTTGACAAAACTGAATAGCTTGAAATAGAAATGTCTTTGATAATTAAACCGTACTTACATTTAAACTGCATACTTATGCTAAACTGAATTGTTTGAAATTAAACTGTTTTTGACTTTGAAACTCGACTTACACAAAACTGAATTGTTTAATATAGAACTGTTTTGACAATTAACTGTGTGTAAAGAAAATCTGTACTTATACTTAACTGAATTAGCTGAATTAGAACTGTTTGACTAAACTGAATAGCTTGAAATAGAAATGTTTTTCACAATTAAACTGTGTACTCATGCTAGACTGAATTGTTTGAAATAGAACTAATTATTTGCATAAAAGTGGATTTGGCGTTAAATAACCTACACAGGTTGATATGCTATAAAACCCAACCAAACAATTATACTAAACTGAATCATCTGAATTAGAACTATTTCCCTAAAAAATAAACTGTGTACTTACATTTAAGTTGCATGCTTATGCTTAACTGAATTATTTGAAATGGAACTGTTTTTGACATTGAAACTGTACTTACACTAAACTGAATTGTTTAATATAGAACTGTTTTGACATTTAACTGTATGTAAACAAAATATGTACTTATACTAAACTGAATTAGCTGAATTAAAACTGCTTGACTAAGCTGAATAGATTGAAATAGAAAGGTTTTTCACAATTAAACTGTACTTACATTTAAACTGCGTACTTATGCTAAACTGATTTGTTTGAAATAGAACGATTTTTATAAAAATGGATTTGGCGTTAGTAAGGTTGATATGCCATAAAACCCAAACAACCAACAACCAACGTACATATATACACCCACGCATACACACACGCACACACTCACGCATACACACACTCTCACATATACGCGGGTACACACATACATATGCACAAGAACACACATAGTTTATTATCCTGAGGTTTTAAAACTCTCAAATCCACCAAGTATCTTTGTTGTAAAGTTTACACATCGCTGGCCTAAAAAATGTGTGTCGTGAGTATCCGGTTTGTGGAAGCTGACGTCAGTTTATTTTTTAAACCATACAACATAAATCAATTAGTAATTTACCAAGTTAGTTGATAACTTCCATACCGCACGTGTTAATGCTCAAAGAGACTTCTGAGGGTAAATTTTACGCATCGTTGTTTATAAAAAGGTATGACCTCGGTACCCAACGGAAAAGCACCTGGGATTACTTCATTTTAGGGGTATACTACATTCAATAAATAAATAGGTAAAATAAAATAAATCTAAAAAAAAAAAGAAGAGAATTGGTTATTGGTTTACTCGGTGCTCGGGAAGATATTGAATCCCCAAAAACCAATATTTGCATGTATTCGTATTCATGTATTTTTAATCATATATCACCACTTTCCGTTTAAGGGATGGGGGATTGTCTTGCCTCTTGAAATATCAATATGGCTGCCTTTTAAGATTGGACTCCCCACTCTCCAAGGACTAATATTATCATTAGTATATCCGTGATAAACCAACACCGAACAAAACAGAAGGAAAGACAAAATAAACACAAAATAAACACAAACGAGAACATTTAATATTTTGTATACATTACAAGGAAAGAATACATAAACGAGTCCTATGGTAGAATAATACACATCTTGTTCCGTGAACAAGCAGTATGTAGAAGGGGTACAAAATAACAAAAGGCTTACTTTACAAGTATGGGTAAAATAACCATGTGGCTTTACTGTTCCTTGACAATGTTTAGAGACAATGTTTCTAGTGTTTAAAGAACAGAGGCAAAAAGGTCGAAAAGGGATTTCTGAAATTGTCAAGTGTCCCTTTACGAGGATGGAGACGGTCACGCTTATTCTCCAAAGAAGACAATTATTTATTATATCTCTACATGGTGTTTAGAGTGTTGTTACAGATGTATTTTGCATACTATTTTAATCGAAGAACTGGTATTCATAGTATTAAAAAAACATTATAACTGATCACACACATTGATTCATTTGTTGCCATTTTATAAATAAGCTAAATGGAGAAATTTATGGACAATACTAATAGATCGCCATTTTGTTTAATCGTTTTTTTCTCACCAAGTTCCAATAATGGCATTGGTATACCCGGTGATACATTTACGCTGAATAAACGGAAAGGAAAGACAAGATAAACTCATTTAAGCAATTGAAACATTCAATAGGTACAATTATAATACAATAACGTATAATGATACAACGATTAACAAGGTGTCTCAAAACAAATGAACCACACAAACTGCTCTAATCACAAGCATAGATGAAAGGAGATACAAAGAAGAGTAATGTAAGTATTTTGTTTTAATGATGAGGTGAAATAAAGAACCCCACCGGAGTTGGAAACAATGTCTCCATTTTGTTCAACGGAATAAATAAATAAAAATAAATAAAAACAAATGAATAGATAAATAAAAATCGTGTCTATTTTTCGCTGCACAGGCGCAGACTAAAAAACACACGTCTTCTTCGTTTGAAGAACGAAAACAAAAGAGAAAAAATTAAGAGTCTAATTCTCACGTTACCAATACCCACAATCCAAGAAAAGACAATCATTTTTGCTTTCTTTTATGGACCGTTGGAGTTTTGGGTTTACGGGCACGGCATAACTGCCTAATCGCTGTGTACATCTCTACTTAATAAAAAGGAATTATTTCGTATGCAAGCAATCCTTTATACACTTTCGTCTCCACAAGACATAATTTCTTATTCATATTTCTAAAAGCTATAATCTTGACTCTCTCGAACTCGAAAGACTGTCCCACAATAGTTGTTAGGTTTAATGAGTGACCTTTATATGCAAATGTAGCAAATGTTATGGGACAGACATTGTATGCTTGTGTTTTTCTGTCTCCTGTTTTATTAAAAATAGTTTTCGTTGTTGTAGGAAAAGAGTGACGATTATATAAAAAGAAATTTCATCTTTATTTATAGTCATATATTACTAATTTATTCAGTTTGTGAAAAATAATGAAGCACTCAAAAAGAAATAAAGAAAGAAAGAAAGAAAGAAGTATTATCAAAGAAAGAAAGAAAAATGAAAGTAAAAAGAAAGAAGGACCAAGAAAGAAAAAAGAAGAAAGCATTAAGAAAGAAAGAAAGAAAGAAAGGGGTATTAAGAAAGAAAGAAAGAAAATGATATTAAGAAAGAAAGAAAGAAAGAAAGAAAAGGGTATTAAGAAAGAAAGAAAGAAAGAAAGAAGTATTATCAAAGAAAGAAAGAAAAATGAAAGTAAAAAGAAAGAAGGACCAAGAAAGAAAAAAGAAGAAAGCATTAAGAAAGAAAGAAAGAAAGAAAAGGATATTAAGAAAGAAAGAAAGAAAGAAAAGGGTATTAAGAAAGAAAGAAAGAAAGAAAGAAAGAAAGAAAGAAAGAAAGAGGTATTATCAAAGAAAGAAAGACTGAGAAAGGAAGAAAAATGAACGTAAAAAGAAAGATAGATTACGAAAGAGAAAAGAAAGAAAGAAAGAAAGAAAGAAAGAAAGAAAGAAAGAAAGAAAGATTCAACATAACAAAAACATAAAAAGCAACAAAGATCTAGAAAATCTCTGCTGAAATTTTCCCTTCCCAACTCATTGTTTATTTATTTAATATCATGTTTGTGCAAGAGTCGGAGGAGAGAGGAATGTCATGGGAGTGACGACGTGCCTGTAGTGTACAAAGGAATGTCCGATATAAGGAGGGTACAAAACCATAGTGGATTTATTGAACCAATATTTTATTTTCTACTGGCCGAAATGAAAGATCTTCATTGATCGGCTGAATCGATCGTTTCATTTGCGGCACTCCCAGGCTGAACAGTGAATCTCACAGACTTACATTTTTTAGGGTAAACGAGTTCCACGAACGCGCGTCAAACTTGATTTGATTAAAAACGGTCATTTTACACTCTTCTATGAAAGAAATCAAAAGAGAGCTGTACATATGCTAAAAAAGAGTGAGCCGTGTCACATGATGGAACGACACACCCTTGCCCTAATTTTCGTGAACTTTGTTTCACCTCTCAAGAAAAAGAGATATGTGGGCTTGAAAGAGTTAAAACGAACACACGCACACACACACATACACACACATTTACAAACATACACACGCACACATGCTTACCAAGTTTATTTAGGCTGAAATTATTATTTTGAAAGAAGAAAAAAAGAAAAAAAAAAAAAGAAAAAAGTAACTGCTCTATATCTGGAGAGACTTTCTACCCAGCCGAACGCTGGAGTGCATTCCATATATTAAAACATATGGAACAAAATGACTGTGCCCTGTCAAGGTTGACAATGAGTGTAGATGCTTTTTGGAGGCTATTACTACTATAACTATCATTGAATAACCCTCAGCAACCCTCATTAAGTAGGGTCTCTAAAAGCTTGTCGTTGTATAAAAAAAATAATAAAATGAAATGAATAAAATCGAAAAATAGAATAAAACAGAAGATGAAATAAATAAAAATCGGGCCAGGAATAGTCATTCGATATGCACATGAAAAAAGCTTAATAGTTGGAGATCTTTCAATGTGTCAAAAATATATTTAATACTCCTTTATATATATATATAGATATATATAAAGTTGGTGACCATAGCCGAGAGCGACCAGAAGGCTTCTTTTTCAATAGCTACTACACCAATATGTAGGGGAGGGCGTTACTCCTTTCCTTGAATTGCTCCACTTTACCCTTGATAAGTGCCTTGTAATGCTGAGTGTTAAGCAAGGACGTATCAAGTACGATTTTTTTAGTCTTTGGTATGACTCGACCTAAGATATAACCCCGGTCTCCTGGGCCATTGGTGAACACTCTACCCACTAGATTAATGGGCCGATTATAATTAATGTTTGTTTTGGTTTCTTTCTTTAACCACATATCAGCCTTCATGAGTTATTTAATACCAAAACCATCCTTATCGAAGAAGAGCAGTGATACTATTTAACCCATAGCTGGGTAGATAAGGTGTATTAGTTGGAAAGTGATGGTGATAATACGACTGGAATTCGATCTCGCTTACTTCGACGTCGGAGTCCAACACCTTAGCCATCACATCATGGAGATGTAGCAGAAGGAATTTCGTTTTTTTTTTGGCGCGTAATTTAATTCGACCGTTAGGGTCGACGCATAATTTCACCCAATCAGGATGACTTATCCTATTCAACCCGAATCACCTTTCTAGGCAGCACAAATTGAGGAAACCGTCAAACACCCTCTTTGGCTGAACAGTGCAGATGTCTCACTGTCTGCTCTTCAATAGCAGCAGCAGCATCAACCACCATGAGGGAAACTATCTAATTTATGGACCCCTTGCATCTATTTCTCTTAGACCAAGGGTTCCCACTTGAATATGAATTAGATAAATTCAATATGCCACACACAGGAACAACTTTACGTCACCCCAAAATTGGCTATGTCAACTGCGATACAGAATTCCGCTCCAACACCTAGCGACTTCACCTCTGGGTAACATTTTCTGGAGACATTCACGCTTCTCCCCGAAACAACCAGAACCACAAACTCACGGTGACTTCAACGTTTCTCTTCTCAAAGAGCAAACACGACTTTTGCTACACTATGGCGAACATATCTCCCTCGCACGTCCAACGATACGCGCTTCTTTCTCCACTCTCTCATAACTTCATTTCGTTTCCTTACTTCTTTCCTTACTACGAGACTTGCAGCATAAACGTAAACTCTTTATTCCATGCTGCCATTAAAAACCTTCATGTAAAAGCTAACAGCATCTTCGTCTTCTTACTTCTTCATCCTCCTTTATTAACAACAACAATTAGCGAGGGAATAAAACACACACGCAAGAATACATTTCTATCGCTAAAGAGACTTCCCCGGTGTAATTGATAATGAAGCTTGCAAGATTTATAAATAAAAATGGCTAACGTCGATGATACAGCATATACAGGGATTGGACAAAATGATGGAAACACTAGGAAATTTCAAATAAATTTATTTTAATATGGTTTTCTGGTTGCAGACCTCCAGTGAAATCCGGCTTTGTGCAGCTCCCTTCTTACAGTTTTTGAGGAAACAGGGTTCTCGAGATGGTCATTAGGTTCTGCAGTAATTTTCGGAGTTGTATACTTGTGATCCTTCCTAACAATCCGTGTATGCGTCCGACAGTCCCTATCTGACTGTTTTTGCTTTCTTCCAGAGTTTTGCTTCAGTGAGGAGGTTTTTCTTTCTCTCTCATTACTTTCGAGACAGGAATCCTTGCTACAACAAATAATTCAGCGGTTTTTCTTACACGAGCGCCTGCCATACGAGCACCGACAATTTGACCCCTTTTAAAGTCTTTTAGCGAGGAAGTGTGTTACGTTACTTCCTCGCTATATTCGAAGGAAAATAAAGGGAGAAGAACGAAGATGTCGTAAGGTTTTCAATTTTAGAAGTTTGATAAAACTTGAGTCGAAAGGAAGCCTTTTGTGCTGGTTGTCTTAGTGAGAAGGAAAACAGGTATAAAAGGGTTGAGCCGGCATTTGGCGTGTTCCCAGTAGTTGGTAGTCCTGTAGATTTTGGAATGAGTAATAAAGGTCTCCAAGATAGATAAGCAGAATTGAAGTGGCTGGTTATCAGTACGAGATACACTTCGCTGTAGACGTAACCAAAGTCGTGTTTGCTGTTTAAGGACAGGAATGATGTAGTCACTCATAAATGTGTGGTCCTGGTTGCTTTAGGAGAGGTCTCCAGAAAAGGTTGCTTAGGAATGAAGTAGCTGGATGTCTGAGCAGAATTGTGCGTCGCTGTAGACATAGCAAAAGTTAGAGGCGACATAAAAGTGTTCCCTTAAGTGGCGGATTACATGCATCTAATTCATGTTCAACTGAGAACCCTTGGCCTAAGAGGATAGACACAAAAGGTTCATAAATTAGACGGCTTTCCTCATGGTGTTGTGATTCTGCTGCTGTGAAGGGAGCGGACAGAAAGTACGTCCGTTCTGCTCGAAAGAATCTAAGGAAGAGATAGTTTGGCGGGTTTTCACCATTTTTATGTTGCCCGGGAAAATGTTCTGGGCTGAATAGGATAAGTCATCCTCATTGGGTGAAAATATGCATCGACCATAACGGTCAAATTAATTTACGCGCCAAACAAAAATACGAAGTTCTTTCTGCTACAGTCTGATAGATTTTCAATTGTTAAAGAATTTTGATTAATTTCTTCTGACAATATCTGTAAAAAAAAAACAACGATTTTAGTAAAATAAGACGAGAAAAATTAATAATAAATAAATAAAAATATAAGAATAACAAACGTTCGTTGGTTTGAAAAGAGTTTCAAAATTGTGATACTAAAATTCTAGATGTTCCCATTATTTTGTCCAGTTCCTGTATATAGGGAGAGCATATACATTCAAGTGTAGCGTAGAAACATTCAAGTCTTGGTCTGACAGTTACAAATTGCTACTGAGTATATATATATATATATATATCGAGAGAGAGAGACAAGAACTTGGACCTTCCCAGAGAACTATACGAAAGTATGGAACGTGTGAGTGACTGTGATACCAATAAATTTGTTATGCTCAGAACGTTCCCCAAAGACTTAGTAAGTGAATGGGAAGAGCTGTAAATCGGAGGACGTGCCGAAACCATTCAAACTACAACATTACTAAAATCGGCCAGGATACTAAGAAGAGTCCTAGAGACTCCATTAAAAGACCATCAACTCGTGTGAAAAACTCACAAGGAATAGTCGTTCGATATGTACATGAAAAAAGATTAATGGTTGAAGATCTTTCAATGTGTCAAAAATGTATTTGAGAACCCTTTATATATATATATATATATACTTCCCTGGCCTTTTGTCTGGGCCGTCTGGCATTCGTGTCGGATCGGGTATCGAAACCAATGGCAGATTTGAGACCGAAAGGCCCCCAGGTTCGGTCGGGCCACCCTCGGGTGGGCGAGCTGCTTTTCTGTCCCCCCCCCTGCACTCCTTGTATAGCACTAGACCTCACGGTCTAGTTCAAGCTATATTCTGGCATACGTGCCCGGATCTAGATTTAGGTCCGTGATACTGCTTGACTCATTAGACCGACATTGCACTTAGTGGGTCAATGATTAGCAGGATTCGAGTCTCGGCTCGTTCCCGACCTCCCCCCACTTTATCCCACTTTAATCGGCCTTCGGGCTTTTAACCTTGTGTCAAGTCCTGTCTGGTGGGAGGCAGCGACAAATACTATATATGTATATATATTGTTACGCTGCCATATGCCCAGTGGGCTTGCTGGGTGCTGTTCGTTCCCGCTAAGTCCACCAGTTAACGCAGGACACAGACGTAGGCTGTGGTCTGCCGAGCGCTATTTAGTGTTACAGATATCACTAACTCCCGAGCGGAATCACATTTTAAAGTCACTAGGCGAGTTATAGGTGAATTATTAAAAGTCAACACAGCTAACTGGATAGCTTTCCCCCTCAAATACTAGGTCTTCGACAAATACAATTATTCCACAACAAAAAAAGGACTCTGAACTGCCGTGTTTGGGTTAACAAGATTAATAACAATATTCTTTTATTGAATAAAAGAAAGAAACAAAAAAAAAAACAATTCAGGTCAAAGTCAGGAGCGAGAAAGTCTTTCTGTATCTCGGAGGAGCCTCCACTAAAATATCCGTATCCCGGACTAAGCCCCCATAAAATATCTTTATCCCAGGACGAGCCAGCCATAAAACATCTGTTAATGGCGGAAGGTGAGACTGTAGTTTGTCAGTGATAGACACGTTCCGCTCTCCTTCAGGCTTCGGGATTTAATAGTAGTGTGACAATATTCGTCTGTGGCGGTGCGTGAGGGGTTAACCAAAAAAAAATTGAATAGCCAATTATGATTGCCAAGAAGTGTGGAGTTGAAATTCTGGGAAAAAGAATCGAAAATGCTGTGACCGAGTTTTTTTTTTCTTTTGTTGACAATAGCCAAAATTGAAACAAAGAAGTTGACAGGTACGGAAGATTAAGTTGTTTACAGAACTCAGGCAGAAATCGAGAAAGAAAAATATTGTGATTAAAAAGGTGAAAAGAGTAACGATACTAAGATAATTTTCGAGCCTGGAAAAAGTTAATTTTTAAAGGATTTGACAATCAGGGAAGATAACCTGTGACCTGTGACTCTCACCTGATTGCAGTGACATGGAGATACCCCAGTTAGAGGATAGACCTCAGAGGCAAATAAGTACAAACGGAAATTGAGGAAGAAAAGAGGTTGAGAGGCGAACAAAGAAGTCTTTGTTGATGAGAGGAAGGCCATCTGGCATTTAGGGAAATGCTTTAGCTAAGGGATGACAAAATTATCTGAAATTACTTATCAGTGCTGAAAGGGAATTATCAATTAGCCTGAGGATAGGCCAGTCTTTCGCCTACGTGGAATTTATTATATAAACAGGCTGATTTCCGAACTCAGCAGTTGGTGGCAGGAGAGCGAAGCAGTCGGTCCCAGACGAAGTAAAACCGACGAAGACCAGGCAGGGACCCACAGATTGGAATTGTGCTTCGCGCTACCAACTCAGATATCGCCAGTCCGCCGCTTGAATACACTGTCGTTAAGAAAACTTAGACCTTTGTAAGTTGGTGGCAGGAGAGCGAAGCAGTTGGTACCAGACGAAGTAGACGTAGCCGACGAAGACCAGGCAGGGACCAACAGATTGGAATTGTGCTTCGCGCTGCCAACTCAGATATCGCCAGTTCGCCGCTTGAATACACTGTCGTTAAGAAAACTTAGACCTTTATAAGTTGGTGGCAGGGAGAGAGCGAAGCAGTTCGGTTCCAGACGAAATAGACGAAGACCAGACAGGGACCAACAGATTGGAATTGTGCTTTGCGCTACCAGCTCATATATCACCAGTTCGCCGCTGAGATACATTGTCGTTAAGAAAACTTAACCCTCGTCGAGCCGCCGCCTTAGACTATTATATGTCACACCCGCAGATTTTTTTTTGTCGCCACCTGTACTTTGGAGTTTTATAAACCCTTTTCTTATCTACTGCAGAAATCGGAGTTATTATTTTTTTTTGTTCTGCAATATATGTACCCCTTTGGAGTCCAGTCTTCAGCTGCCAGTAACCCCTCTTCCTTTCAGACAGGGCCATTGGCCTTACTTTTAAAGAATCACAACGTGGGGCAGGGCTGTGCATGGTCACTTTCCCTGGAAGGAACTTTTGATCTGTTTTTTCCCACGCTGTAGCAGAGAGATTGGAGGGAGGCGGACAAGGTTGTGGCAAAGAGTTACCATAATAGGTATAATCAGCGCTGTGATCGAGGACGGGGCGAAGTGGGTGGTATAGTAGAGCTCGTGCTCTAAATCTCAAGTTTATAATTAGGGAAATATTCCCTCTTCTTTCTCCTCTATTTCATCAGAGCCATTCTTTCCTCCCGTAATTTGTATTTCATTCACGTCAGCATGAATGCAGCAAGGTAAATTTGAATATACTTAAATTGTACGTTCACTTACTTGAGATTCTGTGGAATTTATTCTCTTTTCTCCTCTCGTTATTGGGTTTCCATAACACGTTGGTAGAAGGATACACATCTTATTTCAGATAAGACCAAGATTAATAATTGTCTCTTTCCTCGTGGACAAGTCTTTTCTTTGGGTATTCGTTTAACGAGGATTACCATACTTCGGAATGCTTGTTCATTCAAAGGAGAAGTTTTTTTTCCCTCTCCGTGTTATCTGCGCAGCATGACTTTTGGAATTTGGGTTTCTTCCGTATCCCAAATTATGTCTTCATTTTCAACGAACAAAAGGCAACTGCTCATGTGTCTTCACATTTCGACGGGTAAACGGCGACTCACTATGTGTCTTCACCCTGTGATGAATAAACGGCAACTCATTATGCGTCTTCACCCTGTGATGAATAAATGGCAACTCATTATGCGACTTCACCCTGTGATGAATAAATGGCAACTAACTAGTCTCTGCAGTTTGAAAATTCACCACGGGTTGGCTTTTTTTGGGCGGTTTTTCCTCGGTACCAATCATGGTCGAAGGTTTGCTTCCCCGCTGACACATACATGGCAAATAGTGAGTGATTTTCTCCTATGCCCATATCACGTTGTAATAATAGACAGGGGTGAAGAGAGAGATGGCCTCTCTTTCCTTTACTCTGTTTACTACTATAGTCGCTGAAGGTCAGAGAGTCGCACCCCCTTCTACCATAACCCAGCGAATGTATTAGGGTGTCATATTTCCTTATCACAATATATATATGGTCCCCGTGGCATAGTTAGTGAGCTGGATTGTAACATCATTTTAAGCGAGTTCGAACTCCAGTCCAACTATTACGTTCCCTTTCAGACTAATAACCTTGGAGGTAAAGTATGAAATGAATCCCCGTGGTGTAGTGGCTAACGTGCTGCACTGTGACTTCGTTGTAAGCAAGTTCAAACTCTAGTCGTGCTATTACGTTCACTTTCGGATTAATCCCCTCGTGAAACGCATGAACTCCCTATACCCTCACCTATTGGTTAAATAGAACTATTAATGTCCTTCTACAAGAGTAGCTTTGGCATTAAATAACCCACGAAGATTGATATGCCATTAAGCAAAGAAACAAAACCAGATAGCACTCAAATAAAGCCAGTTTTTAAAAAAGGTGGGATGAATACGGAAAAAATAAAGTGAAAAAAAAAGAAGGAAAAGAAAAAGAAAAAGAATGAAGATGGTTACCACAACTTCGAGAATTTCCCTTAATGAACAGAAGAATCTAGATAATAAACAAAGTTGGTTGACCGGTCGTTGCAAGATTGTGGGGGAAATTGTACGATGACTATACACGTCACATGACAAAAAACGAACTACAAATGAACGTTTATGTAAATAAGTTTGCGATTAAGATCATGTGACTGTGAGAAAACGAATAAGTAGAGTCGCTTTGATATGCAACCCAAATCTCAAATGAGAACTGGTCAACTGCACACTTTTTGCAACGGGACGTGCAAAAAGACGGAAAGAAAAGAAGGATAGATGTAGAGTAAATACGCTACTCTCGTCACAAACAAGACAGACGACCAACTTTTATTCAAATAAGACACATTTAAAACAAAAGAAAAACAACAATTATAAGGTAAGTATTCTATTGACCAATTCATGATGATATCAGAAAAAGGAAAAATATCGCACCTGCTTGTGTATAAGTCAATTTCGTGTTTAAAAAAATTAACCTTAAAGATCATGGCCAGCTGGCTTTGCTTAGGTTCAGATTGATTGATTTTAACGGCATGCCAACTCGTCTAGAGTTATTTTATGCCTAGATGTTAGTTAATTGCGTACATTGTACATTTATGTTTACATATTTTGTTTTGTTGGTCTTTTTTTATTTAATGGCATATCAACCTTCATGAGTTATTTAATACTACTGCCATCCTTATAGAAGAACGGTATATATATATATATATATATAGTTTGGTTTATTTATAAATAAAGAGTGCTCAATGTTAGTGATAGAGTATATATAAATGTAAGTTAGAATAGCGTGGAGTCAACGGCGCTTGGTGACTGTCAGTTTCTCACCAATGCGATCATCAAACCCACACTTATATGCACCAATGGGAATTTCAGTAATATATAGATTACTATCAGATTTATCAAAACAACAAAATTAAAATGAAAGAAATAACAGTAAAAAAAAACAGAAGTTATCAAGAAAAATTGTTTGATTTTTTGATTTTTTTTTATCATTGAGAGAGATTCATGAATTCAGCGTCTCACTAGATTTTAAAAATTAATTAGACAAACACACACTTATATGTGTGTTCACATCTCTGTAATAGAGCAATATTTCTGTTTTGTAATTGGTTCTTTAGGATATTGATTGTTGCTCTTGCTCAGCGGGGGGAACGGAATGATCAAGGACTACCGGAGCGCCCAAAGTACCACAAGCCCCAAGTAGCAACATTCTCATTGAAAGTCTCTCTTTGAAGTAACTCCAAATGAATCAATCTATATGATCAGTTCGGATTCTTTGCTTTTAATGGCATATCAACCTTTGTGGGTTATTTAATGCCAAAGCCATCTTTGGATATATTTACCAACACCTCCGAACGATCCGGATGTGACACAAGGTCTATTTTTAATCATTTTCCTTCTCCGAAATCGGTTGCCATTCCAAGGTTAAAGAGCCCAGTCTGCCTTACAATCTACCCATAGCTGGAGGAAGAATAGTTGGATTCATACCGTTCCCAATGGTATTGGGGCTCTGTGAAATCCAAACAGCTTCGTCCAGGATTTGAACTCGGGTCCCTGTATCCATTTCCAGTGATGATAACCATTACACCACACGTCCATGCAGTGACGTCATGGGTATATCACCATGATAGATCGGAATACCATATAAATGTGTGCAAGTTATTTCTATTAAAGATGGTCACTTGAAACTATAAATGATTACAAATGATTATATTATTAATCCCTTAAAACCATATTACTGCTAGCAAAAAAAGATAAGAAAAAAAGAGTGATTTTGGCATACCATCAACCAACCCACTAGCCAGCTAACCAACTATATTTACTTGTGTACCATTCGATCTCAAATGTAATGCAACCATTTTCTATAGCTAAAACCAGTAATATATTTATCATATATATTCTATTATTTTTATATAATATATGTGGAACATGAAAAGTTTTTTTCGCGGTAGGTGGCGAATTTATGGTATTGTTGGGAGATTCCGGGTTTTTCTGAGTCTGGCTCCGTTTTCTTCTTACCGCATTCACTTGTTATCTTATTCGTTTGTGAAAGCTGCAAAGGAATTAAGCAAGGAAGGAAAAAGACAAGGATACCTTTAGATTCAAATTTTATTCTGTGCTGAGGGTCCGTTATTTGTCTCCGAACTCAGTAGTTTGTTTAGCAGAAGCTGTTACTAGTAGGAAACACAGCGCCCTACTAAGTTCGGGACTCAGCAGCCACTTGCGTTGTTTCTTACAAGCAGCAGAGAGAAAAGGTGCGTCTGTTTCAGCCAAAGCGGTAAATGCTTCTCAATTCGAGTTTATCTTTGGTACTGGGAAGCTTAACTTTTAGGCGTGCGCTGATTTGGCTTCCTGTCAGAGGCCTCCTGGAAACTGTTACCCCAGTATTTATTTTTTATATTATTGTATTTTTTTCTTTTTAATCCCTAATTATATGACCACAACATACGGCCATAGTAATCCTTCTTTTTTATGTTTGCTGGTTTGTTGTTGGTTTGTCTGTAAGTGATGAGTAAAGGGGAAGAACGATGTCTACATAGTAATTTATTAAGCTTTTTGCTTAGATGTGCGTGTGGTCGTATAAATAGGGCACCTAATAAGATTCGAACTCACTCGGGATGGTTTGCTAGTCAAGCTTGTTAACCATTACACCACTGGAGGTGCCCATGTCTATATATCCACGCCGCATTTTCTCCAAAAGCTTTATGAAAGAGAAAGAGAGAGAAAGAGAGAGGAAAAAGACGAATAAAGTGTCAATCTTCTGATCATCTCCACTTGACACCCCACTCTTGGTATGATTTCTCACCTTAGACTTTACTCCCCACCCCCTGCCACTACACAAACTGTTATGACAAGATCCATAGGTGTTAGAAAGAAAAAAAAGAAAAAAAAAGAACGCAAATTTATTTCAGTCTGAATATCGGTTGATTTGGTATCTTAATGTTTACTACTAAAATCCTCATTATGTGTCTTCGTAACTGTAACTCAAAAAAAAAAGAAAATAAATAAAAATACAAAAAAACCCCCCAAAAACATCTGTGTAAATTTGTTAAGGAACTGGTGATCCTGTTTCACCGAATATCAGCAGCCCCTTGGGGTCACGTGGTGTCCACAATAAAAAGAGCCCCAACTGAAGATTCTTCCTCTTTTTTCCACACCGACCGCTGTTAGCAACAGGTCCATTCGTAGCAGCCCTTGATGGCAAACGTACTTGGTACCTTCAACACACAGCCTAGAACGACGAACGCACGTCCTGAGTTAAAAGGAACAGGACACACAGTTTCAGCAGGCATTTTATCTGCAAAACTTTACCTTATAACTTTACCTTACAACTTCACGTAACACAACTTCACCTTACACCTTATAACAAACCTCACAAAACCTTACCTAACCTTATTCTTATACGTCTATCACCTATCAGAACACTGAACTCCTTTTTTGAACTCTTACATTATATATTCGTTGTTTGTTCCATTTGGTGTAAAACCCTGTTTGTTATTTGTTGTATATAAACTTTGTTACACTAAAAGTCGTGCGTCTCATTTCTTCAAAAGCTGCCACCCACCCCCCTACTGCTGTTGAAGTACGGTTTATTCTTTTACAAAACGTAGGAATAAACCGGGCTTTTCTTGGTTTATAAAAATCCCCAGTCATCATCAGGACATTTTTATTAGAGCATTACATTTAACATGCTGTGAGGGGATAACGCAATTTTTTGTCCCGTTTGCACCTGAATGATAATTTTGTGGAGTTTTCGTTCTCCCTGAAGACAATTTTATTACTAATCATACAAATTTTCGATAAAACAGAAAACAATGAAATCCTTATAAGAATCCTTCAGTTAAATACTGTTTGGGGTATTAAGAAGAAATAAAACAAGACAATAACATAAAAAATAAAATGCTAAAATAAGTTTGTCTGGAGGTCTCTTACTGGAAGCGTAATCTGCGCATGCCTGAAAATGTAGGCTCCCTTGCGCCAAAGAGAAACTCTCTGAGAAGCTTTTATCAACTCGACTTAAACAGACCCTTTTCTCTCGGCTGCCAGTAGGGATCGCACGTTCTAGCTTAGTCTCGGGGTCTAGCGGCGTGCTACGTTTACTGCTAGTAGCATTGAGACACATGACGGACCCTCAACTTATAATTTGCAAAAGATAATTCTCTTAAGTTCTTTAAACTCCTTGTCTGGAAATCCCGACTATTTCTACTGATTCAGGAAAACATTCACTCTACAGAATAGTTGTAAACCCCCAAAATAACATTTGAATCTAAAGGTATCCGTGTCTTTTACCTTTTATCCTTAATTCCTTTTACAGCTTCGACAGACAAAAGAAAATAATCAGTGAATTGATAAGAAAAAGAAAAGGAGTTAGTTTACAAACCTCAGAATTTCCCCACAAAACCAACATTCACCACTAGCACGAATAGCCTTTCTTATACCCCATACTATCATAACAGGAACCCAACAGCTTCAAGGGTTGTCCGAATATACAAAATGTTTTTATGCTTGAGTATAGCGCTATCCCTACTTTTTGACTGATACTTCATATTACCTCCAACTTTATCCCAGATGATTTATTTTACGACCACTTTTGACAGATAGTGTGACGCGAAAGGTTTACTTTTATCCCAGAGCGGGGTTTTATTTTCGCACGTGTGAAAACGGGGCAGGCTGGCACTTGATCCCTTATAGAATAAGTCCTCGTTCAGAGTTTTTCTCTCAGGCATATAAGAACTGGCATATTATGTGAGGGATTAATTTAGGGCTAGACTGACCGCCGCTGGCAAGGGGTTCCAAATTTCACACTATCCACCCCCCAAGGCCACTAAACTTCTTCCCCTAGACAACAGAAGATATGGACCTATAGGTTTTAGTCGTAATAATATTATATTGTAGTAGTCGGCAACTCCGGTTTCCCGTGTGATATTTTAGAGGAATTTATAGGACAATTTTAAGCAAGATAACATAAGGCGAATAGAAGCTGAAAAGGAAATGTGACACAACAAATTCGTAGTAGAACTGCCAAGAACAAATTAGACCACGTGGTAACATAAAAATACAGGAATCCTTTACTATACAAAGAGATACACTTTCAAAGTGTCAAATATGTATAATGAATTGAACAGTCCATGGACATAAATGTCTTTCTTTTCTGTTCTTTCGTTTTCCTTCAAATTGAGAGAGAGAGAGAGGGGGTGGTATATAAAGTTTGGGTATAAAGGAGAAATTGCCCCAAAGTTACTTATCTTATTTTTCGACGGGGTTCCACTGGAGAATCTTTCTTCTTTCACGGGCTAATAGACTTTATGCTATTTTTAATACTGGCTTGAAGAACTCGGGTCCCTCGTGTCTCAGATATTCTTTTGTCTTCTACCCGGAATACTGGCTTTGGTTCGTCTGCCCGCTACGAACCCTGCCAAACAACTGCCTTTCTTATTTTCTATTTTCGCTGACGGGAAGGAGTCCCTACTTCCGTTTTAGGGTCCCAGCCAATCATTTGGCTTCTCCCTCATTCCCCCTTCCGGTGTCCGGCGACCTGAGGTTACTAAGTACCAACATCTGTTGATATCCCCTCTGTGACCTACATTCTTTCTTAACGGTCACTTTTTTTGACGGTTTACCACTGTTCATTCCAACGGGAGGATAGTATTAATCTTATTTTTATCGTCTCCGTGGGATATCACGTGACAATAGTTTATATTCTGCCCAATTTTGACCCTTATATTTTATTTTACTCACGTTTTTCTCCGATATTTTATATTGCCTTCAATTTTATCTCTGATTTTACCACTACTTTTTATACTGAGTAAATTTGGTGACCTCAGTCGAGGGTGACCCGAAGTCTCCCTTTTCCATAGCTGCTACACCGAGGTGTAGGGGAGGGTGCTACTCCGTTCCCTGGATTGCTCCACTTTACCCTTGATCCTTACCTTATAATGCTGAGTGTTAAGCAAGGCGACATCAAGTACCATTTTTGAGTCTTTGGTATGACTCAACCTGGGATTGAATCCCGATCTCCCAGACCATTTGTCAAGTCATACCAAAAACTCAAAAATGGTACTTGATGTCGCCTTGCTTAACACTCAGCATTATAAGGTAAGGATCAAGGGTAAAGTGGAGCAATCCAGGGAACGGAGTAGCACCCTCCCCTACACCTCGGTGTAGTAGCTATTGAAAAGGAAGCCTTCAGGCCACCCTCAACTGAGGTTGTCAACTTTTATACTAAGGTTTTAATGCTAATATTTCATTTTACCACTACTTTTGACTGATAATTTTTATTACCCCCAATTTTAACCCTGATATTTCATTTTACTCTAATTTTGATCCTAATATTTTAGATTATATTTCTCGCATTACGTGAGTAAATATGGCCCAATATATGAGATACATTCAATAACATTTGTAGACGTGAGGGAGGATGTAAGGGAAGTTGTGTGGGAGGATGTAAGCGAAGATGTACTAGATAGAATAACAGCACTGAATGACCTTAGAGAACTGAATAATAGTCTTTTATTTCAAAGTCTTTTCATTTGTTGTCAGCGTTGATTGGATGTTGAAATATCAAGGAAGGGAGAAAGCAAACGAGAGGAGAAATATGAGTGTGCGTGCGCGCGTGCGTGTGCGTGTCCATGCGTGCGCATGCGCGTGCCTGTATGTTATTTTACGACTGATTAATGCTAAAAAAATCACTTTATTTTCTTGTCATTCTAAAAATGACTTCATTTTCCTCTGTTTTTATTTTCATATGTTAAGTGCACTTAGGAAGGATTTTTATTTTATTTGGATTTGTTTGTATAAAAAATATTTTTATTAATTGCCCTGTCTGAATGAAACAGAAATATCTTCTTGTTCCAAAGAAATCATCAATATCTTCATCATCCTTAACAACAACTAGACGAACTGTGAACCCATTGTGAAAATAGCGTCTATGATGATATTGCTGTTTTTATTCTAGTGGAATAAAAGATTCTAATTAACATTTTATAACTAACTCTACCATATATCGAAAACTTGGAAATCAAAAAAAAAAAAAAGAAAAAAAAAAAAGAAAGAAGCATTCAATGCCTAAAGCAGGTCCTACTAAAATCGTTCAATTGCAATTTGGACTGGGAATTGCTTTATTCCTTAAGAACATTTTAAGCGTATTGCTATAATAAGAACCTCGCTATGGAGTGTTGTTTGGCTTGGTTATTGCTACATATTGAAATTATTACTATTTTACTTCTAGCGAGTTTTTAACACCAATTTTAATTGGTAGTTTTTCACTGGAACCTGGGTGACAAATTTCTTTAGGTATCCAGGACTCTTCTAAGTATCCTAGCTGATCTTAGTAGTGCTGTTGTCAGGATGGATTCAATAACTGTAGTCTTTCACTGTAGTCTGAGTCACAGCAAATATCCTTATGTCTCTATGACTCTTCTCAGTATTCAAGCCGAGCTTAACAATACTGTGGTATGTATAATCTCTATCCTTCCTTCAGTCTCCCCCCACCACCGAAACTTTGGAAACTGTCCCTAGCGCGCTAACTATATTTGGTATCACCGTCACCTTTTATGTTTCACAGGGTTTTTTTTAAGTTCTCTGGGAAGATCTAAGTATTCATCTATCTTTTCGATTTCTTTCATTTTCACTTTATGGTCCGTTCGAACTACAAAATCCTGCCGATTACATGTTCTTTTGTTCTTGTTAATTAACACTAGCATTGGAAAATATAAGGGTTTATTATTTACTCTTGGCGATAAAGGAGCCAGTTAGCACACTACCGCGGATTGGCGCCCATCTTTTACTCCTTTCGATTTATATTACTTATAGTGCTGATAGCAAGACCATCCTGACGTTAATTCAAATCACTTCAGTTCCAAGATGGACCTCAGCATATAAGTCTGGCCGCAAAGCCCTCAAGTTTGCAACCTACCCTTTGTATTTTAAAAATCTATGTTTGTATAATTATATTGTTTTGCATTCTTCTTCAT
The DNA here is from genome assembly GCA_963585895.1 of Sepioteuthis lessoniana. Lineage (NCBI taxonomy): Eukaryota > Metazoa > Mollusca > Cephalopoda > Myopsida > Loliginidae > Sepioteuthis > Sepioteuthis lessoniana. The sequence continues at coordinate 71,083,616 of OY757925.1, read as the reverse complement.
TCGAATTGAAAACCTATCTGTTGATGTATGAAAATATATGGGGCCCAGCAAAAAAGATCATACTAGGTCTGGTCTTCTTGGAATTAGGTGATCCGTTTGTATCTCAAAGGGATTTTTATGAGTCGCATTTTCTAGGGCGGGTTGTGGTTTGTAAATATACCATCTGGTGGTATGGTGAAATTTTAATCTTTTGCACGATTCCCGGTGGATTACTTTTCCCATCCAGTCATGCTTACTCTTGTATTTCGTTTGTATTAGTTTGTCGCCTTCGCTTATGTGGTTAACTGTTTCATCTCTGTATCCACATAACCTACCTTTGCTATTTTGTTGCGAATTATCAATTTTCGCCTTGATATAATTAGTCCCTATGGCATTATTTTGTGCTGCTATTAAAAGAGATTCAGTTTTTCTCTTGAGGTTTTCTTTTCTCAGTCATGTCCAGGTCATCTTGTAAGCAATTTCCTCAGTTTATCGCTGGAAGTATATTTTTCTTCCCATTTCTGTTACTGGCTGCTGTAATTAGTCTTTCCTTCCTCTTTTTTGTGTAAACCTTGAGTCTTTGAATTGTTGCATCAACACAATTCTCACTCCTGGTGAGTCCTCTTCCTCCTTCTTTTCTTCCCATACAGGATCTCTGTGATCTCTCGGGTGTAAGATATTGGGCATAGTCATCAATTGCCTTGTCTTTTGGTCCATTTATCTGAGTTCCTCCTTTATTCATTTTAAGAATGGTCCAGAGTAACTCTCAAAGTGGACTACTCCGGTGTTTATTCTTTTGACGAGATTTCTGCTACAGAACTTGGTTTCGTGAAGTTTTCATGTTTTTTGTGGTGATATTTTCTTGCCTTTTCGTTCATTTTTATTTATTTGATGGTGTCCGCTTCTATTATCCCCCAGTACTTGCAATTTCTTCTTCTCCAAATGTTTTGATATTTTCCTGATTTGGTAGTTCTAACCTCTTTTCTCTTTCTCACTTTTTCATTATCAGCATGGACATATTTCAATGGCAAATTTCATTCCTATATCCTGGTTGTTTATTTTTATAGTTTGTATCAGGGTTTTTAGTTCTTTTTCATTCTTGGTATTATTATTATTATTATTATTATTCTACTCCTTGAGAGTTTTCACACCAGCATTAGCTGATGGTCTTTCATTGGAGTCTGAGTGACAGCAAGTCTTCTCAGGTCTCTAGGTATCTTTTCAATATTCTAGCCGATCTTAACAACGCTGTGGTTTAGATAGTCTCGATTCTTCTGATTTCCAATTCTTCCTGCATTTTCCCCAAGTTTTTGGGAACTGTTCCAAGCGCACGAACTATAATTGGAACTACCGTCACCTTCATGTTCCACAGTTTTTTTGTTGTTTTTTTTTAGTTTTCTGGCAGGATCCAAATTATTATTATTATATACTCTTTTAGAGATTTTCACATCAGCGTTAACTGATGGTTTTACACTGGAGTTTGAGTGACAGCAAGTCTCCTCAAGTCTCCAGGACTCGTCTCAGGATTCTGGCCGTTCTTAGCAATGCTGTCGTTTGGATAGTCTCTACCCGTCCGCCAATTTCCAAGTCTTCCAGACCTTTTAATAATCCTTTAGTTATTGTGCCTAACGCACCAATCACAATTGGCACAATCGTTAGTTTCATGTTCCACTGCTTTTTCAATTCTCTAGCAAGGTCGAGGTACTTATCTTTCTTTTCACTTTCCTTCAGAATTATTCTGTGGTCCGCCGGGACAGCAATGTCGACAATTTTACAAATTTTCTTTTTTTTTTTTTTGTTGATTATTATGAGGTCTGGTTTTCTGGTCGGGATCAAGTGATCAAGTAATAATAATAATAATAATAATGGTATATGCACAACCCAGCACCTGTCCTAGAAAATGACACGCATAAACTCCTATGGGACTTTAACATACAATGTGCATATACCATTATTATTATTATTATTTTCAGTTTCTTACAATCTTTCACCGAATCTTAACCAAGACCTAGAGTGAGGGAAAGGAGTTATTATATTCATTGTTTATATATATTGCTGTCTCTTTTGTGTGTTATTTTCCCCATTTCATTGATTGTACGCTTCTAGAGAGATGAACAGTTATGTAAAGTGCTTTTTTAAAATATTTCATATAGGCTGGAACTACCAGGTGTCTAGCTTAAGTGTTTATCTATTCTTTTTTTTAATCATAGCCAGAGCTCCCACTATTACTAGTGCGGTGGTAGTTTTAAGGTGTTACTTTTTCAATTTATTATTATTATTATTGTTGTTGTTGTTGTTGTTGTTGTTACTATTACTACTTACACAAGAATGCTGCGAGCAATCTTGAACAAGTCCTGGCGGCAACACCCCACAAGACACCAACTGTACGGCCACCTGCTTCCCATTACGAAAACTATTCAAGTTAGACGAACCAGACATGCAGGACACTGCTGGAGAAGCAGGGACGAACTCATAAGTGATGTACTCTTATGGACCCCCACACATGGCTGTGCAAAAGCAGGGCGACCAGCACGAATATACATTCAGCAACTATGTGAGGATACGGGATGTTGTCCAGAAGACCTGCCTGAGGCGATGAACGATAGGGAAAAGTGGCGAGAGAGGGTCAGGGATATCCGTGCTACCAGCACGACATGATGATGATGATGATGATGATGACTATTGCTACTACAACAACTTCAATACCGCAATTAACATGTTTTCTCGACTTGTTTGTATAAATACAATATATACCCTACCCTACCCTACAAAAATGTGAAGGCAATAAAAGAAATATAGCTTTAGTTGTTTTTTTTTTTTTTTTTTTTTTTTGTCTTTATTCATATCTGTACAAATTAGGCGAGAGATGCAATTAGAAACACTAAAACAAATAAGACGTTGAAAAAGAATAATGAACATAGAAAATCGTCTTTTTTTAACATCTTAAGCTCTTCAGAAATAAAAAACAAAAAACAAAAAATAAAAACAAACCAAACAAAACAAAACTAAACAAAACAAAACAAAAACAATAAGGGATCGCCTCCTGTCTTGTGTACACGTGCACCGAGATCAGTGTATTCACCTCTACAACTGCTGTAAATAACATATATGAACACTAGACACAAGTACACGTCCTTACGGAGGTCGAGATGACCTATTATTTCAATAATTTCACTGCCATTTTCTTTCTTTCTTTCTTTCTTTCTTTCTTTCTTTCTTTCTTTCTTTCTTTCAATTACAAAGTCATACAAATTGAAACCTTCTCTTCCTTCTTCTGTGCACGCACTTGGCTCTTTCTTTTTTCCGAACACACAGACACATAATGCAATATGTGGCAGGTCTCGTACTTGTTTTTTTTTTTTCTGTGCAAAATATGCTTACAAAACTGCAATCAATATTTTCACACAGGCTAGCTTGATATGGCACAAGGTCATCTAGTAAAATTGAACTCTTTATTGTGTATAGTAATGATTTTTTATGCTAAGGTAGGCTACAAGTAATCTCGTAGTACTAGTGAGGGACGCTCAGTGAGGATCGAACTCACTTCGGTGGAGTATGGACTGTTTAGGCTATACTAAGCATAGTTTAACAGCACAAAGTTATATATAGCGCACCCAATACGTAAAGGCGGGAACCTATAGTAGTAGTAATTTTCTGCTGTGGTATGGAGTAAGATCACAACTGTAAGGTGTCTACTGAGGCTCGAATCGGGGCGGTATACTATGCAACGAATGAATCTTAGGTTTCAAGGCCCCTAATCCCGGAGGGGCCCTAGAAGTTATTTTACTCCACATTAGTAAAAACAAATTTGGGGTTTGCTGTATAAGAAAGAGTGTTTAAAAATTAATATTAATAATATAGACTATTTCAATATAAAGTAATCGTTAAAATAAAAAAGATTATTAAAGATGCGAACCTTCTCAACTGTTCCATCTTCAAGGGCCTCCCAGAATGTAGGTCCACCATTGGGTGCGAACCCTGGACAAGGTAGTTTGCGATCCATAATACTAAAGGGAAACCCTTGAAGGTGGTTATCGTTCTCACTTGCACCATTACGTAACAAAAGATATATTTGAATCCGAATATTATTATTTATACTTAGAAAATTTGCTTCAAAATACCTGCACTCGGTCAAATGTACCCGGAAACGAGATATCAACTAAAGCTCTCGCACAAAAATCAAAAAACATAGCGTATACAACAAATATGGACGTATTTGTAAAATAGATGTTAACAACTATGTCTTTTTACAGCGAGAGAAGTTTGCGTGGGTGGGTTGTCTGTAGGTAAAGAATGAAGAGATTTAAAAGTGCATCTGTCCTCATTCCAGTGACGCAGTTACAGTTGAAGTTTCCCCCCCCCCTCTCTCTCGTATTTAACATAAATCTATTTTTGTCTTAATTCCCCCACACCCCTTACTGTCTCGACACCCGCTGTTTTTGTCCTCCGTTATATAATCCACCCTGTGAAAGTCTCTCTCTTTTTTTTTTTCCTTCCTCATATCCCCTTCCTCTATTTAATCTGGCCTCATTTCGATTTTCTTTTTTTAGTTTTGGCTCCAACCTGAATTTCCTTAACATCATTGTTCCGTATTTCACCTGTTTACCGTATCACTAAGATGATGAACCTGGAGAAAGCATCAATATTTTTATAGGTAGGACAACTCGAAAGCTCAAAATAGATATTAATTTTGAAACAACTGTCTTAAAAAAAAACATATTATTATATATTATTTTTTTAAAAATTGCGTTGTTGTCTAATACATTTTTCATTGACGGAAATTATGAAGAAAGATTTGAAATTTTAATTTCATGACTCAGCAAAATTAAGAATTCTCTTAATCAAATACACTTAAAAAATAACATTCAAAAGTACTTTAGCCTACTAATATATATATAAAATGACAAATAAAAAAATGAAATAAAAACTAAAAACATCAGATGTACAAATCTTGAATCAATCATTAAGTAGTTTTTTATCAATGCAAAAGAAAATTATATCAGAGTGAGTCAAAAGTTTTTCAATATCTTAGTGGTACGAGCTATGTTGTAGTGCGTATATCATGTAACTGAAGTAATTCAAGGCGTGGTACGTACTCGTCGTGGTTGGTAGTATCGTGGAAGTTGGTGCGCAATCACGTTGTGCATTTCTTCATTATGTTTGCAATTTGATAGCTACACAGCTGAACGCGCAACGTGGTTTAATTCGGGAACGTGTACTTATAGGATTTTTTAGTTTTGGCTCCAACCTGAATTTCCTTAACATCATTGTTCCGTATTTCACCTGTTTACCGTATCACTAAGATGATGAACCTGGAGAAAGCATCAATATTTTTATAGGTAGGACAACTCGAAAGCTCAAAATATATTTTAAAATGGCCGTGATACCACGTGTTCCCGAAACAAAGATAGTGGCCGCCGGTAAACTAATCAGTCTCGGGAACCTATTGGTCAGGGAAGTCACGTGATTTATGCTCACAACTACGTTCGCACCTTTGATTTTATCCTGCGCATTTGGAGCCGACCACATGACAAGGATTGCCTATATATACTCTCATCTTCCAAGAACTCACTCTCTCACATTTTGACTTACAGAGACAGCACACACACACACACACACACACACACACACACACACACACACACACACACACACACACTCTCTCTCTCTCTCTCTCTCTCTCTCTCTCTCTCTTTCTAACATTTTGACTTCCAAAGACAGCACTCTCTCTCTCTCCATTTTTGACTTCCAGAAACAGCTTGACCTTGCTACTTAGTAAGACACAACTCAATACGCGTAACATGGGTGCGTATACATTCTACAATCTTTTTCTTTCCTGTTCTGCGATTTCGGTTAGACTTATTCCAGCCTCGAACACAGCCTCAGAAATTTCGTCAAACCCCGAAAGGGACAAACAACCAACATGGGAGAAGACACGTTCCTCCTAGAATACATTGCAATATTTCTGTATATTGATACCTAGCATGAAATACTTTGTCAACATACATTTTATAGTCTTTTTCTATAATATCCGTGTTAGTTACATACACACACACACACACACACACACACACACACACACACACACACACACACACACACAGAGGAACATTTAACAAACTATATTAGAATATTCGTAATGTTTTGTAATGTTTCATTTTTATGTATTTGTTGATGTATAAATTTAATTTTGTTTGTACAGCTTTGTTTTGAATGTTCTTTTGTCCGCGTCGTTTTACTTCGTTTGCTTTTCAATAATGAGTCAACATAAACTGTGGGGAATATCCAACAACATATGTGGGGATTTAGGAATTAACAATAAGACTCCCAACCGGATGTTGACTAGTCGGCTGCCACATACAAAATGTATAAATGCGTCGCCACGCATAAGGCTCCACGCATCCATCCGGTTAAAATCAGAAAAAAGAAAAATAATAAAAAGTAAAGTAGCCAATGGGAAGCGGTCGCTCCAAAATTAGAAGGATTTTGGAGTGGCGAATTTGGAGCCGGTGAAGAGAGATAAATACTCAGGTTTTCTGTGAACCGGGTCTTGTCAGGGAGTGTCCGTCGAACCAACAACATCATTTTGCTGTCTGCTGTTTTGGGCATCACGCTACGTCTTGGGACGTAGCGTTGGTTAGTCCATTCACCAAGTAAATAAAGGAAAGTATGGAAGAAATGTTTTCGTCTCTTATCTGTTTCTATCGTTTCTTTTTGTATATTTCTTTTGGACTTTCTTTGAACAAGGCATTGCGCCGGCCAGTCAACGTGGGGTAAAATAATATAACCAAAATATGGAGTCAGATATCTTACGGCAACACAGCCTTGCTTTTAGCCCCTGACCTTCAAAACCCTTATTAAAACCCACACATACCCCCATATACTTTACGAGTTCGAAGTACCTAAAAGCATTTTTTCTGTGAAAAATGAAGGCGCATTTGATTACAGTACAGTAACCAGATTGTTGATGAAATTTCGCTTCGGTTGCAAGAGCATCCATGATCAAATAGACCTAAAACCGTGGATTCCGAGGTTGTGCTCCAAATCATTGAAAAAAAGTCCGGCGAGTAGCACTTGTAGAGTATGCGACGAGTTCGGCTTGTCACAGCACAATTCTAGGGATTTAGAAAGAAAAAAAAAACAACTAAATAATAAGTAAAATAAATTCAAAAAATGAAGTAGTTCCCAGAAGCCTTCTGACAGGAGGCAAAAAAGGCCCTTGCCTAAAGAACGGGCTTTCCGTGCACTAAAAAGAAATTCTACCACTTCAGCCGTACTTACTTACTTGCTTGTACTTGTATCAGCTTTCACAACGCTCATTGAAGAAGATACTTTGTGATTTGATTGAGGGAAGGGTCCCAAGTCCTACCCGGAAAAACACCCTGTTTGCCGCAGATTTTCCACAGACGCATTGACCGAGCAACCCGAAGCCGCCGGTTACTTCAGCCGTACCCCTGATATTGGACGGACTTCCTCTTCTTAGCTCCAGACAAGTAACACCTGCGTTGGTTTAAGTCTCGGACTCGGCGTAAGGTCGCGTCTCCTGTTAGCAGCGGCCACAATTGAAAACATCTACTGGACATACTACCAACCTCAACTTCATAAACCCACCAAGAATGACATGATATATTTTAACGCCTTGTCTGGGGAACGTGACTATATTTACTGGTTTCAGGAAGAATTTTCACGCCCACGGAATAGTCGTTAAACCCCCAAAAATAAAGTTTGAGTTGAAAGGTATCTTCGTCTCTTTACTTCTTTCCTTCCTTAAATTCTCTTGCAGCCTTCCACAGACAAAGAAGCCGACAAGTTATATGGGATAAGAAGAACAAAGGAGCCAGATACTTAAACCCAAATTCTACTACCAACCAAAGAAATAATCCTATTTACCAACCCCTCCGATCGGGCAGGATATGACACAAGGTCAATTTTTAAGCGGAGTTTAACAGGTTTGAATTCAGAGTTTTCCTTCTCCTAGACTAGTTGCCTCACCAAGGCTGAAGAACCCAGTCTGCCCTTCTATTTTACCCATAGCTGGAGGGAGAATAATTGGATTCATACCTTTCCCAAGGGTATTAGTGCTATGTGAAATGCAATTAGCCTGGTTGAGGATTTGAACTCGTGTTGCCGTGTCCATTTCCTACGACGATAACCATTACACCACGGGCACCTCCAACCAACGAAATAATAACCATCAAACCTTATACTCCATATATTGTGGTTTGTCACTTTCATAACCTCAGCAAAAGCACACATTACTGCCGAATTATACCTCACGTTACCAAAATTTTGTAAAACTTTTCACTCAACCCTGTATTTGTCGAAAATATGAACAAAATCCAATTGAAGAACTCTGACGAACTTATAAATTCAGTTAAACATTCGAAACAGTGCCGAAAATTTTTAAAACTAAACCATAAAAGGTAAACTTCCTCAAAATTAGTATTTAGACCGTTGATTGATTGATTTTAATGGCATGTCAACCCATATGGGGTAATGTAATCCCTAGAAGTTAGGGAATGGCGTTAATTGGATATTTATATCGACATTTTTGTATAGTAATTTCTTAAAATGTTTTTTGCATGATATCAAGTGTTCCTCTCTAGTACAATTAATTTGCACACAGTTGTATAGATTCAAGTATTCCTACCCAATACTATTATCAAATAATCATTCCTAAATCGGGATAATACCATGTCCTTGCTGTAAATAACTTTGAGTCAGAAATAGCATTGTTCCTTGCTAATGCTAGGCATCTTAAATTTATTTTATTTATTGAGGAAGCTTTCCTTCACCTGAGAGAGTGATATAAATTTGGGCACTCAATGACGCTCTAACTCATTACTTTCTTAGACTACCTCGCTAACCAATAATAAGCATAATCTGGCAGAAAGTTATGATCAAACGAGAGAGAGAGAGAGAGAGAGAGAGAGAGAGAGAGGGAGAGAGAGAGAGAGTTTTGTTTAATGGAATATCAACCTCTGTGGGTCATTCAATGTCAGAAAGGATAGTGTGGGGATTTAGGAATTAACAGTAAAACTCCCAACCGGATATTGACTCGTCGGCTGCCAGATACAAAATGTATAAACGCGTCGCCACGCATAAGGCTCCACGCATCCATCCGGTTTAAAATCAGAAAAAAGAAAAATAATAAAATGTAAAGTGGCCAATGAGAAGCGGTCGCGCCAAAATTAGAATGATTTTGGAGTGGCGAATTTGGAGCCGGTGAAGAGGGATAAATACTCAGGTTCTCTGTGAACCGACCTCTTTTCGGGTAGTGACGTCGAACCGACAACACCGATTTTACTATCTGGTGTTTTGGGCACCACGCTATGTCTTTAGACATAGCATTGGTTAGTCCATTCACCAGGTAAATAAAGGAAAGTATGAAAGAAATGTTTTCGTCTCTTATCTGTTTCTATCTTTTCCTTTTTGTATATTTCTTATGGACCTTCTTTGGGCAAGGCATTGCGCCAGCCAGTCAACGTGGGGTAAAGTAAAATAATATAACCAAAAATATGGAGTCAGATAACTTACGGCAACACAGCCTTGCCCTTAGCCACTGACTACCTAAAAACCTTTAACCCCACATTGGTAACCTCGACGCATAAAAACCTTTAACCCCACAATAGATTGGTTTTGTCTTTGGTGAATGTTTTAGGATTTAGGGTATGAGGTTTTGTTATGTGTTTTATTGTCTGGTTAGATTTTGATGAAAAGGTTGATAGATAGATAGATAGATAGATAGATACAGACAGACAGAGAAAGAGAGAGTGATTTATCTCGTATCCTGATTTGGTTGGTTTCGTCGTGGGCACCATTTATGTAGCGTACTTTGGGAAATATTATTCGGACGGAGCCCATCTCTCTCCAGGTCTAGTTTGAAATCAGAGTTGTCCTTCTCGATCGGTTGCCATGCCAAAGTTAAAGAACCGGTAGAGGATAAGCTGGCCGGTTAGTTCTCTCGAGGTTTTGTTAGAAACAAAACTTTAAGAGTCGTTCCACAATTTACAAAACAAAGAAATGAACACGGCAGATAAAAGAAAATTTACTGCATGATAAGATAAAATAAACAATTTTATATACTAAACAACTAAGAAAAAAAAAAACAATACAAAGTAGAAAAAAAGATGTTCGAATATGGTTTGCTATGTATTTGTGTGTGGGAGGGAGGATCTAATACAAATATAATGCAAATGTAAGTGCGTTTGTCTGTAATTGCGCTGAGAAACTAAAGAGTACACGGCAGCGAAGTATTCGTCTGCCCTGTTAGCTGAACGTGGGTATCTGGATGTGTGAGGCGAATTTGAGGTTCATGTAAAGTTTAGAATCTGGAAGTGTGGCATATATACAAATTTCATTAGGACAATGAATGTATTTTTGATGGCTCCTGTTTTAATCTGCATGTCTGAGGTAGTACGTGACGAAATGTCTGAGGCTATACGAGCCATGAGAGAGTGAGAACTATCAAATTGACATGAGGGAGGTGCCCGTGGTGTAGTCGTTATCGTCGTAGGAAATGGACACGGCAACACGAGTTCAAATCCTGGACGAGACTGATTGCATTTCACATAGCGCTAATACCCTTGGGAAAGGTATGAATCCAATTATTCTCCCTCCAGCTATGGGTAAATAGTAGGACAGACCAGGTTCTTCAGCCTTGGTGAGGCAACTAGTCTAGGAGAAGGAAAACTCTGAATTCAAACCTGTTAAACTCCGCTTAAAAATTGACCTTGTGTCATATCCTGCCCGAGCGGAGGGGTTGGGTAAATAGTATCAAATTGACATGAGAGAGAAAAGCTTTCGAAAGAGTAAACTATATAGGAACGATGTCACGTGACCGGCTCCAAACGCAAGATTTATCTTTGCGCGGGACAAATTTAAAATGCGCGTAACGTAGTTGAAAGCTCCGGCACGTGGCTACTCTATCCAATTTTGGTTCCCGAAATTATTTGATTTACTGACGCTCCACTGCTTTTATTTTGGGAACAAGTGAGTCTTGGATCCTATTTTTCTAGAATTTTTCTGCTCTACGCGCTCATTAAAAAATATATATGTGTGTGTGTGTGTAAATTCTATAAGCCCAGTCTACCCTGATATTTATCCACAGCTGGAGAGAGAATAGTTGGATGTATACCACTCCCAGGGTATTAGCGCTATGTGCAAATGCAAACAGCCGAGTCTAGGATTCGAACTCGGGTAGCCTAGCCCACTTCCTAATAATTTGTTGGACTAGATTGCTTATAAAACAGTAGCCCTCATATATGCCATTTTTTCTACGTGTCGAACCATTAAATTCACACAAGTTTTTTTTATTTTTTTTATTGAGATGACCCCAAAAATAAATTCACGAGCGTGGTCACACGATATCGCCATGTTTAGCCAACTCGGTGTACAGAATTCGCTATAGTAGAAATGACCCACTACTGTTGCCTTGTGTCAGACTAAGCGAAGCTAATAACGTAATATCGAAAATAGATGCACTGTACTCGTGTGAAATGAAATTTTATTTTTAGCGGTTTACATAATAGACCACTCATAAAAATATAGTTACTTTTGTTTTAATAGGCAATATATATATATATATATATATATGTGTGTGTGTGTGTGTGTGTGTGGAAAGAGAGAGAGAGAGAGAGAGAGATGTAATACTTAATTTTATCTAGATGTTGAATGTACATATTATGTTTTTTTGTACATTAAAACAAAATTAAATTTTCATTGATGGGCTATTCTGTACAAAGCTCTTATTCCTAATGTATTTGACACAATTCTTCTTATCTTTTCACTTAGAAGAAACTAAGAATTTTTAACGCAGACGACAGAAAGATTCTATGGTTTGAATGGTTCTCAACTCCAGTTTGGACTTTTCCAGCCAAGTCCCCTTTAGCACATCAATTTCCTAGTGGCATTGACGATATTGACATCTCCATCTATCCAAAGACATTGAGAGGTGCATTTCATGATCGTTACGACAAAGGCGTTGATTGTGAATAATTCCAATGGTTTGTAAATATAAATTACTGACTTCTTGTCATGAACACAATTTGAAAGCGAAAGGAGATTCATCCCTAACAAAAACGTCCGAAACAAATCTAATGAAGAGTGAAGACGTAGTTGACCCAATTACCAACTGGTGGGGCTGTTTTTTTTAAACACATTTTTCCCTTAGTGGTGGGGCTCTTCTACAAAAGATCCCAAAGTATTACTTTCTTTCGAAAAGTGGGAGTTGAAACACGAACCTAAATAAGGTCGAAGAATAGATCAACCGAAGTAGTATACAAGGGTAGGCTGAAAAATTCATAGGCTGAAAAGTTCATACAATGACGTTATAACAGCTGTTTATGAATTTTTTTACCAAAAAACATACAAGCACTTGCAACACCAATGGAAGAAGTGTGTGAACTGCAAAGTGAAGTATGCTGAAAAATAAACCTCCTTTGGTTACATTTCATGTTGGTATCTTGGTCAACCTATGAGCTTTTCAGCTGACTTTCGTATTTATTAAAAACAGTAAAAATGTATAATCGTCGTGATATTGGACAGTGGTTGCATATAATCTGCTTATGAATGAATAAGATATATATTTATGATCATGTTACTAGGAAAAAGGGTAAGATACAAAAAAGAGGACTTCGTTTTTCAACCAATGCAGCACCTGCCTCTTCATCTTAAATTGCTCGTTGACCCTGAAAGTAAAATGACCATGGAACAAAGTAATTTTTGTTCCTACTCGACGGGGGGTTCAATTTCTGCGAGTTAATCCCACGAGAAACTGACCTTGTGTCACATTTTGGTCCCATGGGAGCTCAAATAAATTACTATGCTAAAAGGGAGCATTGAACTGCAGATTTGAAACAGAATAACTTACTTGGTAAGATCATAAAAATCTAAAAAAATATGTGGAATAACTAAAGACATCTAATCTTATAAACAAAAAAATAAGATCAACACATACATACGCACACGCGCATGCGCGCTCACACACATACAGAGATACGCAGACATTCACACGCCCAGAGACACAAGAGTAAGTTTTAATCATGCTGTATTTTAATTTTTAATTTAAAAACAAATTTTAATAAGTCCCAAAAATCGTTAATCGCTCGTAAGTTGACATCCTAGTAGTTGGGGGGGGGAGGATAAACAAAAGAAATATGGCAGGTAAGTGAATTGTAGCGAATGGAATCGTGATTTTTAAATGTAACTATTTTGGATGAAATAAATGAATGAAGATGATCGAAATTTACTCTTATCTGAATGGTGAATGTAATATATATAAATATTTTGTTTTTCTGGACAACCACTAAAAATATCGTGAATTATTCACAGTTTGAATGTGAAGTAAAATTAGATAATCCATGAGCCAATGGCTTCTTGTAACATGGTCCATAATGATAACGATACTTCTATTTAGGAAGGAGTGATGGATTCTAATTAGTTAACATTTTATTATTACATTCGTTACATCGAGAATTTGTATGAATGGAAAAAAAGAGATGAAGTTCTGTGTAAATGCTGACTCTACAAAATTATCATTTAGTTGCAAGTTGGACTGGACATCTTTTATCTTTAGAGTTAGAGCATTTTAAAAGTGTGTGAATTTGTGAGTGTGTGTGTAATAATAATAATAATCACCATCATCCCACTGATATGCTATTTTTGCTGGGCTACACTCAAGACTTGTTAATCGTTACATTGTTTGGAAACACACGAAATGAAAATGTATAAAATTTACACTTCATTAAAACAAGGCGAAATAAATCGTAAAGCAGACAAACAGACAGACAACATATACATTTAGTTGAAATTAACATTTTAACTTTTAAAAATTTGTCCAAACCGAATTTTTGAAGGAAAAACACTTAAAAACTTTCTTTTCCTCGAGGTTTATAAATTTTGAGAAAAAATAAAATCTTCCATCAATGACCCCTGCTACTTCAAAACTGCCTTAAACTGGCTAATAACCTTGTAGAGAGATAATTGATTTTTGTCTTATAGTAATATATCTCTGTTGAAAAATCAAAATAGGATGAATGGCTTTTTAGTATAGTGTCTACGCATTGATTACAGACATTACACAATAAGCTTACAACTTAAAACAAACAAACAAAAAAAAACAAAAACAAAAAAAAAAAAAAACCAACAACAATAAAAAACACATCTTTGATGACTTTATTAATCATTTCTAAAAATATATACGACAACGTTATGCAGTTCCTTTTTCCCCGATTGAGTTCAAAATTGTTCCTACGGTAAAATTTAAAGGAATAAAATAGAATAATTAAAGAATATATTCAAGTTTGGTTATGTACGTAAAGTTGTTGAAGACGAGTATTTTGTTATCGGAGTGTTCAAATATAGTAAAAAAAAAAAAAAAAAACTAAAAATATAAATAAAGAAAAGAAGAAAAAAAGAAAAGGTGCGCGTTCGGCAAGTGCATTTGGTCACGTGACAACCGTTTCTGATTTTGGTTTGGGGTTTACTTTTGCCATGACACGGGGTCCCCTTGCCCGCCAACACGTCTAAATCTTCTTTCGTTCATTTTTTCTTGTTTGTTACTTAAGTTTTAAAGATATAGTACGTTAATTTGGACCTTATTCATTTATTAAACTTGTTTCTCTAAAGATCTGTCGCTATGATAAAAAAAATATCATTATTAGATCTTTTTTTTTCAAAAAATAATTTTATATCGAATAAAACATCGAAAAAAATGTTGTTCAATTTCGACCCGAAAATTAAAATTTCTTTTGGATTTTTATACTGTTAGTCTGAAATAATCTATTAATATTCAAGTTTGCTTAAAATAACCACGTATATGTCAGTGTAATGACCATCAAATTTCAAAATAGAATATTGTAAAGTCGAAGAAATCGCAAAGCTAAATTTTCTCATTGAAATAATTAATTTATAACACTTAAAACATAAATAAATTAACAAAAGATTTATAAAAATACTGATATCGTCTGTGTCAGTTATTCCTCTTTTTTAAAACCATAAAACGTATATGACGTATTGATTTTAATTAACGTTACTTATGCTTACCACTTGTCATAAATCATTATTTTGATTTAACATACATCTAGAAAAAAAACTCTTTTTGTTCATTGTAAAGTATTGCATTTTCTCCTTGAAAGAAGGAAGAACTTAGTTAAAAAAAAAAAGTTAAGAATTTATTTTTCCGCCGGAGCTACAGGTCTTTTTTTTCCGAATGCTGATTTTCCAGGCAAGATTTATAACTTGGAAAATTAGAGCAACGTTCGCCTCACCATACCATTGTAAATTAAATCAGTGAATACGGAAGATAACTTTACTGATGTATAAATACTTATCCTACTTTAACTCCCAACATAAAAATCATGTTAAGTATTAAAAATATTACGTTAACCTCAATTTATCACCATTAACACAATATTACCGATCCTATTAACTGAAACGTCTTGGGTGTTATAATGGTTAACATGGTAGACAAGTAGATCATTACTAGTGTTTGAATCTAACTGGGTACTCCATACTTCTTGCCTTGTACCAAATTAAGCGAAGCGTAGTAAATCCTAACATACAAATTTTTCGTTATTCACGAATGAGCACTCGTTATGCAAGGGAAGTAACTGTTAAAATTTGTATATTTTGTAAAGAATAAAATTAATCTACATTTGCCAGGATTACTTGAACATAAAAATAATTGTGGACCATAAGAGTTACTTCCCTTACATCAAGAGTGTCAATTTGTGAAAGAACGATGTAGGAATTTTTATTACGAGCCAAAGTACCAGCTGTTGCTTGCGGCAAATAAGGTTGGTTGCTTTGTATTTCATAGCATATTGACCATTGTAGGTAATCTGATGTCAAATCCTGTGTATACACACACAATTTGTTTGTGAACAGTTTGTAGGTAACATTATTTTGAAATAAGTAAAGTTTGTTTGCCCACAGTTAAATGATTTCAAGTATTACTATTTAGCATTAGTAATTCTATTTATCAAGTATTTATTGGCCTAGTGGGTAGAGTGTTCACCAATGGTCTGGGAGACCTGGGTTCAATCCCAGGTCACGTCATACCAAAGATTTTTAAAATGGTACTCGATACCTCCTCGCTTAACACTCAGCAATATAAGGTATGTATCAAGGGTAAAGTGGAGCAATCCAGGGAAAGGAGCAGTGCCCTCCCCTACACCTCGGTATAATAGCTACTGAAAATGAAGCCTTCAGGTTGCCCTCGACTACAGTTGCCAACTTTACTTTTTACTGTATGGTTTCAATTGATTTATGATGATAATCCTTTGTAAATAATTGAACAGTTCTATTTGACCTGTAAATGGGACCTTAACAAATACTGCCAATCTAGGCCAGAGTGAAACTGGGAGTAATGGCAATGAAGAGATACTGCAAACTCCAGTTTAGTGTTAAATCCAGGATACTTATTGTCCTTACTCCTCTGCAAAAGTTCAGTCAGTGTATTCTATAGCTCCAGCAAACATAGCAGACGACAAATAAGGTAACATTAACTGTGGCACAATGTCATGAACATGCACAAATGAAACTGATTTTCTTTCTCAGATGAAGAACTGTTGAAAAGTTTTTGGTCTGACCAAAAAAGAAATGCTTTAATGCCAGGAAATGTTCATCTTATTCCATAAATTTTCAAGTTTAATATAATTGGCAGATTATTTTGCAAGTTTCTTTAAATCTTTTAAAAAAAAGTCATTTAACTTTTTGGTTGGCCTGAGAACTTTTCAGCCTCCCTAGTAACAATTTAAGTAAATATTTTTCAAAATAAAATGCAATCAAATTCTCCCTCATGAGTAACTATTTCCCTAAAAATTCTTTATAAAAAGAATTAATTTTCTTTAAAACCAAATATACCAGAATTTTATTATTTCTAGTGGAACATCTTAAAATCAAAATGGATAATATTAGGTATTATTTATTACCATACTCTTTTCTTGGGTATGACACTAAACTGCATCTGGCCATAAGACTTTAGTTCTGGAGCACTCCTTTATTGCCATTACTCCCAGGTCCACTCTGACCTGGAATAGTAGTACCTGTTAGGATCCCACCCGAGTGTCAAATAGATTTGTTTAAAAATTATTCATATTTGATAGGAATACTTGATGCCATCTAACTGTAAATTATTTGTATTAAGAATAGTTATTTGAAACATTACTGTGTACAAACAAAATTTTATTGTTAAATAGAAATAATTACTTGAAACAAATAATTACTAGTAACAATATGTGCTTTTCAGGCATGAATAGTTTAATTTCAATTTAATAGAATATTATATTAAATTAGAAAGACTAATAAAACTGAATAAGAATGCATATAAAACAATTACTCTAATTATTATTTTATTTTAATTGATTCCTTCATAAGATCATACATAGGATTGCTTTTAATGAGAGAACAAGACTATATTATTCAGAACTCAATAACATGAAGTAATTATTTATTAAACCTGGTTTTGTTAGAATTAGTAGATGGAGTGGATAATTTGCATACTATGTAAAGCTTTATTTCTTAGTGATATATAACACACATAGCAGGATTTTAAATGTATATATAACAGGTTGTGGGCGCCTCTGGTAGTGTAATGGTTAGCAAGCTTGACTAGCAAACCTGCAAGAGTGAGTTTGAGTCTCATTGGGTGCCCCATTCATTCGGCCTTGTGCCACATCTAAGCAAAAAGCTTTGTTAATTACTATATAACAGGCTCTTTTGAGACAAATCTAACTCAGCAAAACTTTAATAGAGATATCATTAACAAGCAAGAGAATAATTAAGATTGAATAATGAATATTTAATAATAATTGAGAATTTATTGTAAATAATGAAGAGAGTTGTGACAGTTAAAAAGACAGACACATAATCTCCATAATAAGATTAATTACTTGGTGTTTAATAGCATATCAACCCTGGTGGGTTATTTAATACCAAATCCTGTTTTTATATATAAGTTGGCTGACCATCACCAAAGGTGACCCAAAAGCTTCTTTTTCAATAGCTATAACACTGAGGTGTAGGAGAGGGTACTAGTCTCCTTGGATTGCTCCACTTACCCTTGATCAACATGTTATAAGGCTGGGTGTTAAGCAAGGAGGCATCAAGTACCATTTTTTGAGTCTTTGGTATGACTTGACTTGAATTGGGATTGAACCTGATTTCCTAGACCATTGGCAAACATTCTAACCACAATATCAATGGGATATATATATATTATATATATATATATATATATGCTTTGCAAACAAATAGTTTGTATTATTAGTCTAAATTTCTGAGATGAAGTTTGATAATTATTATTACTTCAAATATTCAGACCCCTGACCTCATCTCCACTGTTATAATCACAATGCTTCACAGATCTGACAAGGACATATGGTGCAGTAGATAAGGTGTTTGGTTGGGAGGCGCTTTTGGAGTGAAATCATCTGGAGGTTGCAGGTTCAATCCCAACAACAGGTAAAACTAACAACAAATACTTACTAAAACTCAACACTTGTATCTGGTCATAGAAGAATTGGAACAGTCTACTCCAGTGGTTCAAATAAAGGGTTCAGTTTGAGAGTGTGTGGCATCCAGAGTTTGACATGAAACACCTGAAGAAGGCCAAAGGACATCGGCTGAGGCATTGTGATTATAGCAGTGGTTCGAATGTTCTACTAAGTAGTAATAAAATAAATAGTTTGTTGATAAGCTTTAATAAAGCTTGTTTAAAAAATAAAGTTATTTGTTTGTAGCCCCTGCCTAACCAGAGGCCCTCAACACTTTCGGCTACAGTGGTCACCATTCAACTGTGCCCTTACTCACTGAAATGTCTTTAGTGCTTTACTGGTGTTGTGTCTTTAGGCATGGTTCCACTTGAGTTGATGGTGTCCGTTTCCTTCATGACCATTCTTCACTTCTATCCTTGTGTTTCTGATCACAGAAAGTGAGGTCACACCAAGAATAATTCTTCAACAAAAGAAGCAATCTACATGGGTTATAAATGTATCAACATTATTTATATTGTTTGTTATATATAGTAATTTTAACTTTTCCGATTCTCATCTAAGTCACATGACACTGGGGTATTCAGAGCCTGGCACAAGTTTGCAATTTCAAGAAGTCTTTTCAAGTGATATGGACTCCAGCACCAGCTGGAATAGTAGCCTTAGTCAATGAAAACACACTGCTTATATGCAGTTTCCTTCCCAGTGGGAGGGGGTAGGTGTGGGGTCAGCACAGATCTTAGTGATTCTAGTTAATGACAAAATAATTCTTTCCAAATTAGGGATCAGAGATTTGGTCCACCCCTCTGTAAAAGCTTCAATTTATTCTAAGTCGCCTAAACCCATTCCTCTTTAGAATATTACGATAAAAAGTGACCACCCCATATCATGTAAAATGTTGAGAAAAATATAATACTATCCAATACTAATAATTTTGAAAAACAGATCTATTTGATCTAGATAGGATACCAACAGGTTCTATCACTCCAGGTCAAACCGATTGATCAATTTTAACGATTTTTTTGTATTTTTCACATTCCTACCAAGACGGAATTAACATAAATAATGGAAAGGGGCAAACACAAATCAAGACTCATATATGGTCATCACAAAAATGTTTGGTCCCCTTGTTGGTATTCCTCTTCAGGTGCCTCAAGCAATAAACTCAGCCCTACCTCTTTTAGACAAGGGGGAAGATCAGGGATTCCTAACCAATTTTGGGCCATGCCTCGCTTGTGCATTTCTAAAATTCTGACCCCCCCCCGTGATATTTGATCCTTACATATTTATTATCTTGGTCTCTAAACAAGCCCCACCGAAATACTGCATGCCCTACTAGTGGGGCATGTCTCCCACAGGAATTACTGGGTAGTTGCAGCTGGATGTGGGGGTAAGCTCCTGGAACCAGGCAATTAAACTTAAATCAAACCACCTAGTTGGTACAAACACTAGGTAGGCATCTAGAAGCCAGTTTATTGGTATATCAACCCATCTAGGTTTATTTTATGTCTAGCAGTTAGAGAATTGTGTTCCATGTACATTCACATTTTTTTGTGTAGTTGTTTAAAGTTTATTTGCACACATTCGTATTGAATATGAATGATTTTTAAACAGATCTATTTGATGCATTGATAGGACCCTAACAGTTAGAGCCGCTTTGGGTCAAAGTGAACCAGAGAGTAATGGCAATGATAGAACACTCCACATTCACCAGAATCAGACTCACCAGCAGATGCAGTTCAATGTCATACCCAGGTCACCCCCATTTTGGGGGGAGTGGGGTGGAGAGGTTTCAAATTTGTCTACAGAGGATATAGTTAACATATTCCAAGCTTCACAGACAGGGCAGCACCACAGGTTGGGTATGAACGGAAGGAATCCCTATTTGTAAATGAAGTTTGAACATACAGAATATCAAGATAGAAGACATGGTTTTGCTTTAAGAGATTGTCAGATGTAAGTAAGATTGATGAAAGAAAGAAGTAAGCAATATAAAAACCAAGAAAGAAGTGATATTAAAAAAAGAAAGAAAGAAGTAAGCAATATAAAAAAGAAAGAAAGAAAGAAGTAAACGATATAAAAAGAAAGAAAGAAGTGATATTAAAAAAAGAAAGAAAGAAATAAACGATAAAAAAGAAAGAAAGAAAGAAGTAAGCGATATAAAAAGAAAGAAAGAAGTAAGCGATATAAAAACCAAGAAAGAAGTGATATAAAAAAGAAAGATAGAAAGAAGTAAGCAATATAAAAAGAAAAAAAGAAAGAAAGAAAGTAGTAAGTGATATGAAAAGAAAGAAAGTAGTAAGTGATATAAAAAGAACGAAAAACTGTAGAAAGATGTAAGAGATATAAAAAAAGAAAGATTACACAAGGCTGTATAGACCACCAAATTATTATAGCTCTAATATAAATGTACATTTTTACAAAATATACAGCCACATTTTTTAAAACTAAAATAGGCTTGGTGTTATGATGAGATGGTGAATGACTTAAAAGGAGAAAAAAAATTGATCAAAGGGAGGGAAATGGGTAAGGATTTGGATATGAATTATAAAAAAATAAATAAATAAATAAATAAAAAAGGCATAGTTTGATTTGGTTTCTTTGTTTAATGGCATATCAACCTTTATGGGTTATTTAATGCCAAAGGTATCCTTGTAGAAGAACATCAGAGATACTATTTAACTTGTGACTAGAGGGGATAAGAGGGTTCATACCTTTCCCAAGGTGTCTAAATGTGAATGTAATAGCCTGACTGAAATTTGAACTTGCTTACTTTGAGGCCATAGTCTAGCTCTTTAGCCATTATGCCATGGAGACTCGCCAAAAAGGCATGGGTATTACACTAAACTTCAAGTGTAATAGTCACCTTGGTAAAAACTCTTGTTCTGGTGTCTTTCTTCAATAGCACAAAGCAAAAAACAGTATAAAAGTTGAATTTTTTCCCCCCCCAATATTTTAATTTGTGTATAATACACACTCATGTATAAAACACATCCTCCCACCACCAAATTTGGACTATGAAATTCTAGAGAGAAAAAAAAAAAAATTCATGTGCAGTATGTTATTGAATTTGTAGCAGCTAAATTTAACATTTGTTTAACTTTATCAGTTCCTACTGACTAAAAATAAGAGTTAATGGTTTCTGTTTCTTTGTTTTATGGCATATCAACCTTGGTTGGTTATTTAATGGCAAAGCTATTCTTGTAAAAGAACAGTAATGGCACTATTTAACCTATAGCTGGGGGAAGGGGATAAGGGATTTCATGCCTTTCCCAATGATATTAGTTTGAAAGTGAACATAATAGTGTGACTGTAGTTTGAACTCACAATCATGTTGCAGTCCAGCATGTTGGAACACTCCTTCATATAGTTTACAGGAGTTAAAACACAAAACTTACACAGTATTTATACAGACATATTTACACCAAAATGTAATAAGCGTGTGGTAAAAATAAGCCCATATTAGGAGAAAGAAAATTATAAACAAACACACATTCCAGTAGATATTTTTCTGTAAAAGTATAAAAGCCACAAGTTTGGACTATCAATATAACTTACTTTTGGTCATCCTGTTCCAAATATGATGAGGCATGTGGCTGGAAAAAGCAAAAGTTATTCATATAGTTCTCATGTATAATTCACACTCCTAACTTTTGGTTTGAAAAATCTGGAAAAGTAGTTGATCTTATACACAAACAATTATGGTAAAGTTTTTGCTTACACTAAAAGTGTCTAAGTCGATACATCTTACACCTGAAGAATGTTGAAACAACATGTGAACAAGGAGCTTAATTTTTATCAGTAAGGTTACGCATGCACAATACAATCAAGTTTATATAGTTTTAAGTGCATTAAAACTAGTGAATATTAATTGCACGTTCATTCCACCATGTAGGAGTTACCTCCCCTTAAAAGCTTCCCCAAACTAAGAAAAAAAGAAAAAAAAAAGAAAAAGCTAACTTTTTTTTTTTAGAGTTCAAATGAATCCAATTTATATATGCAAGAACTTTAGCTTTTCCTAATAAACACTATAGAGTCCTTGATATCTTCAGTTTTATGCCAGAAATAAACTAAGCTTAGTAAAGAACTACTTCAGAAGAAATGAATGAGTAAATATGATACTTTCAGAGAATTTAAGATAAAGAGTTGAAATATTGTTTTTGCTTAAATGGTATATTTTTCCAAATTGGAAACTCCAATTATGTTGGGTTCACACATGGTGTTATGTCTAGCTAGCTAGGCCAATAGATCATTGGTAGTAAGTTTCATTCTCATTGAGTGTCTCATACTTCTGGCCTTGAGCCAAACCTGGCTCATCTTAATAAAAGATAATGCTTCTCAAATGCAGAATTTGGATTAGTCCATTACATATACTGACTATCATTTTTTGAATGTAGATAGAAAAGGCTCAAGCTTCAAAATGACTAACAAATTGAAAACTTCCTTTCATTTTCCTTTGACATTGATTTCCATACTATGTTCCATTTGTGGTTCCATATTCTTCATTCCTTTATTGGCCAGGTTGTTTCATGCTGGCCACTTCCATTTTGTTCTTGATCTGACCAGTCTCCATATATTTGACTATTTTTGGCATGTTTTTTCCTTCATATTGTTGCCATCGTAATGTACTGAGAAGAATCTGGGAGAAATGATACTTGATTCAGGTTCAAAATTGGTGACTATAAAGTCAGTTTTGATCACAGTGATTCGGGATACTGATAATACATGGGCAGCTGTACATAATGTAGGCAATATTTTTTTTTGTTTAAATTGTTCTAGAATGAATTCATAACATTTTATGAAATAAATTTTTTTTGCTGAATAATATCAACTCATTGAACCATTATCTTTCAGATACACTGTATACATACAAAACAAGTAGAATAGAATATCACAGTAAATTATTTGTGGGTAAATTCAGAATTTACTCATTGCTTTTAAGAATTTAATAAAAAGAGCTAAAAGGTTAGGGAAACTCTATATTATAAGAACAATTAATCTGCTATGACAAATTTACTTTGAATCAGAAATAGTTACATCCATCATAAGAAAATAAAAAAAAGAAAGACAAAGTCCAAATAACCATTCTAACAGTTTATTACAGCCACAGAGGGTACTTACAACTGGTACGGTAGGACAACGTGCGACTACTAGACATTCGTTGCATGCGTTTCCAGGTGTTGTGCATGGCCAGCCCTACCTCCCTGCTAAATCTGGTCCGATAAATCTCTCGGTCTATCTAACAGGGTTGACATAAAAAAAAATAAATAAAAAAAAAACAAACAAAATGACGGACAGACAAATAGAGCTGGCTAGCTGAAGCAAATAGCATCTATCATCAGAGCTATTTGCAAACAAAAGATAAAAACAAACATTTTTTAGATTATTAAAGAGAAAAAAAAAAAAGAAAAAAAAAAAAAAAAAAAGAAAATAAAGGGGTCACTGCTATAAAAGTGGTTAGCATTTCAGCTACAATCCTTTATTCTTTGCCAAAACAATTTTCACTAAACTGTAATTCGGTTGAAAAGAGCAAAAGTTATTAACAAATGCAATTTACAAGCACCAAATATAGTTTGGTAGAAATGTTGGGCATTTAGTCAAACTGGAAGAAAAAGTTGGTGCAAGTTTGGATTCTTTTACCCTCCCCCCAAAAGACTTCAATTTTCAATTTAATTAAAAATTTAGTCTTTTTTTTTAAATATCTAAATTTAAAAACAAATTTTTCTTCTATTCCAGTTAAAAATGCAGTGGCTGTTTTTAAGTTTTAATTTGAATGAAAAAAAAAAAAAAAAAAAAAAAAAATTAAATAATTGCTGACGAGGCATTGTGCCTATTATATCAGGTGATGCAAGCATCAGGCAAAGGTTGTTGCTGCTGCTACTGCATGAACAATGATGGAAGCTCACCTTGATAGAGTGACACACACACACTCATGTAACACCTCAGAGAAGAAAAGAGTGACAACAACAGCAACAACAATGAAGCAGGCAAGACAACAGAAAAAAAAGCTAACAGAAATAAAGTTAAAAAACTATATATATATATATATATATATATATATATATATATATATATAAAATGATATAATAATAATGAAATTAGCACAACCAGAATTTGTTTTTGATGATACAACATTGTCAAAAATATTTAAAAAATCCAATACATAACAGCTTTTTTAAAATTACATGTTTACAGAAACACGTGGTAAAATAATCTCAAAAATGAAATACTGCCATTACCCACACAGAGCGGGGTGAAAAAAAAAAGTTATTTTCACTTAAAAAAAAAAAAAAAAAAAAAAAAAAAAAAAAAAAAAAAACCAAAACAAACAAAAAAAAAAACCCTGAAAAAACAATGAAATAGCAGAAAAAGAATATAATTGCCATCTCGTAAGAAAAAAAAATCAATAATTAACAATAATGGTAGTAACTTTTATAATAGCTATTATCATCATTATAACAACAACAAGTCAATGTTTAGATTGAAGGTTTAAATCATTTTTCTTTAATCTTTTATCACAAGTAACTCCTTTTTTTAATTTCTGATGAACTGTCTTTGGCCTTTTGACATTGTAGAAATCAATTTTGAAAGCAGAAAATCATGTTTATGAATTTGGGACTTAAAAACCCCCAAAAAACAACAAAGAAACCAAATAACAAAAAGCCAGTTTTATAGCCAATGGCTATCACCATTCCTGCATGTTATTAGATCCCATAAGGATTCGTAAACTAAAAGTTTAACTAATTAGAGTTGATATAGTTGATTTCTACAATGTTAAAAAAAGCCTAAAAGGTTTGCTAGTAAAAAATAAAGGAAGCTTTGTTTGCAATGTAAGATGACAAGAAAAATGACATGGTTTTATTTTTTAAAACCAAATTGTTGGAATGGCTGAGAGTATGAGGCATAAGAGGCTGGGATAGACAACGCATGCAAACTGCACCAGTAGTGCTTAAAACAGAGAGGAAGAAAGATAGACTCACAGCAAGAATGATAATTCATGGATGGGAAAAGTGATAGAATATGAGAGAGAAAAAGAGGGAGAGAAAGAGAAAGAGAAGGAGAGAAAGATAGAGTCAGAGTCATGTGAAGAAATAACCAGAAAGAATAAATACACACCCACACACAGAATAAATAATGAAAATGAGAATCATGAACTCATGCACACACACACACACACACTTTCAATTAGAACAATTTATTCTTTTCATAGCAATTCTAATTTTGCAAAGTCAAAAAAATAAAATCAAAATGAAAAATTTTAATAATAAAGAAAAAAAAAAAAAAGAAAAAAAAAAGAGCAACAGTCAATCAAGAATTCTTAACTGTCATAGAAATTGCTTTAATTTAATTTTTATAAATAAAATTGACATTTTATGAAAAACAAAAAGTCGCAATTTTTGCAGTACAAAAAAAAAAGTAAGCCAAAATGGAATGGTAATGAAATACAGGGTGTTTCAGAAAAATTGATATCTTTTGGAAATCTAATTAATTGATCAATTCTTGTCGAAATGATCTCAAATTTTAACAACTTGTGTAAAAAGCAGCTGAAAATTCTATGTTTAATGTTTTTTCTTAAGAGAAAAAAAAATGTCATTTATTGGAAAAGAAAAGGCATTCAAACAACAAACAGAATTTTGAGTTGTTTCTACACATGCTGTTAAAACTTGAGGTCATTTGAATGAGAGAATTGGTCAAGTTATTAGATTACAAAATGATATCAATTTTTCTGAAACACTCTGAACATTGTAAATTGAACCTAAAATCAATAAATAATATCAAATTCTTTGGAATACCCCTAATAAAAAAAAAATAAATAAATAAATAAAATCTCACACATTATATTATTCATAAAGAGAGATTCCAAAAATGTTGCTTTTATCTATTTAAATCAAACACTAAATTAAAATTTTGAATTAAGAAAATAAACATACTGAATCCTGAGAGAGAGAGAGAGAGAGAGAGAGAGAGAGAGAGAGAGAGAGAGAGAGAGAGAGAGCTTCACATTCAATCACATTTGAAACAAAAACCAAAATAAATCTTTAAAAAGAAGTTTCAAATTTAAAATTAATGATCCAGAAGAAGAGAAACTTATACTTTGTGAAAAACCTTTGAGTTTTGCTAAACTTTTATTCAATTATTCTCTCATTCTCTAGAAGAAATGTGATGGATGCTAGCTGAGGTATGTTAAAACCTGAGCCATCATGGAGGGAGGGTGTGGGAGAGAAATTGTACGATGGTAGCCAAAATTAAGGGAACTTTGGCCACAAAATACATTACATAGTAACGATGTACTATGGAAACTATAAAACACAGTTTCGCATCAACTATGATTTTTTTTTCATTTATTTAAAAAAAAAAAAAAAAAAAAAAAAAAATTTACTTTTGAAATGGGGCAAAGAGCTCAAGACATGAACAAACTTGTCTCACTATATCCATGACTGTATAAATATATTATATATATATATATATGAGAGAGAGAGAGAGAGAGAGAGAGAGTATATAGATATTAAGTATATATGAATTTATGGCTATCTATCTATCTAAATATTCAGATATTTTGTTGCTAGCCAGCAGAGAATAAACAATAGCTTATTTTACTATATTAAAAGAATTCAGATAAAGTTTTTTTTTAAAAATTAAATGAAAAGCTACATGCCAATTATTTTTTTTTATTTATTTTTTCGTATAAACAGGTTCAATGTTTTGAGCATGCACGGAGGGGGGGAAGAGATTAAAAAAAATAAAAAAGAATGAAAGGGAATGGGAGGAAAATTTATTTTTTTTAATAATTTTTTTTACTACAAAACAGCAACAACAAAGCACTAAATCAGAACTTGTTGAAAAATTGAAATTTTTTTTTTTTTTTTTTTTTTTAATTCTTGGAGTAAATTAAAAAAAAAAAATTTTTTTTTCTTTCTTTTCTCCTCCCCTTTCTTTAATAGTTACTTAAGTGTAGACACTTATCTTTTTTTTTTTCCAAAGCTCTCCAAGAGTTTGGGCACTCGTTCTTGGCACAAATCTAGAACTATCCAACAGAGCAGCAAGATGATGTAATCTTGGAGATTTTTTTTGTTTTTATAAGATTGGATAGCATAAATGCCATTTATTTATTTTTTAAATTAAATCATTTTTTAGAATTTTGAATTTTTTGATAAATTAAGGGCACCAAAGAGGTTAACAGTGCAGTCTGCTGGTTGCTACAGCAATGAAAATATATCAGCAGTTAGGGAGGGGGGGGGGAGGATCTTATAGAGGATAAGAAATGTTGTAGCGGCCTCTTTACTATATAATAAGAGATTTCTGTCAACTGGTGCTAAGGTGGTAACAGTAGTAGCAGTGACCCCCAACCATAGGCAGGCCATGTGAGACAAAGAGACACTTGGACTATATCACAGTGTTGGCTGCTTATTGCTTCAGAAATTTTAGCAAATCATATTTTGGCAGAAGAGGTTCATTTAAGTAACTAACTGCTGATATAAGAGGAAAGAAAAAAAAAGAGCTTTGAGTAGGGACAAACCAGGTGTATGTCTCATGTTGGAGCTAGAATCTTCTAATCTTCACAAGAAGAAAAGGAATGATTTTGGAGAAACAGACTATATATATATATATATATATATATTCCTTTTTCTTCCTGTTTTGTTATTTTATGCAGTGTGCTCAATATTTAAAAATAGAGCTATATCAATAATAATCATTATAATTAAAAATCAATTATAATCAATGTTTTTTTTTATTTAAAAGTCCATGACAGCTGTTTCATGTTCAATACAATTATTCAAATAAAATACACAAGTTCAGGATAACAGAAAAGTCCATTTGAATAATTGTACTGAATATAAAACAACTATCACGGACTATTAAAAACAGATTACAATTGATTATTAACTATATATATATATATATATATATATATATATATATATATATATATATATATCTCAAGCATTGATTGTATTCAAAAAAGGTGTAGTGGGTCAATTTCATGAGTAACAATTGATAGCCGATTTGCTCATCTATTTCTTTGACAACAGTTACATTAACTCTTTGCGAATAGTCAAACTAAATTCAGCCATTGTTTCTATTACACAAAAAAAAAGATCAATAACAGTCAATGGGTGAATACTGTCTTAAGGTTCCTTTAGCCAGTCAAGTAAGAGAGAAAAAAAATGCCCATAAAGTAAAAGAAAGTGAAATCATATATATATATATATATATATATATATATTTCTGAAATGAAAAGAGAGAAATAAAATCTACCTCACAACCACACACCAGTAGCAGCTTCAAGAAATTAATTAACAAAGCAGGCATAGTACTTTTTTCTTTTTGAAATAATTCTTTAAAAATCATTTTGAAAATTTTTAATTTATTTTTTCTTCATATATATATATATTTATTTCTTCAAAAGCTGAATCTTATCCCATGGGAAAATTTTTTTTTTGCTGTTGTTGTCCCCCCCCATTATAAAAGAAGCTGATGAAAAAGAAATGATAGAAATTGTTTTCATAGATAAAAATGAAAGTTTTTGGTCTGAGTTTGCTATGAATTCAAATGGTTACAGAGAGAAAAAAAAGAAAACAAAAAAAAAAAAAACAACAAAAAAAAAAACAAAACAAAAAAAACAAAACAAAAAACAAACAAACATAACTAGATAACAGTAAAAATGGTTAAGTATTTTCATTATTTTTTCATAAAAAAAAAAAAAAAAAACTAACCATGATAAGATTTTTTTTCTTCTTCTTTCTGGTCTGTTTATAATAAATTTTCTTTGTTTTTCAGGTGAGATCGGAATGATAAAAGATTACTTAAGTCAAATCAAAGTGAAGAGCCAAGATAATGTGAAACACCTGATGGCTGGAATAGGATAGATGTTGGCAACATGGAGTGCAACAAGCATTTGAACCAAACTATTTGAATGGTATATGTAAATCATATCATCATCAATGCTCTAAAAAGGTAATGATGATGATGACAGGCTAAACACAACAGCAACAATGCTCACACCAGCACGAACCATGATGAGAGTGAAGAGAGTAGAAGAGAGAAGAAGAGAGAAGTGAAGAGAGAAGAAGAGAGATGTTCATGGTGTGGTGGTGTGTGCATGGTTCTATTGCCGCCTCCATCCCATCACATCAGGTGTCATTCGTCTCTTTGGCCAATTACACACATGCCTTTCTTTCTTTTTTTTCCTAACAGCTTGCTTTGCTCACACATGGTGGGGGGCGGGAAAGAGGGATGCTTCATTAGTAGGTTGGGGCCTGGAAATCTGGAGCTTCTTTCTGGGTGCTGAATGGTGGCTGCTGATAAGGGTCACCAGTTTCACTACCTGGGAAAGAAGAGTACGGGGACGAGGCATTTGGCTCTGGTTCATAGCCAGTTGTGAAGGCGTCCGAGGCTCCCATGCGGTACTTCTGAACAGCAAGAAAAGTAAGCACGCCCTGCAAAAAAAAAAAAAAAAAAAAAAAAAATTTTGCTTGTTAAATTTCAATGACATTAACTTGTCTGGGGTTACTTTATGCCTTAAAGTTAGGAAATTGCATACATTGCACATAGAATTTAAGTTAAGGTACTTTTTGGATATCCCAAAATATCCAAAATTTTCAGATCTTACACACACCTATTACCTTCAGTGTTTTAATCTCACACCAAAACAAATAGTACAATAATGCGGCATTGCTAAAAAGATAATTAGGCAAAGTGAATAGAAATTGCATAATGCCCTCATTTTTTGTTCAGAAATAAAAAGTAACAAAACAATTAAGAAAAAAGAGCAAAAAGGAAGAAAAAGAGCAAAAAAAAAAAAAAAAAAAAAAAAAGGAGAAAGAGCAAAAAAAAAGGAGAAAGAGCAAAAAAACAAAAAAAAAAAAGACCAAAAAAGAGAAAGAAAGAAAAAAAAGAAGAGAAAATAGAAGGAAAAAAAAAGAAAAGAAAATAGAAGGAAAAAAAAAAGAAGAGAAAATAGAAGGAAAAAAAAAAGAAGAGAAAATAGAAGGAAAAAAAAAAGAAGAGAAAATAGAAGGAAAAAAAAAAGAAGAGAAAATAGAAGGAAAAAAAGAGAAAATAGAAGGAAAAAAAAAGAGAAAATAGAAGGAAAAAAAAAGAGAAAATAGAAGGAAAAAAAAAGAGAAAATAGAAGGAAAAAAAAAGAGAAAATAGAAGGGAAAAAAAAAGAGAGAAAAAAAAAGAAGAGAAAAAAAAAGAGAGAAAAAAAAAGAAGAGAGAAAAAAAAAGAAGAGAAAATAGAAAAAAAAAAGAGAAAATAGAAAAAAAAGGAGAAAATAGAAAAAAAAAAAGAAGGAGAAAATAGAAAAAAAAAAAAAAAAAAAAGAAAAATTCAAAGAAAAATTGAAAGGAAAAAGAAAAATTGAAAGGAAAAAGAAAAATTGAAAGGAAAAAGAAAAATTGAAAGGAAAAAGAAAAATTGAAAGGAAAAAGAAAAATTGAAAGGAAAAAGAAAAATTGAAAGGAAAAAGAAAAATTGAAAGGAAAAAGAAAAATTGAAAGGAAAAAGAAAAATTGAAAGGAAAAAGAAAAATTGAAAGGAAAAAGAAAAATTGAAAGGAAAAAGAAAAATTGAAAGGAAAAAGAAAAATTGAAAGGAAAAAGAAAAATTGAAAGGAAAAAGAAAAATTGAAAGGAAAAAGAAAAATTGAAAGGAAAAAGAAAAATTGAAAGGAAAAAGAAAAATTGAAAGGAAAAAGAAAAATTGAAAGGAAAAAGAAAAATTGAAAGGAAAAAGATAAATTGAAAGGAAAAAGATAAATTGAAAGGAAAAAGATAAATTGAAAGGAAAAAGATAAATTGAAAGGAAAAAGATAAATTGAAAGGAAAAAGATAAATTGAAAGGAAAAAGATAAATTGAAAGGAAAAAGATAAATTGAAAGGAAAAAGAAAAATTAAAAGGAAAAAGAAAAATTAAAAGGAAAAAGAAAAATTAAAAGGAAAAAGAAAAATTGAAAGAAAAAAAGAAAAATTGAAAGAAAAAAGAAAAATTGAAAGAAAAAAGAAAAATTGAAAGAAAAAAGAAAAATTGAAAGAAAGGAAAACTACTTACAAAACTTAGAATAGAGAAAAAAGAAAATGCAATAGCAGCTTGGATGTCATCTTTGCCATGGTCTTTAGGCGCTATCACTTTGGTTTTTCTCCAAGAGTCAGCCAAGTAACAGAAACACACAAACCACATAAATGTCCAGCCTCCTGCAAAATAGATCACAATTAAGAGTTATCTTAAAGTAACATTGAAAAAGTTTTTTAGAAAACACCTTATCATTAGGTTAGAATTAACAGTTGTAATTAAAAAAAAAACTCTTAAACTTTAGTGACGAGTAATCTCCCTTGTAATAAACAATTCGAGAAAACATTCAGATTTGAAAGAATGAAAAAGCCTAATTCAGGCATGAGCCAGCCTTTCACATTCTATGCATTGGAATTTCTATGCAGTAGTCAAGATGTGCCATGAAATATTGTACTCCATGAACAATTTAAAAATATTTATATAAATACAGATAGCATTTTATATAATTTATTGATTTAATATATAAATGTCAGCTGAAAAGTTCATAGATTAACCATTGCAATCTACACGCTTCTTCCATTGATGTTGCAGTGCTTGGATACCATTGGTTAAAGTCATCAAAAGCAGATATGACATACTTTTGGGCCCACCCTTGTAAAAAAACAAAAACAAACAAACAGGTGTGTGTGGGGTCATACTTGAAACCATGTAACTGTGTGCAAAAAAATGAGTTCTACTTTGGTTAAATAATTTTACTTACAAACTATTTGTTTAAAAATCATCTTATATACAATAGGGTTTGGCATTAAATAATCCACAAGGTTTTATATGCCATAAAGCACCAACCAACCAACCAACCAATTCTTGTTCAAATGATCCCAAATTTTAACAGCCTGTGTAGAAACAACTCAAAATTCAATGCTTAAACAACTTTTCTTTCAGTGAATGGCATTTCTATACCTGAAAAAAAAAAAAAAAAAAAAAAAAAAAAAAAAAAAAAAAAAAAAATGTTAAAACAGAATTTTGCATTATTTCTACAAATGCTGCTAAAATTTGAGATCATTTGAACGGGAATTGGTCACGTTACTGGATCATTAAATGGTATCAAACTTTTTAAAACACTCACTCACACTGAATGACTAAGTTTATGATGTTTTTGAGGAAAAAAAAAAAATTCTTAAAAAGTAGTTCATTATATATATATATATTTGTTCCCTATAAATGCTTCAACACTAATCCTTCTGCTGTCAATTTTCAAACTGTTTCTATGGCTCTTTTTTCTTACATAAAAGTATCAATTTTAGATTGAATGTAAGGTGGGCAGAATAATACTTAATGGGATGTAATGACCGATAAAATGAAATGCAGTTTCTTCCAAGCAGCGATCGTGTTGATACTGCTATATAGATGCACTACATGGATGCTAACAAAGCGGCTGGAGAAAAGGCTAGACGGCAACCACACAAGAATGCTGCGAGCAATATCAAACAGGTCCTGGAAGCGGCACCCCGCAAAGCAGCAGCTGTACGGCCACCTACCACCCATAATGAAAACTATCCAAATTAGATGAACCAGACATGTGGGACACTGCTGGAGAATTAGGGACGAGCTTATAAGTGATGTACTATGGACCCCTTCACATGGCCAAGCTAAAGCAGGGCGACCAGCTCGAACCTACATACAGCAGCTCTGTGAGGATAAGGGGTGTAGCCTTGAGGACCTGCCAAAAACGATGAATGATAGGGAGAGGCGGCGAGAAAGGGTTAGGGATATCTGTGCTGATGGTATGACAAGATGATGAATGCGTCAAAGGAGGTGCCCATGGGGTAATGGTTATCGTTGTAGGAAATGGACACGACGAGTTCAAATCCTGGACGAGACTGATTGCATTTCACATAGCACTAATACCCTTGGGAATGGTATGAATCCAATTATTCTCCCTCCAGCTATGGGTAAATAGTAGGGAAGACTGGGTTCTTCAGCCTTGGTAAGGCAACTAGTCTAGGAGAAGGAAAACTCTGAATTCAAACCTGTTAAACTCCGCTTAAAAATTGACCTTGTGTCATATCCTGCCCGAGCGGAGGGGTTGGGTAAATAGGATGATGAATGTGTCATACAACAAAGCATCACTTTTGATGATTTACTCATCATGAGTTGGCTACTACTTGTCTAATTCCTTTTCAGAAACCCAAAATAGTGAAATGTGCAGTTTTTTCACAATCACATCAAGTTCATTCATGTTTTTTTTTTTAAAGATACAAATCACCAAAGAATAAGTAGCAATTATAAAAGTAAAGCTGGCAACCCTAATCAAGGGTAACCTGAAGGCTCCCTTTTAAATAGCTACTACACCGAGGTGTAGAGGAGGGCGCTACTTCTTTCCCTGGATTGCTCCAGTTTATCCTTGATCCTTGCCATATAATGCCGAGTGTCAAGCAAGGCGACATCAAGTAACACTCTACTCATTAGGCTAATGACCCGGTTTTCATTGGCTTAATGAGTAGAGTGTTCACCAATGGTCTGAGAGACCGGGGTTCAATCCCAGGTCGAGTCATACCATAGACTCAAAAAAAAGAAAAAAAAAAAAAGGTACTTGATTCCACCTTGCTTAATGCTCAGCACTATACAAGGGTAAAGTTGAGCAATCCAGGAAATGGAGTAGCTCCCTCTCCTACACCTCAGTGTAGTAGCTATAGAAAAGGGGAGCCTTCGGGTTACCCTTGACTAAGGTAACAATTATAATAGTGAATAACTAATAAAAAATAACAGCTGATCTAAATCAAGTCATTTAATAGTTTTATAGTAATCTAATACTTAATTTCAAGCAATTCATTGTATCCCAAAGAATGTTACTAAATAGATAATCTAAAATAATGCAGCAAACTGACACAAAAGAAATACAAGAGTAAGTATGACTGGGTAGGAAAAGTAATCTGCTGGAAATTGTGTAAAAGATTAAAATTTGACCATTATGACAAATGTGTATATATATATATATATATATATATATATATATATATATATATATATATACACACACACACACTAACCAGAATCTGTACTAAAAAAATGAGATAGATAAAATTCTCTTAGACTTTGAGATAGAAATAGATTACCCAATTGCAGTCAAAAGACCTGACCAAGCGTTAATTAAGAAAAGAACTTGTCATCAAGTAGATTTTGTTGTTTCAATGAACCATAGAGTAAAAGTGAAAAGATAGACAAATACTTGGATCTTGCTTGAAAGCTAAAACAAAAAAAACCCCAAAACAACAACTTTGCAACATGAAAGTAACAGTCAATAGTAGTGGGTGCCCTTGCAATGGAAAAGATTAAGGGAATGGGAGATCAGAGGATGAATTGAGACCATTCAGAACGCAGTGCTGTTAAGATCAGCTAGAATACTTTGAAGAGTCTTGGAGACTTGCTATCACTCAAAATTCGTGTGAAAAACTTGGATAAATATCTAAAAAAAAACAAAAAACAACAACAACAACACACACACTAAAAAAAAATGCAGTCATTTTAAGGGGTGTGTGGTTTTACCTTACAAGGTAATCTTTAGCCCAACTCCTAAAAACACTAAATCAAAATGCACAAATGCAACTAATCTGCACCCCACCCCCACATATTTATTTAAAGTTGATTATATCTGTATGAAGCTTTATGGACACCCAAACTGCTGGATATAGAAAGCTGCTATTTGGTATGAAAGACCACTTTTCAATTTATTTTATAATCATATTAGGAATTTATAGGGAACAGTAATCAACCTTTATAAAAAGAAAAAGAAAAAAAAAAGGGGGGGGACCACTAGACAAATTAGTTTTCTTCTTTTAAACGTTGACAGCCATAAACTTCCAGTTAACATTTTTTTTCCTTCAGAAGCCCAAAGTGACAAAGAAGGTAGTTAGGTTGGGGTTGTAATCAATTAAGTCATTTAATCAACCATTCTTGAATGAAACTTAATCTCATGTGATTGTTGAAATTTAGTATTACATTTCTGTGTGATTATTTTAACATTTATTTTTAGTTAAAAAATTCTATTTGCATATACACACATTCTTTTTGAAACTTATAAACAAACTTCATAAAAATCCCTCAAAATTATTCTTTTTATTATTTCATAAAACACTGGTAAAAGAAATTAAATCAGATAAAATAAAAAAATGAAATAAAGATAAATTGCTAATATTTCTGAATTTGCACATTGTTTAAACTTTTTTTCTGTTAACTAAAATCTTTCATACAAAGAAAAATTTTTTTAACTTTATTTTAGTTGAACAATTTGTAAAATGTTTTTATAAAAATGAAAAATTGAATTAAAATGAAAAATTTTTTTAACGCCTCCCCTCCCCGAAAAAACCCATTGGTACCTTATAAACATGCTGTCATTGTATCTTTAGATATTGAGAACATGCAGTTTAAACATTAGGTTTAATTTTAAAAAATGTTAATAATTTAATTGTGATACATATTGTCCACCCTCTAATCATTTTTTGCTTAAGAAAATATAAAAGTACTTTACTGGTTTTAATTTGTTATATTATATGGGCAATGGTGGATATCCCACTGGTGTGTGTGTGTGTATACTATATATATTAGAGAAAACAAAAATCAAAAGAAAGAAACTAGTGAAAATAAAATGAAAAATCAACAAGATAACAATAAAGCTCAGTATATGGCATTGCTACCAAGTTAGGGCACCAATAATTAAGATTAATCTACCTTAATTATTTGTGTATAATCCCCGCCAACTTTGGATTATGATATTCAGTTTGTATTGACTAGAAATAAGAATTTGTATAGTTTACACCATTGTAAATTGAATTATCATGACCAGAAAATCCAGCAAACAATTGCGTGCCACATACAGAACCACTTAAAAAAGAAAATGTACAGTTTACATTATGTCTTAAAAGATAAAATTTACACAGTATTCAGAGCAAACACATGAATATATTCATACATAAATATAACAAGCTTGCAGTAAAAAATAAGTTCACATTAGGAAAAACAAAATAATAAATAGATTCCAATAGATATTTCTCTGTAAAAGCATAAAACCCATTAGTTTAGACAATAGATATAACTTATTTTCAGTCATCCTGTCCTGAATAGGGTGAAATGAATATGGTTGGAAAAATAAAAAAAAACAATCATATAGTTCTTCTACACCCCTAACTTTTGGCCTGAAAAATCTGGAAAAATAGTGCATCTTATATACAAATATTTACAGCATGTTGGAATTTGGAACTTGTTTTCAGTTGTGCAATATAAAAAGTATGCCTACTAAGTAACATGACTGGGGTATGCACTGGAATTTGTCATTTGCTCATATATGCTTTAGTCATCGCTGATTGGCTAATCTACTGCTGCTACTGACGGGCAAGTCTACAATTATTTGTTAGTAATTTGTAGAGGTCTGTTACCTATCTAGGTAACCCCACAACCAATCCATCACGCCCCCACCCCCTGTTTGGGGGTATAAGATGGAATCTTCCACCTTTAAAAGAAATACATATTAAAAAAAATGTGAATAATTTTTTTTTTTAATTATTAGTATTAATACAATTTTTTTGTTTAATTGACACAAAAAAAAACCCCAACATGATTAGTAATTTATTTTTTTTTTTGGGTTAGAATTAATTGGCTGGTTTATGGTCATATCCCGGACACTCGTTTGGGAGAGTTTTACCCCTCTACTGAGATGCAGTTGATGTATTCTTCAGCCCCAGTCAACTGGGCTAATAATGGCTAATTTAAAAAGTTAAAACTTAATTGCCTGCTATAATCTTTCTGAAAGTGTTTAATTTTATTCCAGTCATTGGCTTCGTAAACATGTCAGCTACATTTTTCTGTTTCAATGTATTCTAAAAGAATGAACCCTTTATTTATTTCATCATGGAAACGGAAATTTTATATCAATGTTTCAATCATTGATGAAAGACTGGGCTTTTTGCCAAAACAATACTGGACGGATTATCACAATGAATAGTTGTTGGGTTTTTAAATGATTCACATTCCGTCAATTCTCAAAAGTGCTCTAAGATAAAGAGCTTCTTGACTTGGTAGTGAAATAGTGATAAATTCTGCTTCACATATTGACAAAGTAACTGAATTCTGTGTTTTAGATTTCCATGAAATCATTGGGTTATTTTCTGCCAATCAAAAGCAAAATCCACTCATGGTTTTTCTGTCACTTAAATTAGCCCAATCTGCATCACAAAATCCTTTTAATTTCAAGGGTTTCTGTGATTTCTTAAATATCAGTGACTGATTTACTGTACCTTTCAAATAATGTAAGATGTGTTTTGCCTTCGTTAAGTGGAAAGAATTTAGTTTTGTTAGGTCTTGAGACAAACTAGTACTAGTAACTGTATAACAAATGTCTGGTCTTGTTGCAACCATTATATATCAGACTGCCAATAATTTCATGATAAGGTTTGCTATCTATCAAATCGACTTCATCACTTGTTTTTGTTATATCCATTTCACATGGAGTTGAGCATGGTTTGTAATCTGCCATGCCGAACTTTGATAATATCTTCAACATAGCTAGATTGGTTCATTTTAATAGTATTATTATTGCATTTAAATTGTATTTCTAAAAACCAGGATAATTTCCCAAGATCAGTCATTTTGAATCTAGAGTTCAGTCTTGTCTTAATTTGCATAAGATGTGCCTCAGTTTTTGAAGCTATTAATATACTATCTACCCACAATAGAATAATTGATATTTGATTGTGGACATTTTGAACGTACGTGCAGGGGTCCACAGGTGACTGCACAAAATTTTGTGTAGTTAAATAAATATGGAATGTTTTATTCCAAGTTCGACCACTGTTTTAATCCATATAAGGATTTTTTTAAGTTTCCAAACATAATTCCCATTCTTACCTTTAAAGCCTTCCCGGGGTGCAACATATATTTCATAGTCTAAGGGGGCATTTAAATATGCACTCTTAACATCCATGTGATGGACTAACAAGTCAT
The DNA here is from genome assembly GCA_963585895.1 of Sepioteuthis lessoniana. Taxonomy (NCBI): domain Eukaryota; kingdom Metazoa; phylum Mollusca; class Cephalopoda; order Myopsida; family Loliginidae; genus Sepioteuthis; species Sepioteuthis lessoniana. The sequence goes on along the minus strand of OY757925.1, from coordinate 71,045,132 downwards.
ACTGGACTGTTATTTGCAGTAGTAATCTTATGGAAGCCATATTTCTCATGCAGGCAAAAGTTTTTCAATAATCCTTGCCATATATTTGCGAGTAGCCTTTGGCTATGAAACAAGCTTTATACTTATGACTTCCATCACTTTTATGTTTTATAGTAAAAAAAAAACAAAAACAAAAAAAAACACACCTACTACTGACAATATTTTTATTTCTTGAAGCCTTCTGCTATTCAAAAGTATTATTTTCTACTAAGGAATGAAATTCTCTCATTGCTGAAATCCAGTTATTTGTGTCGACAGAGTTAACAGCCTCAGTATAGTTAGTAGGGATTGTATGCTGAATACAACAGTAATCAACCTCACCAAATTCAAAGTTTTCGACTACAAAAAAATCAGGTTTCTTTCTCTGCCAGATTGGGTAACAGCTTATTTGCCCCTCCCCTTCGATGTTTAGGTTGTCTTTTGGTTGCACATCATATGTGATTAAGCATTATGGAAATTCGGTTTCGATAGTGAGCAATTATCATAAGAGTCAGTGAACTCTTAATAGCCATTGTTTCCAGAAAATAAATCAAGTAAGCTGGACTTTGTGAAAAAGGTATCTTTGTAGGCTATGATAAACAATGAGGATCCAATTTTGTTTCATTTTGTGCATAACAAAAACAAATTGTACCAAAAATATGCATCTTATTTAAGTTTGGTTTTGAACTGGTAAAACTTTCATATGGTTTTTTTTTTTGTTTGTTTTTATTATAACTTAATTCAATAACAATCGAGCACAATATAAATTACGAAACCACAACAACAGCGGATATACGGAGAGGGAATATTTATTTGTCCTCCTCTAAAAACTACCTTATTTACAATAATGGCAGTCTCACAACTTCCAGTTAGAAGCCACCTCACCGCCAGGAGAGTATTCAAGGGAGGATTACTTCATTGGATTAACAATTCTTCCCCTTTTTTCTTTTTCTTTTCAGTGGAGTATCATATATTCTGCAAAAGAAAATGAAGAATTTTACATTATACAGATGATTTTTTAGGCTCTGATACGAACCCAAGGACCTTAAATGATGGCACTTCTTTCTTTGTCAAGGAGTCCGCAATTTGCACTTCAGTTGGTAACCCAGAGATCTTTGCAATTTCTTTTCTCTTGATCATTTCTCTCAAAATAACCATCTCTATGTGAAGTTTCTTGTCGAAAATTTGGGTTGAGGAATGTACCAAATCATAGACAGGAATTGTCTATTTTGCAGAAGATTTTGATGTTATTAATATTGTCTTTCAATTGCAGTATATCTCATAAGAATTTTCTATAAAACATATAGGCTTCTACCAGGTCAGCCATGGCTAAAATTTCTGCAGCTAAAGTACTTTTTGATGAGTCTTCTAATATGCTTGGATTGCCAGGCAATGGGCATATACTTGTCATTGTTTCCAACCAAAAAATGTATATAGCCTCCTTGTGAACCTCTATTAGTTAAATTGCTAAAAGAGGCATCACTATAGGCAACAATTTTTTGTTGCTCAAGATTTTTCTTTTTTTACCACCCTGTTAGCCTCTTAAGCACTCAACATTTTCCTGCTTTAGCATTGAACTTAACTCACTAACATAACTAAGATCAGGTCTGGTTTGGGTGGCTAGCCAATTAAGTTGGCCAATCAATTGTCTGGTTTCAGTTATTTCTGTTGCAGATATTCTATCTTTCAGATTTCTGTCTCCTTCTACTGGGATACATTTTAATTTTTTTTATATTCATTCTGTCCAAGCTTAACATTATCCCTGTTCTTCTTTATGTTCAGTCCTATGTATTGAAACTCTGCAACTTCTCCAGATTTAATTTTAAACAGGCAATGAAGCCTGTCCATGACTCTGGTCTAGAAGATCTCTGACCCTGCAAAGCAAAAATCACCGACATGAGTAGCACCCCCCCCCCAAAAAAAAACCATGTAAAAATGGCTTGATCATATTTGAAACTACAGCTCCAGATTTCAATAATTCCTCCTTGCGTGTCAGGTACCAAGATCTTGAGTATCAGTTAAACCATATACAGACTTGGAGAACTTCCAAATATATCCAGGAGGCACACTGGCTTCTTTAGGAGGATCCAAACAGACTAATCGGTCTAACTCCTTTCTCTGCAAGAATGCTGTTTTTATGTCCATTGACTTGCACATCCAATGCTTAGATGCCATTATGGCCACTGCTATATGTAGACATTCTTTAGAGCATATGGGAGAATCGTTTCTTATATTGCCCACATCACTGTCCTGAAAGCCTCTCGCCACAAGTCTGGCTTTAAAGATTTGTCATTGAGATTTTTATAAGTATAAACCCATCTCGTAGATATTCTGGGTTGGCCTTGGTCAGATACTGGGGTGTAAACTTTATTTCTGACCCAGCTTTGGAATTGTACTTTTTTTTGCCGTTTCTAGGTTATGATCAGAAGGAAATCATTGTGTTCATCATCACTTTTTGGTCTGATTTCACTTGCTTTCCATTCTAATAATCCATGCTCAAAGTCTAGCCAAAATGGTTTGCCTTGTTCCAAAGCCACATTCATTAAATGTTTGTTTTTGCCTGTGGCTTTGCCTGCCCTACTCATGACATTCAATTTTCTCCATTCTGAATCTTCATTGGTGAGGTTACATTCAATAGTTTAGGAAGCTCAATTGTCTTTCAATTGGGATTTTGTTTAGTTGGTCCATCTCTCACAGTTTGATGTTGTTCAACAAGATCACTTGGGATCCCTAATTCTTCTTCCACATTGTTCTCTTCAGAAATTGATATGTTTGAAGTTTCTTTCGGTACATTTGGTGAAGTGGTGGGTTCAATTATTGATTCACTTTCAGAGGAACTTTGATATTTTTCTGGGTGAAGCACTCGACAACAGGGGTGCACTCTTACATATGTGCCTCCACATTTAACAAGAACCTGTTTATGCTCCCAACCTATGACATTTCCTGGACCAAGCCATCTATCACAAAGATTTCTCTTAAAGACAACATCACCATTTTTGTATGATTGTGTTATACCAGTTCTAACTTGATGACAAAGTGCACGTCTTAATTTTTCCAAAGACTCTCACTTTATAAACCGTTTTCTAGCTGCATACATGGCATTGAGGTTACTGGCAACAACTTCACTGGTGGAGAAACCTTCTAATGCAGGGAGTTTGCCATTTAGAAGGGAGGGCAGGTTGGGATTCCTACCAAAAAGTTGGTTGGGACTAAATCCATGAACACTGAAGTGTGTTTTTGGCACTTATAGCCCATGCTAGTGCTATTTCAAAACTACAATGCGTGTCCTCTAGGGTCTTCTTTACCATTTCTCCTAAAATACCATTATGTCATTCATTTAACCCATTACTCCATGGACTTTCAGCGGGAGTAATATGCACAATGATATTTAAATTCTGTGCCATGTCCCGAAATGACTGGTTATTGAATTACCTGCTATTATTGGTTAGGATAGATCCTGGAGTCCCAAAATATGTTATCCAGTGTTTAAATATAGCACTGATGTCAACTTTCTTTACTAGGAATCCTGACTCCAACGCTGTATCTAGTAGCATGGTCAATCAGGTGAAGTACTTTGTTGCCATTGATTTCTTTGATATCCATGGCAATATTTTCGTTAAAATATCATCCTAATCCAACCTAGGTCTTTTCATAGCAAATGCATACTTTACAGGAATTTGGAAGTACTTGCAAAACGTTGATAAATTCAGGATCTCTTATTCCTGCATTTTTAACTAAATCATATAATTTCTTACTACAAGGATGACTAAATTGTCTCTGTAACTTTGTTGCAATTTTAATTTTTTCTGACTGATTTCTTTAATGAAAAGTATGCGTTTGAACTTACTTTTGTCCAATAAAGGTTTGGTGATAGGGATGTGGTAATATCCAGATGATGTGCATCTCAATGGAATTTTCTTTTTAAACATCGTAAAACTGTCATTCTCAAAGTTGAGACAAGTCCCAGCTTTTTTCATGGAGTCTTTGCTCAAGAGAAGTGGAATATCAGCCTACAACATCAGTGACAATACTTACTTCAATGTCTGCGATGACACATGGTAGAATAACCTTGTAGAGTGAGTTCAGCTTATTTCCATTGCTGAATTTAAAGGTTCTCACTTCTTTAATGATTATTTTTTCCTTGTGCATTGGTTAATGTTTCAAGAAAACATTTATACCATTTTGTCCCACAAATGGTACTAGATGAACTGCTATCCAGAACGGCAGAACCAAGTGTCTCACCCAAAAAAGGTGTTGCCATTTTCTCCTGTTTTGTGAGCTGACTCATCATTAGATGTTAGGCAGGGAAAGATAACACCCATTTTTGCCGTCCTCATGTTTATCTTTGGTATTGTGAATGTAAGGGCAGTCATAAGACCAGTGGAATTTGCAGCCACACTTAAAACATACAGTGGTATTGCCTTCAGGTCAGAGTGGGTTTATTTTTGCTTTTTTGTCAGTGGAGCATGTTTTGTTATTATTGTATAGTCTTCCACCATGGTTTATTTTCCTTTGCTGACCATTAAAATGGGAATCACGTCAGTCCAAAGAGCGACCATAATATACCCCATTGGGGCCTGTCTGATTATTTTTCACATAGGCAATAACATCTACTTCATTCTTCACCATAATCTTCCGTAATTGTCCTGACATGGAAGATAGTGTCAACTCACTAACCTTTCATTTTTCGGGGTGAGATCAGCACTTTTTAATGTTCTAAAGGCAAGTACATGTTCTGGTAAAAGAATATTAAAGTCCTTTAATTTGGGGACATGTCATCTGAAGTTGATAAGAAAGTCCTCTATTGATGTGTCAGGTTGTCTCCAATATCTTTTGAAAGTTTTGTAGGCCAAAAAAGCGGACTGGTTTATGTCTTCTAAAAAGAGTGTGTCAAGTTTCTCATACACCTTTTCCATCCCATCTTCGGAATTAAGGGCTGCAATATCTAACTCTAAAACAGCTTTCCTGGCCTTTCCTTCTGGGGAAGGAAACACTATTGGAACTCATTTCGCCTTCTTGACACACGTGGCCATTTCCCAAATTTGCATTTCCTTCTTCTATGTGCTGTATTTGTCTGTAAGTAAGACTGGTGGTGAAATCTATTTCAAAGCCATAGAACTGTTTAACTCTGCTACTAATGTTAATTAAAAAAATAATGGAGCACAATATAAATTACAAAACCACAACAGCGGATATATGAAGAGAGAATATTTATTTGTCCTCTTCTAAAGACTGCCGTATTTACAATGATGGCGGTCTCACAACTTCCGGTTTGAAACCGCCTTACCACCGGGAGAGTATTCAAGGGGGATTACTTCATTGTATTAACAATAACAATGGTTTCCAATATACGCTGAAGCCATCAATGTGTAAATCCATAAGGTTTGGGTCAATTTTGACTCAATAAGGAGATACCTTGCCATAGAAAATAAAGTTCACCATGACTGTTCAGTGGTCCCAATTTGATGCAGGGGAATAAGGAACTAACTGCTCATGTTTGATTCTAATAAGTACAGGTTACGGTTGAAAAGGTTCAGAAGTGAACTCTGTTCTGTTGTCTGTCCGTAAACATTTTACATGGCTGTAAGGGGCTATGTCAACTAGACATTTCGTTGTAACAAGCAAAGAGCTGAGCTTGTGTTTTAAAAAATATAACATTATAAGGCCAGAATAGTCATCAATAAAATTAAGTACATATTTATAACCATCTTTTGCTAAGGGTTGAATGGGGCCAACTAAATCACTGGATTGCAAAGCAAGAAAATTCCTTACACTTGTACACAAAGTCTTATTTCTGTCATTAGACATCTTCCCTTGAATATATATATCACAGTTAAGAGCATAACTTGGTATCGGTTTTATCTTCATTCCTTTTACTAAGTTGGGTAACTTTTTAATATCAGATTCATTACAGTGGACTAAGATTTTATGCCAAGTATGTAAGTCATAAGTGGCATTTCTGGTAGAAAAGATATTTTTCAAAAATATAGGATTTGTAAACATTTTGTAGATAATATTTTTAAATGAGCCAGTTAAATGATTTAAAATATTACTATTTAATATGAATAATTCTATTTACTACAAACAGTGAAGTGGTCATAGACCCAGTGGCTAGAGTGTTCGCCAATGGTCCGGGAGATCAGGTTCAATCCCAGGTCGAGTCATACCAAAGACTTTAAAAAAATGGTACTTGATACCTCCTTGCTTAACACTCAACATTATAAGATATGGATCAAGGGTAAAGTGGAGCAATCCAGAGAAAGGAGTAGCACACTCCCCTACACCTCAGTGTTGTAGCTATTGAAAAGGGAGCCTTTGGGTCGCCCTTAACTACAGTTGCCAACTTTACTTTTATTTGCACAAATGGTTCCAAGTATTGCTATGTATCACTAAAAATTCAAGTCATTTGTTTACATACAATTAAATGGTCAAAGTTTTATTTCTAACAATTTGAATTAACACAAATAATTTTTTTTACACACAGTTTAAAATGATCAAAACTTCTATTTGACCCAGAGATAGGATCCTATCAGGTACTACCCCTAAGGGTCAGAGTGGACTTGGGAGCAATGACAATAAAAGGGTACTCCACATTCCCCAAAGCACCAGGGATGGAGTCTCACCATCAGATTGTTTATCATATTTACCCAACCCCTCTGCTCAGGCAGGATATGACACAAGGTCAATTTTTAAGCAGAGTTTCACAGGTTTGAATTCAGAGTTTTCCTTCTACTAGACTAGTTGCCTCACCAAGGCTGAAGAACCCAGTCTGCCCTACTATTTACCCATAGCTGGAGGGAGAATAATTGGATTCATACATTTCCCAAGGGTACTAGCACTATGTGAAATGCAATTAGACTCGTCCAGGATTTGAACTCGTCGCCGTGTCCATTTCCTATAACGATAACCATTACACCACAGACACTTCCACCAGATTGTTTATTGTCATATCCAGAACACTTGTTGGGGGGGGGGGGAAGAAGAAGGAGTTCTTAACCCTCTGCTGAGATGCAGCTGACATATTCTACACAGAGAATATGTGAGGAACTTAAACTGCAAAACTGGTTATCATCGGATGCATATACAAAAGTGTACAAAACAGTTCACTAACAATTTGATAAACACTTTTTACACAATTGTTTGAAAGAATGCAGACATATGTTTATTATGGACAATTTTAGAGTTTGTTTTTTTTTTGTTTTATATATAGAAAGTTTTGCAATATTTCTATACATGGTAGTTTGTGGTACATCTATCATATGACCAAAGCAGTTCAAGCCATGGAAAGATACCTGCTGTGGTTGGTAGTATGGTGGTAGTTGGTGAGCTGACACATTGTCAATTGTTTCACTGTGTGTGATTTAAAAGTTGCACAAATGAACACGCAATATAGTCTAATTTGGGAACTTAGGACCCAGTTCAAACTCAAAGCATAACATCACAGAAAAAAACCAAAAAACATTTGTTGTGCAAAACGTGAAGTCACAGTTGATCACAGTACAGTAACCAGATGGTTGAAGAAATTTTGCTTAGGTTGTAAGTACCTCAATGATCAGACAAGGTCAAGTTGGCCTAAAACCTTGGATTCTGTGTGTTGGATTATTTTTGGGTAGAGGCTTTAAATAACTTCCTGTCTGAAATAAATATCCATTGGCATTGCATTCTGGGTACAATGAATCTTATTACTATAAAAAAGCTTGCTGTTGTTTGATTTACTATTTGGATTTATCTATTGGAAGTTTTACTCTTTCAGGATTTAATGCTGAACTGGATTGTGTTATTTCTATTGACTCAGGATTTGATACCAATCATTTGTGAGTTTATTGGAACTAAAATCCTTTTCACAAGTTTATTTTCAGTATTACTGCTTAATATGTCACACCTTCCAACACTGAAGCCGTGTGCCAAGCCAGAGAGGCAAATTCGCTAAGTAGTGCTCAGAGGTGAGCTTGACATCTCACAGTCCAGTGTGGTTTGTTACCCTCACAACCCCAGTTCAAGCTATGGAAAGATACCTGCTGTGGTTGGTAGTATAGTGGTAGTTGGTGAGCTGACACATTGTCAATTGTTTCACTGTGTGTGATTTCAAAGCTGCACTTATGAATGTGCAATATAGTCTAATTTGGGAACTTAGGACCCAGTTCAAACTCAAAGCATAACATCACAAAAAAAAAAACATTTGACATCTGACAGTCCAGTGTGGTTTGTCACCTTCACAACCCCAGTAAAAGCATCTACAACTGCTGAATTGCATTTCATGTTATCAAAATATTGCAAAACTTTTGACTCGCTCTTGTCAAACATTCTTTAATTTCATTCTAGCCAAAGAGATGTTCATAAACAAGTTCAATTTCACTTAAATGACAAATCCATGAAGAGACAAGTTTAAAAAACCTGAATTCACAATATCCATTTTCTATATAAATATCAACCATAGATGAAGCACTGTCAGTCATTATGATTAATTTTGACAAGCATTTTCTTTCATCTTTAAATTTAGTTAATTTATGATACAATAATAAAGGATAAAATTTCAGCAAAACTCAAGCCAACTTATGCCTTGGCTAGAAAAAAAGATGTTAGTGATTTTATTTATTCATGGATGATACTGTAAATAATACCTAATGATATCCATTTTGATTCTATAAATAGATAGGTTTCACAAGAAATAATATTTAAAACAAAATATTTATCTACAGACTATTTGCTTACCACTCATGTGTGTATTTATGCAAGATTTAGCATGAAATAATGTACAAGGGTTGATGTGCTATTAAACCAACCAACCAACCAAAAACAATGAAACTCCTAAGGATCAAAACATAATAAAACCAAAATCCTAAATAGATCCAAGAGTGTAGAAAGTATGGAGATTGAAACATTGACAGCATAAATGTAAACCTTAAATTAGTAGATATTTAAATATATACATACAAGATATGCCTACGAAAATAGACCAGACAAACAAAAGCCATGTAATTCCCATGAATCAAAATCCAATAAAACCAAAACAGATCCAAGAGTGTAGAAAGTATGGAGATTGAAACATTGACAGCATGAATACAAACTTTAAATTAGTAGAAATATAAAAGAATGTAAGGTATGCTTACAAAACAAGACCATCTACGTAACGTGCCTGTGAAGCAAAATTCATCCCGTAATCTTTATCAAATGCTCTAACTTAAAAAATTTTTTTTAAATAGTTACCTACAAACTATTTGTTTACAAATCATATGTATATAATCTTAACAAAATGATAAAAGTTTCTTACCTGAGAAACCGAGATCTCCAAGGACAGCATATTTGCGATGTTGTACACTACTGATGTTATCAAACATCGCATCAATAACGAAGAAAATGATGCAGCCAAGGAAGGCTAAGACTCCTATGGCCGACCCAAAACGACATGCATTTGCATCGTGATTAAACTGGCATGAATCGCTAAACCAGCCACCAGAAGATATGCAGCCAAACACCACAATGGCAAATAACTGAAATAAAGACAAATAAAATTTATTAATGGTTTAAAAGAAAAAAAAAAAAAGTTTGATTTTATTTATATCACTAAAAGAATCATTTTAACGCTTTCGCCGGCAGATAATTTTTATAATCCTTGAAGAGTGAGCCTGCTCAAGTAAATCAATCATACATAAGAGGGGGGGGGAAAAAAAAAGAAAAAAGAAAAAAAAAAAAAAGACCATTTGATCAGCAACTGTGGTCATAGTAAAATAGCATGAAAACGAAGCACTCACTTTTAACACATCACTCAATAAGTTTTGGGCTTAACATAGATGGCACCACTAATAAAAAATCCATATGATTTTTTTTATAAAGTACTAACCTTCAAATGGTATGTATTAAAATTTAAGCCCAATCGAATTATTAGTTTACGAATTACATTTATTTAAGTGAAGATACTGTTGCAAATTTTCAAAACAATGGAAAAATCTGAATGTCATGTGTTGAAAAAGCATTGCTTTCTGATGGAGAGAAAATACTGTTCAAGCAAAGCAATGGCTTGATAAGTGTTATTCAGACTCAAAACAATGGTTAAGAGCTGGTATGCTGACTTTAAATGATGCTGAATGCTTAGGTTGTTCAAATTTGGTAGTTGTCCCGGAAAACACCAAAAAACTTTACAAACTCATTTAGGCCAATTGTAAATTGAAGTTGCATGAAGTAGCAGAGGAGGAGTTGAAAATATCAGATGGCAGTCTATTCACCATTTTGCATGAACATTTGTCAATGAGAAAGCTGTGTTTAAAGTGGGTGCAGCGTTTGCTCACAGTCGATACAAAACAACAACGTATCAACAATTCAGAGAGTTGTTTGCAACTGTTTAAATGCAACAAAAAGGAGTTTTTGCGTAAATATGTGATGATAGATGAAGCATGGATCCACCACTTCACTCCAGAGTCAAATCAGCAGTCAGCTGAGTGGACAGCAGCAGGTGAATGCTGTCCAAAGCGACCAAAGATGTTTGGTCTCCCTATTTTAGGATGTGCAAGGTATTTTGTTCATTGATTATCTTGAGAAAGGAAGAACCATCAATAGCAAATATCATATAGCATTATTGGTACGTTTGGAGGAAAAAATAGCTAAAAAACGGCCACAAATGAAGAAAAAGACAATGCACTGTGTCACAAGTTGATCATGACGATGGCAAAACTATATGAATTACACTTCGAATTACTTCCTCACCCATCCTATTATCCAGATCTGGCCCCCAGTGACTGCTGGCTGTTTGCAGACTTAAAAAAAAAAATTGCTCCAGGGAAAGAGATTTGGCTCCAATATAGAATATTGGAAACTGAGGTGTATTTTGAAGCCAAAGACAAATCATTCTACAAAAAGGTATTGAATTAGTAGAGAAGCGTTAGAATCGGTGTATCACCCTAGAAGGAGACTATGTTGTTGAATAAAGTTGAATTTTGCCTAAAAGTTGTTTTATTAGTTAGGCTCAGGACTTATTGAGTGATGTGTTAATTACACTTTGCAAAACAACTTTAACAAAAATCTTACAGTTTCAATGTCAAAAACAGTTCTATTTCAAATAATTCAGTTTAACATAACCATGCAGTTTAAATGTAAGTACGGTTTCAGTCTAGCATAAGCACGCAGTATAAATGTAAGTACGGTTTAATTGTCAAAAACATTTCTATTTCAAGCCATTCAGTTTAATCAAACAATTCAGTTTAGCATAAGTATGCCATTAGTTCTATTTAAGCCATAGATAGGACCTTATCAGGTGCTACCACACTGGGCCAGAGTGGACCTGGGAGCAATGGCAATGAAGGGGTGCTCCATATTTCCCAAAGCCCAAGCATTACTGGGACCTCATTATCAGACTGTTTAGTGTCATATCAGGACACTCACTGGTAGGGGGGCGTCTTATCCCCCTGGAGAGGTGCAGTCAGTGTATTCTACAGCCCCAGCTGACTGGGCAGAAAGTTTTTAGAGCTTTTAATACTATGATTTTATAGAAAATATTTTATTTTTGATTATTCAGGAAACAATTCGGTATCAAAATTTGCCCTTTTTTTTTTATGGTTGGCAGTTCTAGCCTTCCATAAGTCATAATTTTTTGTGGCAAACTAAAGTGTACCTGAATAGCAGAGTGTTAAGTGGCCGATAAAGATGTCATTAATTTTACCAATTTCTTGGATTTAAATACTAAATGACATAGATATCAATGTGTAAGTAATATTTTTACATAAAATCAGTTTATCAATATTTCTAGTAACTAATTTCATTCAAAAATCTTTTTGAAAGTATTTCAAAATTTTACTAACGCTTTATGTGACGTCGAGTTGTGAATTTAAATCTTTAAAATATATCAAAATCTTTAAAAATGTATCAAAAATTAGATATGTAATGTTATTTTGCTTTTAATATTGATAATTATGATGTTACTATCTTTTGAATAAAACTAAAATTTAACCTGGAATAATAACTTTCATTATTTTTAAAAATTTGTTTCAAGGGGAGGGGAGAGAGAGAGCACACAAGCGAAAAATTGATAGATATATATATATATATATATATATATATATATATATATATATATATATATATAACAATGATGGTTGTCACTATCTCACTTGGTGGGTTTGTAGCAGACCAAATGCAGTATAACATCCTAAAGTATACATACCACATTTGAATAGGAATTTTCTATGTTCTAAATAGTCACATGATGAACATACGATCTTAATTGGTGTAATTTCTCATTTCCAAAAATGAGTTTAAAAAAAATAAAAAAATAAAATAAAAAATAAATAAATAAATAAATAAATATATATAGTGTTTTGACTGTATTTTTCGATTTCTCCAACATCTTTCTTTCTCTGCCTGATGATTCTTGAAGTAAGACTGCATGAAACCTGTATTCGTAGATTATATATATATATATATATATATATAGTATCAGCATTAAACTCATCAAGTTAAAACAAACTTAGGTTTAATACTCAAATAGAGAGAATGACATAACAGACTGAGTAATTTATTCTCAAGCTAGACACTCCACACTAAAAACATTGCTAAAAATCATTCCATGCAGACACAATAAAAACTCTCACACACACAAAATGAATAAACAAAATCAAAGAACATTTTCTATCATTTTTTTCCTTTTTTTGAGAAACTATTTTATTTACTCAAAATCTTTAAAACTGAACAGGTATAAAAGCCTGTTGCACTTTCAGTGTTTAATAATGTGAATATGCTTTTAAAACTTTTTTTTTTCTTTAACATATATGTGCTATAAAGGCTACTTTCTTTTGAGAGATATTTTGGTTTGTGCTGGACTTCATTTTTTGAAAACTCATTTTTGGAAATGAGAAATTACACCAATTAAGATCATATGTTCATCATGTGACTATTTTGAACAGAACATTCCTATTCAAATGTGGTACTTAAATTTTAGGATGGTATGCAAACCATAGGTTATTGGTACATTGTTTTCACAACTTTTACTCTAAGAACTCTGAGGAGCCTCCCACAACTGTAAAGCTTCTCATCCTGGGCTCTTTAGCTTGAAAAATAGCTGAAAATATGAAATATTGTAAGCTTATTTGTTGGATGTCAAGACAATGAATGAAAGATTAAAATGCAGGTATAAACAGAAGAGTGAAAAAATTGGGATACATGCATGTATGGCTTAAATAGTTGATATCAATTAAACTCTGAACTTGAGCTTAAATATCAAGTACAAACCACATTTAAACTTTGCTCCAGGATACAGATATCTTTATTTAAAGCTATCCTATCACCCTATAAAAAAAGAATGGCTGTGGAATGATTGCTATATTAAACTTTTTTATGAGCCTAAAAGATATTGGATATTGATAGTACTCAACTTGATCAAAGATATTGGGCTTATGGGTTCAAAAGCTTAAGTTTTACAAAGTTGATTGCATTATATATATATATATATATATATATATATACACACACAAGCAGTACTTCCATGATCAGAACTTAAAAGAGAAACACTTGAAATTACCCTCCACAAAATGAAAAATAGAAGTTATAACTCAAATAAAAGTTAATTTTAATAAAATATGATTTTTAACATGAGTAGACATGTATTTACCTAACTTCTCCACAGGCAGGATGTGACACAAAGTCAATTCTTAAGCAAAGTAAAGCTAGCTTGAATTATGTTTTCCTTTTCCTAAACTGGTTGCCTAACCAAAGCTAAAGAATTCAGTCTGCCCTATTATTTACTCATAGCTGGTTTTGAATTCAAAATTGTCCTTAGACTGGTTGCCACCAAGTCTTGAGTGCTCAGTCTACCCAACTATTTTCTCAAGCTACTTCACTATAGCAGGTTACCTTACCATGCTGAATTGTTAGTGTGGTGGGGAAGGGGTTGAATTTGATATTGTCCTTCTCCTAGACTGACCACCTACCAAGGCTGGAGAGTTCAATCTGCCCAACTATTTTTTTCAAACCACTCCATCACAGCAGATTTATTACCCTACCATACCAATTTGTTAGTAGTTGGTTTTGAATTCATATTTTTTCTTCTTCAAGGCTGGTTGCCCTACCTATGCTAGATTGCCCTATTACTTACCAGAGATTTAGTACATGTTTGAGACTGAAATGTTCAACATGAATAGAAAAGAAAAAAAATCTCATAAGATGCATTCATCAAAGTTGTCTACATCATCTTGTTAGAATTCGACTAGATTCTTATTGTGAAACAAGATATTGATTTTAAGAAACCTGCAGTAAATGTAATCCCAGTGATGTGGATTAAATGGATTAATAAAAAGACAAATGAAAAAGAAAACAAAAAGAACACTAAAGAAAAGCTTAGAGATTAACCATCAGTATTGTCTAAAAATGAAGATCACAAGCCAAGAAAGAAAAAAAGGAAAGCAAAGATGAATAGGTAAAATTACAAAAAAGGCGTTGAAAGAAAGAAAGAAAAAAGAAAGAAAGAAAAAAGAAAGAAAGAAAAAAGAAAAGAAAGAAAAAAGGAAAGTAAAGATGAATATGTAAAAATTACAAAAAAGGCGTTGAAAGAAAGAAAAAAGAAAAGAAAAAAAAGAAAGAAAGAAAAAAGAAAGAAAAAAGGAAAGCAAAGATGAATATGTAAAATTACAAAAAAGGCGTTGAAAGAAAGAAAAAAAAGAAAGAAAAAAGAAAGAAAGAAGAAAAAGAAAACAGAACAAAACAAAAAAGAATTTAAAAAAAAAAGGAAGAAAGAAAAGGAATTTATTTTATTTTTCAGGTTCACTTCATTACAACAGCCCTGGTTACACACAACATACACACACTTTCATTAGAACATGAATGAGAAACACTTGAGATTACCCACCTCCTCACAAAAAACTTACAACTCAAATAAAAGATAATCTTTACAGAATATAATTTTTAACATGACTATATGTGTACATTTACCTAACTACTCCACTGGTAGGATGTGACACAAGGTCAATTTTTAAGCATAATAAAGCTGGTTTGAATTCATAATTTTCATTCCCCTCGACTGGTAACCTAACCAAGGCTAAAGAACCCAATCCGCTCTATCTAACCATAACTGATTTTGAATTTGAAATTTTTTTTTTAAATTTCAGTGGTGAGGCTGCAGTTTTGGAGCTCTGGGAGTATGGAGTACCCATTCACTGACATTACTCTTAGATCCACTCTGGCCCAAAAGTGGTAGTACCTGTTAGGATCTCATCTAGGGCTCAAATAGATCTGTTTAAAAATGCTTAGTATTGGATAGGAATGCTTAAAACCATGTAACTGTGTGCAAACATGATTGTTGTTATTGAATGAGAACAGTTATTTGAAGCTATATAGCCATTTGTAAATTATCAAACTTTGGCATTAAATAACCCATAAGGAATTGATATGGCATTAAATAAACCAAACTCATTTATAGGTCAAATATATCAGTTCAAGATGGTTATGATGATTTTGAAATACATTAATACACTGACTTTTAAAAGATTGATATTGCAATGGTGGTGAGGCTTCAATTCTGAAATTTTTCTGAAGTGTGGAATTACTCTTTCAGATCCAATCTGACCTGAAATTGTTGTATTTGTTAGGCTCCTATCTATAGGTCCACTCCGACCTGAAATTGTTGTATTTGTTAGGCTCCTATCTATAGGTCCACTCCGACCTAAAATTGTTGTACTTGTTAGGCTTCTATCTATAGGTCCACTCCGACCTAAAATTGTTGTACTTGTTAGGCTTCTATCTATAGGTCCACTCCGACCTAAAATTGTTGTACTTGTTAGGCTTCTATCTATAGGTCCACTCCGACCTAAAATTGTTGTACTTGTTAGGCTTCTATCTATAGGTCCACTCCGACCTAAAATTGTTGTACTTGTTAGGCTTCTATCTATAGGTCCACTCCGACCTAAAATTGTTGTACTTGTTAGGCTTCTATCTATAGGTCCACTCCGACCTAAAATTGTTGTACTTGTTAGGCTTCTATCTATAGGTCCACTCCGACCTAAAATTGTTGTACTTATTAGGCTTCTATCTATAGGTCCACTCCGACCTAAAATTGTTGTACTTGTTAGGCTTCTATCTATAGGTCCATTCCGACCTGAAATTGTACCTGTTATTCTCCTATGTATAGGTCAATTTGATCTGTTTAGAACAATTTTCAACTGCATTAATATGTTGGAATACAACTTGGGGCATGCACTCTCATCTGCACAATCATTTGACCCCTTGCCATTTGCTTTCTCTGCAAATTGAAATGCATATCCAAGACAATTCCACAAAGATAGAAACAAGGCAAATACACAAAAGGTTGAATAAATGTTTTTGGAAAGAAGTTCGTGTGACCCATTTTTCCATGCAATCCCTTAATTAAAAAATTTAACTTCTCAGCCTATCTGCATGTCTGTCTATAACTGATCACACCCCCATCTTTTATGTATTCTTCTCAACCCATCTGTCCGAGTCTAGCAGCCAATTGACTTCTTATTTACTCAAATTTGATTCATCATTTTCTAGTGTTTTTATTTCATTATTTTATTCTTATTTTATTAGTCTTTGGCATCATTAGTTTTCAGTAGGCTTGATAGGAATTTGAATTCATGCCAACATTTGGATATAAGTTCTGATTGTTTATTTAGAAGTCTGTTTTGTCCTGAGGTGATTATGGCTATTTTTTTCTTCTAGGCAATTAGGCTGGTACTAGTTTTCTTACTTTCCAGGTAATTTTTTATGCGGTTTGGTTTGATTTTTTTTATGTGTTGTGTTTATATTTTTAGCAAAATTTTAGTTTATTTTTATTGAATATATTGTGTAGTTCATTTGAAGTGGGGAAGCGTTTATTCATTAATTTCATAAATGTTTCTTAAATTTGTTTTTACATTTATGTAGTGGTTTGAACCAAATAATAGATCTACATATCACTGATATTGAGCACTCTTTATTTATAAATATAGCAAATTGCTTATATATAAATAAAACAATTAATCAAAACATTGCTCTTTTCTTTGAGTTTGGTTTTATGGCATATTAACCATTGTTGGTTATTTAATGCCAAATTATGTTTTTACATATATATGTTAAATATGATTTGTAAACACATTTTGTAGATACATACAGTTGAATGATCAAACTGCTCTATTTCTAACAATTTAGTTTAACATATGTCAAAGTTGTATGGTTCTAAGTATTGCTATGTATTACTAACAATTCAGTTAAACAGTCATTTGATTACACAAGTTTAAATGATCAAACAGTTCTATTTGACCTAGGTGCTACAACTCCAGGCCAGAGTGGACCTGGGAGTGAATGCAATGAAGGGGTACTCCATATTCCCTAAAACTCCAACATTACTGGAGCCTCACCATCAGATTGTTTAATGTCATATCCAGGACACTTGTTGGGGAGGGGGTTCTTGCCCCTCTGCAGAGATGCAGTTGGTGTATTCTACAGCTCCAGCCAACTGGGCTTTTCCTCAATTATAACTGTATCTAGCTAGTTTAATACGAGGGAAAGAGTTGAATAATTTTGGTCTATGTGGAAGCTTATTTTGTAAATATCATTTATGAAATAGTTTTTAAGAGAAATAGTCTTACCAATCAAGCTTGCGAGTGAGAAGAGACTTATGGTCAGACTTGTTTGATTTATTTATTTATTTTTTTTAATGACAAATTGGACTTGCCAGTGAAAGAGACAGACAAACTCTATTGGTGCGTCCAAGACTTCTGCTTGTGACAAGGAAGTGAGCCTTTGGAAAAAAAAAAAAAAAAAAAAAAATTTTTTTGCCTCAGTATATTGTAAATCTATAAAAAGTTGAGGAGACGAAGAGGTTGTCACATGATCCTGGTGACAAAAGAACAGACACTCATGTTAGAGTTTGGTTTCTATGTTTAACAATACATTAATAATTCAGATCAGCCATCTCCATGAGTTTCCAAACAGTCTTTCATGGAGAGGAGGAAAATCATTGTCTAAGGAAAATATTGAAGCTCCTAAAAGTGATTAAACTCAAAAACCCTAACCCACCAGAAATCCAACTCCTAAAACTCAAATTGCAAACTTATTTGATTCAATTAGGAAGAAAAAAAAAAAAAAAAAAAAAAAAAAGGACATCTTCATTCTTCCACCTGAGTTGTGATGATGGGGAGGGGGACTATTACATAACTATAATTAAAAAAAAAAAAAAAAAAAAAAAAAAAAATCAATCAATCAAATATCTTTGGAATTAGTCTATTTAGTAGGGACTTAGAATACTAATATCCCCTCATTATACAGTATGTACTAGTACAAATAGAATTAAAGCAATGACACTAAAATTAAAACTGTCCAGTTCCACAATTGTTTCATTTAACAATTCAAATATTCTAAATCTCAATGCTAGGTTGTTTTATGAATATTTGGTTATATATATATATATATATATATTTGTGAAAGCAAATTGTTGCAACCTTCAGCAGTAATAAAAAAAATATAATAGAATTAAGTTTCCATCATTATTACTTATAATCAGAATGAAACAGGTTTTCATTGTTCATATTTTGGATACAAAAAAACTGTTAGATGATTATACAGAATAGCCCAACCATGAAACTCCATATTAATTTTGTTATAGATATTTCAACCAATCTGTCATGAGCAGGATGTGACACATGGTCAATTTTTAGCAGGTTTTCATTCAGAGTTTTTTCTCTTAGACTGGTTATCATCACAAGGTTACAGAACCTAGTCTGCTCTACTATAGAAGGAAGAAGAATGATTAGTTTCATACCTTTCCCCAGGGGAATTAGTACTTATATATTTATTTACTTTTTTTTTTTTTTTTAAACAGTCATTGAAAAAAAAAATGTTGACACTTATGGGAGTACCTTTACAATATATCTCTACATGTTCATGATCCCTATCAACAAATTCTTAGACTCTCTCACAGGTGATAAAAAAATCTTGATATTTTTATAGGAATATCTTTATTAGAAAAGCAGAACTGATATTATAGAGACCACTTGGTGAAGATTACAATGTGCTGACAGGGATGGTGAACAGGTGGAGACTAAAACTATAAAGGAACTCCTATAGAAATGTTAACATTACTTTTTTAAAACACTGTGTGTATGTGTGTGTATAAATAAAATGTTATACTTACATTCTCCATCCAGATAAGACTAATTTTCGATCATTTTTTTTTTTTTTTTACTGAACAGTTATAATCCCAAAATTAAGTCTTCAACTAGCTACAATTCAGCCATATTTCTTTAGCATTTCTCTCTCCCCTCGATTAAAAAGGTGTCAAGTCATGGCAATTTGTAATTTTGGGACTTAATTGTAACTCTTCAGTAAAAACTGAAGCTCATGATGGAAATTTACTCTTATCTGGATGGTGAATGTAAGAATTAAATTTCTAAACAATTTTCATGATTCGGCTGTTCTGAACAAGCACCAATGACTAAAATAGAATAAATTTGCCATTGAGCATCAAAATCAAAATTTAAAAAAAATTATTCAGGAATATAAATTTAGCTGATAAGAGCATTCATTTTTGAAACTTATCAAACAACCTTAGATAATAAAAACAGGTTACATGATATTTTTTATCATCTTCACTTGAGCTAATCTGTCATCAATCTATAAACATTTCAAATCAGTGGGAATAGGAGGCACTAGTGGTGTAATGGTTATCATATCCTGCCTATGGTGGAGGGGTTGGGTGAATAATTTACTAAGGACAGGTAAGTATGATATTTGTCGCTGGCTCCCACCAGACATGACTTGACACAAGGTCAAAAGCCCGAAGGCCGATTAAAGTGGGGATAAAGGGGAGGGGAAGGTTGGGAATGAGCTGAGACTTGAACCCTGCTGGTCTGTGCTGCTCATCGACCCACTAAGGCAAGCAGTTTCACGAATCCATATCTTGATCCGGGCACGTATGCTGGGTTATGGCTTGAACTAGACAGCAAGGTCTAGTGCCATACATTGGGGACAAAGTTTGCACCTCGCCCACCCGAAGGTGGCCAAATTGAAGCTGGGGGCCTATCAGCCTTGAATCTGCCATTGATTGATACCCCATCCAGCACGAATGCCAGACAGCCCAGCCAAAAGGCCAGGTAAGTATAAATGTAAAGCTTGGGGAAATATTTCTTTCCTCTACACCACATGACATTGATAACTGGACAATATAGATTTAAGACACTCTTATGGCATCTGTGGACTCTTGTGGTAGATGTTGTGGACCCTGTGTCTCTGGACAGTAGTTTGAAAACTATTAATCTATAGCAACCTTGAGATACTGAAAATAGGAATCTTTCAAAGAGGTTTATTGCAGCATTAGTCACTTTTGAAACTGATGTGATGTTCTTGAACCCAAATACCTGGTTCACCATGCTGAGTATTATATGCAGCCCCAAAATATTGCACTTTGATCAAATTAGAAAATTGTTTGTTTTATTATTAGGATCATGATGACTAATCAAACATGTCTTGTAGAAAACATGTAAGTCAATTACATCCTTGATTTGAACAAGATAAAAAAAAAACAAAAAAACTAAACAACAGTTAATTACATATGTTACAGGGGCAACATTTTCAAACAAATCAATAGAAGTACTTGCTTAATAGTTTAATGATATTTTCTTTCGGCAATAACAGTGTACAACTGTAGAAATAGTACCCATGTTTTTACAATGAGAAGAGAGAAAGAGGAGGAAAGGACTTATTTATAAGCTGATTGCTTTTGTTATACCATACAGTTTTAAATCTCCCTTATTATGTTATTATTTCAATATACAGGGAAAGGTGAAAAATAAGCATAGCCATGAAGAATTATCTTTTTAAAATTTGTATTGAATCTTTTGGAAGGTTTAAAAAGGAACTTGAGAAATGATATGCTAAATGTGTTGAACTGTAGGATGGATATGTCGAATAGCAAGTTTCATGCCTCAGGGTTATATCCATATTGGTCAGTCAGTTTCTTACTGCTGATCCTAGGTGACCTAGTATTCAACATGTTAGAATTTGTTTAATATTTCATACTTGAGATATTGTGTGTGTGTGTGTGTGTGTGTGTATATATATATATATATATATATATATATATATATATATATATACACACACACACACACACACACACACACACACACACACACACACACACACATCATTAAAGTTGGTGACCTGAAGATTCCCTTTTCAATAGCTACTACACTGAGGTGTAGGGGAGGGTGCTACTCCTTTCTCTGGATTGCTCCACTTTACCCTTGATAAGTGCCTTATAATGCTGAGTATTAAGCAAGTAGTTATCAAGTACTATTTTTTAAAAGTCTTTGGTATGACTTGACCTGGGATTGAATCCTGGTCTCCCGGACCATTGGCAAATATTCTACCCACCAGGCCAATGAGCCGGTTATACACACACACAAGAGTATGCCACCCCATCTTATCTCACTACAGATTAAAAAGAAATTCTGTTATAACTTGACACCACTTGAAACAGAAAAAAACTAGGTAGACTACACTACTAAATGTCTAATTTTTTCCTCTCTCGCTATAATTTTCTAAACTCCACTCTTCTTCCTATGCATTGTGTTCTTTATTTTTCCAATTTCTTTCCTTCCAAATTATTGTTTGTTTTCTTATACATCTTTTCTTTTTTTCGTTTACTTGAAAGGATTCAAGTTGACTAATGCTCTTGTGTTCTCAATTAAACAACATGAATGATGCCACTAACTCCAACCTATAAACAAGTAGAAGTGTCAATCAATCTATGAATACTGCTGATCCTAGGTGACCTAAAACAAACTGTGCTTTTATACAAAAATCTAAAGTAAAAGAAGTTACTAGATCTTAAGATTAGGATACAAATTGAGAGGTCAGGTCATTTTTCTTGATCCAACAATTATTGCAAGCGCAGTTATCATTATGTGAAGCAGTAATGTTGCCGAGGAGATAGAAATGACTTTGATATTGTTGGGTAGAGAGTAAAGGAAGTGAAGGTGTCATTGAAAAGAAACACCTGCAGATTTTTTTTAACAGGATATCTCATACTCTGAAGGTGGTCATCATAAATATGATACCAGATGATAGGGAAGACAAAGATTCAAAATGGAACATATTTTGATCAGTGAAGGATTAAGTTGCTCAGGAATATAGGTTCTATTTGAGGTAAAGTAGATTTCTTTCAGATAACAGGCTCAACAGCCAGCTTCCATAAATAATGATAAAAGTTAAATGCAGTTGTTAAGAAAATTTTATGTCTGTTTCTTTTCCACCACAAGATGATCACCCCAGTTTTGTAATATTCTGTATTTCGTCATTTCAGCCTATGTAAAATTTGCTTTTACACCACTTCTCTCTCTCTCTATATAACAAGAATGAAGAATAACAAAAGGGACGCCCCCCCCCAAAAAAAAACAAATGAAAAAAAGAAAAACAATAGGTAGAAAGAAAGACAAATGGATAAGAAAGAAAAATAAAATGAAAAACAATATGAACATAAACAAATTGGAATAAGCATAAAATGAATGAAACAAAAATAGAAAGAAAGAAATGAATAAAACAGCAAAGAAAGAAGGAAAGAAATAGGTGGGAAAGCAAATGAAGAAAGAAATTGACAGAGTACAATCTGCAAAGGTCTAGAATCAGAGCATATAGGCATGTCTAATTGGTTGGAAATTGCAAATGAGGACATGCCTCTAATGATAGGAGGTAGTTCACAGAGGGTCATTTTATATATATATATATATATATAAAATAAAAAAGTCAGAGAGTGAGTAATATGAGCAAGGCTCAAGTAGCTAAGTGTGAATGAACTTGGAGAAGAATTAACTGTGAACAAAGATTTTCTCTTACCAAAAAAAAAAAAAAAAACAATATATATATATACCCCCAACACATCTGCCATTGACAAGATGGGGATGCAAGGTCAATTTTTAAGTGATTTATAGCTGGTTTGAATTCAGTTTTCTTTCTCCAAGACTGATTACCAAACCAAGGCTAAAAAAAACCCTGTCTGCCTTACTATTTACCCATAGCTTGGAGAGGAGATAAATTCATGCCTTTCTGAAGGGCATTAACATGAAGTGGAATTCAAACAGCCTTTTCCAGGTTTTGAACTTGGGTTGCCAATTCTATTTCCTATGAAGATAACAGTCAAAATGTATCAAGCAGTTCAGAATTGGGTGGCAAAAAGTTTGTACAGGGAAAAAAAAAAAAAAAAAAAAAAAAAAAAAAAAAAAAATATATATATATATATATATATATATATATATATATATATATATATATATATATATATATATATGTAGGAAAAATGGCAGAAGATAATGGAACACAATGTAATGTTTTTCAAAATTAGTCAAACGTCTAAATTCCATGCTCTCACAACATTTTGTTCTCATTAACCCATTATAACCCAAATTTTTTAATAAATTAATTTTATAAAGGAATTATTTGAAAGAAACAAAAATGGATAACAAACACACAGAAATATCCATTGAATCTTTATAAGTGTAAATATAAATTTTATTTATGCAAGTATACATTAAATTATACAAAATTTAAGTATTTAATGAGATTTTTATATTTATGGAGGACATTGGGTTAACAAAAAAATTTTTTTTAAATAAAAAAAAATTCTTTAGGTGTCTTTGGCCATCTTCAAGAAAATTGCAAAATTAGAATTTTTGAAAATAATTAATGCAATGTTTAATAACGATAACAAATAAGTGAATACTTCCTATCCAAGATCTAACCATCTTTGCTTTGTCACCAAATAAAAGTGCAGTCTACAATTATCCTGATGAAATACGTCTTTTCCCTTCACTAATTCCAAACGCTTTTCAGTGATTGCTACTTTCAATTAATTTGAGACCAACATATGTACAATTTAATCAGATCCTTCCAATATTGTCATATACACAGGTTAACCTTTGGTATGCTTAATGATAGTTCATGTTACTTGGTATACAGTCTCTTGCATTCCACACTGTTGCAAAGTATCCACTTTTCATTTTCCATGCTAAAATAGTAAATATTTAAATGGAGCCTTGTATTTTTTATTAATTTATATAGAAATTACTTCAAGACACCAAGAATATCCAAGTTGGGTATCTTGTATAATGTAATTGTTACTGAGCTAGATTCTCACTGGTTGTCTCCATACTTCTGGCCTTGTGCTAAACTAAGCTAAGCATAACATATTACTAATATGCATTAAAGGAAGCTAGCAGACTATTGTCAGTTTAATCCTCACTAGGTTTCCCATACTTCTAGTCTCATGCTAAACTAAGCTTAGTAAATGACAACTCAAATAACCAAACAGATGCAAATAATTTTCAATGTTTGATTTGAATATATTGGCTACCTCCCAGATAACATTGACTATTCTCAAATCTTGATTTGATCACTGTCAACCATAACTGGTTTACTGAACAAAGTTCCACAGTTAGTAAGAACTAAACAGTATAAGATTTAGTCTCTCCAAACTTTTTTTCATTTTAATTGAATTTTAACTACCTTCAAATTAAAAATAAATAAATAAATAAAATAAATAAATTGTAGCTCATATTCTTCCATCTTCAGTGTTAGAATCAATAAAATTAAAATTGGCTAATTTTGATCTTGATACCCACTCCCCAAAAAAACAATAATACAACAGCTGTTACAAAGCAACTAAAACCGACATTTCTGAATATGATTAGCACTGGAAGTATTTAGTTTTAATGAGAACAAGCTTTTTGACCAATCCAATGTTTTCTTTTTCAAGAACAAGTTAAGATAAGTTTTCTTATCATGATTACTGGAAAGCACATTCCTATAGAGGATATTTGAGTTTATATGTATCACACACACACACACACACACAATTGTCATCTAGTAATTTTATTTTCAACATACAAATAATTTCCATTATAAAAGTAAGTATAAATTAAGTTTACAAAAACCTGAAAAATAAATATTGAATGTGTTCTGTGACATTTTTCAACCCTTAATAATTATAGTCTCAAATAGGATTATGTCTTAACAGTTTTTGTGCTAACCATTAATCTGTGATTGTACTTCTGGCAACCTTCATGGGTGATTTAATGCCAAAGCCATCCTTGTAGAAGAACAATTGTGGTACGATTTAACCAATAGCGAGTGGAGTAAGGAGGTTCATACCTTTCCCAAGGGTATTAATCTGAAAGTGAATGAAATAGCACAACTGGAGTTCAAAGTCACTACAATGTTGCAGTCCAGAACATTAGCTATGATGCCAGGAGGATGTCCCCATTTTAGTTGGTTGGTTGTGTTTTATAACATATCAACCCTTGTAGGTTATTTAATGCCAAATCCTGTTTATACAAATATATCAAATATATGATTTGTAAAGGAATAGTTTGTAAATAACATGATTTTTAAATAAGCCAGAGCTCATTTGTTTGCATGCAATTAGATGGTTCCAAGTATTGGTATGTAATACTAATAAATTATTTTAACATCAGTCATTTGTTTGTCATTTCAGATAAATGGTTTCAAGCATAGTAAATTATTAAATAATTCTATTTGACCCATAGACAAGATCTGAACAGATACTACCACTCTAGGTCAGAGTAGACTTGAGAGTAATGGCAATGGAGGCATGCTTTACATTTCACCAAAGCTCCAGGACTAGAGCCTCACCATCAGATGGTTTAGTGTCATATCTAGGATGCCTGTTGAAGGAGGGGGATTACTTCTCTGCAGTGCTACAGTTGGTTTATTCTACAGTCACAGTCAACTGGCTCAACTTCTGGAGTGTAATCTTGATATGGCAACCGGCTCAGAAGGAAAACTGAATTCAAATGTTGAACTGTTTAAAAAATGACCTAGTTATGCATCCTGCTCTATGGAAGGAGTTGTGTAAACACATATGAATACAAATGATTGTCCATTAGCATCAATGATGATCATAAACTAAGCTGGAGCTGAGCAAATGAACTACCCAGATGATCTGACTATAATAGTGAAGGCTTGTATAGTTATTTACTAAGCTTAGCTTAGATGTTGCACAAGGCCAGATGTATGAGGCACTTAGGAAGAATCAAATTCACAAATAATGATCTGCTAATTTAGCTTGTGAGGTGCTTAGAAGACTTGTATAGTTAGAATCAGTTATACTTTTTGGATGAGCGGATGACAACAGAATGGTGTCCTAGCATAGCACATATTTTCTGAACACTAGGTTTTGAATGAAGAGTTTTTCCTGCTTATGAGTTTGTCCTTCTCCAACAGTGCCTAGCATGTTTTACTTGGATGGTTTGTGAGATAGATGGTAAATGTCCATACATGTTTTGTGGGGGTGTTGCTTCCAGCAGGTATTGCTCAAAATAGTATATTGTGTAGTTTCTATCTAGTTTTTTTTTTCGTTAAAGTCTAGGTGGGACATCCACAGAGTGGTACCAATGTATCCACAGAGTGGTACCAATGTAGCCACAGCTTGAAAGAAATCTTTGAGTATTTCAAAACTTAACTTTATACATTTCTGTAGATTGTATTATCAGCAAAACATTGCCTTTATTCAGAATCATTAGTATTGTCCTTTAATAACTATGCACATTGGATGATTATTAATAAGATTACCATATGGAACAGATGGTTGAGCTATTATTTAGTTTATTTCTCTAATATATTTTCTGCCTTTAATGCTTCAAAAGTACTTTTCTGAATTGGCTCATTTAGAGAACAGTTTTTTTTATTGATAGTAATTAGTCTATGATTACATTATTCATTGAAAGACCAACTTAAAAAAAATGTTCTTCATTCTAATAAAAGAGATTTTAGTGAGAGGAAATTTTAAAAGTCAATAGGATGACCAAGTATTTGCAGTAAGAATAAAATAATTGAAAGATGGGAGTGGGGGGAATCAGTCTACTTGGAAAATATACTATAAAAACAATGTATTTAAAATAAAATAAAAAAAAATAAAAAAATCTTAATTGATGTAACAGTTATATTTCTTTTGTACACTTAAAAAGATTGCCAGTCCTTGTATACTTAAATGGATTCATGAATAATCTTTGAGTAATGGGAAAAAATCATTGACAATTGGAAGAAGTTAGTTACCTCCCCCCCAAAAAAAAACATCAACTTTGGAATCATCAATCAAAGTAAGAAAATACTAACAGGTTATCAAGGGGGGGGATCTCTTACAGATTAGAAAATATTCATATATGTACTTACCAACCCTTCTGCACAAGCAGGATTTGACACAAGATCAATTTTTAAGCAGAGTTCAACAGCTTTGAATTTAGAGTTTTTCTTATCCTAGACTCATTGCCATACCAAGGTTAAATAGCCCAGTCTGCTTTACTATTTAGCCATAGCTGGAGAGAGAATCGTTGGATTCATACCTTTCTCAAGGGTTATTAGCTCTATGTGAAATGTAAATAGCTTTATCCAGGATTTGAACTCAGGTTGCCAAATCAATCTTCTATGACAATATTCATTATGTCATGGTACATACATATATATACACACATGTCATCCACAGAGACTATTTCATTGTAACATAACTCATCAGTGTGGCTTGACACACAAGATGTTTCAAGCTGGGATTGAAACCCAGCTAACTTTACATCAGCCAGATAACAACCCCACAGCCAGCAGCAACCCAAATGCAAGCTAGGGAATTTAATGTATATGTATTAACTTTCTTTTGTTTACATTTGACACTATCATACACAAGTGCCCAGTTCGTTAGAAAAGCTTTGTGCGCACACACACACACATATATATATATATATATATATTCTACGGAAATTTAACCAAGCAAGTTGGTAGGTGTCAATGGTAATAAGGAGAGAGAGAGAGAGAGAGCATTGAAATACTATCAAGTAATAGACTTTAAAAAAAACAAAATTTTTGTAGTACTTCAGAAAAAAAAAAAAAAAAAAAATTTTCATTTTCTCAAGATAACTTAAATGCTAATTGTAGCATACTTCACCTTTATTTGCAATTAATTATGATATTCTATAAACAGGATGTAAATGGATATTGAACTTAATGGACACTGCAGGTGGTCTTTAAGGATGTTAGTATTTAGATATTCTTTCAATATAGGTTAATGAAAATTTAATTGTCAAGTTAATTAATCCCTGCCATAGGCTACAAATGCAAAAGAAACAAGTGTCTTACTTTCTTTTGTAAAGAGAACAACGTAATGTGATAAGTAGAATGATTAGATTATATTTAAAATAGCATCATCATAATTGCCAACAGGTTAAAATAACCCAGATAATAATATAGGTCATTAATTCTAGGAAGCATCACATTAACATATCAATAACAGACAGAATTTACAATTGAAAAGTTAACACTCATATATTGAACATATTCATTTATAGAAACTATGTTCATCATCAAGGTTTACTGACAGCATGGATTCTCTTAACTCTTACCATTTGTCCCAACTGATAATTGCTCTAGGCAAATCCTCTAGACAAGATCCAGTATCTGCACAGAGCTGATGAAAGTTTTTGCTGGTTGACCAGTACAGCAGTGTTCATAGGAGAATATTACTTAAGAATTAGTTCTTTCTTTGTCAGCAGTACCCAGCATGTTTTGCTCATCTTACTTGGATAATCTGTGAAATAAGTGGCTGTACTACTGCTGTTTTATAAGGTACTACTTCCGGGATTATTCAAAACAGCAAGCAGCATTCTTGCATAGTTCCCATCTAGCGTTTTGTAAGAGTCCAAATGGTGCAGCCATACAGTATTATGGACACAGTTATGGCTAGGGAAAATTGTTTTATTTTATCAGAGAAATTAGATTTCTATGTGGCTGTTAGCCTATCAATAGAAGCCTATACCTTTTCCTATGCATATATTGACATTGCTTTCAGTAGACGTGATATTGCTACCAAAGTACATGAACTGGTCAACTAATTTTAGAGGGTTGTCATCAAATACAAATATATCATTCTTACTATGTGCATCAACACACTTAATCATTTACCTCTCACACTCCAAAACATCTTATATACCAAGCAATCTTATACTTTGGCATACAATTAAGAAATATTGTGACTTAATGATATGCCTAGTGTAGAATATATGCAGACACCAAATCTATTATAAGCTTTACTAACTCGCTCATACTCCCACGAGGTCTATCTGAAAACTAATGGAACTGGATGTGCTGTGTTAATTATGGTTGAAAGAGGGATAAGCAGATTGTTTTATCATCTAACGTGATATCTTGTAAGTATATAGCAGCAATCTTTGCTTTCTACAACCATTGTATTTTTTCACATGCTTCTGTTTACACCTTTTTTTCAGGTTGTTGAGCTATGAGCACTGAGGAACAAATATACTTGAAATTTTTGGTCTGGTGTGAGGAACTATCACAAGTACTTCAGCAAGTGTATGGATATAACAACATGTTGTGCATACATTTTTGAGAGACACAAAAGTTGCAAAGAGGGAAAAGATGATTCTAGGAATAGGAAGCCTTCAATAAGTAGGACTGAGGTCAATGTTAACAGCTAAGTCAGCTGGATGAGAAAAAGTACTGACAATTTGGGTATGTCTGAAAAGTAACAGGACTGGGTGTGCTGAACAATTAGATGTTCCTGGCTGAGAAGAACATTGCCAAACTAGAACAATCTTTTTTTTCTCCAAGCTTACGGGGATCACCAAGGAGACTTATTTTGGAGGTGTGGAGGTCATCAAGTGGGCTGTAATGATGGAGATGAGGGGTATCCCAGAAGAAACCTTTCAGCAGTGAATAGAACCATGGCAGAGAAGGATAGAAAAGTGCAATAAACTTGAGAGGGATTACTTTGAAGGAGAAACTATATCTTTAGTTAGGAATTTAAATAAATTGTAACACCAGTCCCATTACTTTTCAGATATAGTGAACAGATGAGAAAAAAAATTCAAAATGTATGTACAGCAAAAAGGGCTCAGTCAAAAGGGCTAGTCAGCAGAGCAAGATAAAACATAAAAAATTAAAATTTCACTTTTTATAATAAAAAGGTGAAACTTAGTTTTTATCCTGCTCTGCTGGTCAGTAGTTGAGCACTTTTTGATTTACTAAACATTTTTGAACAATTTCTTTATTCATATATCTTTAATGAGACCGTTATAAGAGAGAGATTTTAATTTGCAATTCTGGATATAATAAACATAACTATTGAATGCTAATTTGATTCATTCACTTCTTAAATCGAAGCATCAATATCATCATGGACTGTTGAAAGACTCCTTAAATAAAAACATCAATATCATCATGGACTGCTGTTAAAAACAGGAATCCAAAGAGTTAATGGGTCATTTAAAATCTTGTATAGATGAAGCCTATCTTTGTGAAGAACTTTTTTTTTGGCTTCCATTGCCCATAACAAATCTGGGATAATTATTTTGACAAGCCAAGCCAAAGAAGAAAAAAATTCTAATTTCTTAAAAGAAACTTAATCAGAAACATTTTTGTCTGTCTGTATATGCAGGTACAAAGGTATGATTCAGATATCTGATGAAGAGAAATGAAATGACATTTGGAAGTAAAAGTGGCATCATCATTTTTATTATTATTGTTAAGGTGAGATTGGTTCATTAAGTCGGTAAGGTAGATGATTACACATCAACAAAAAAGCTATTAGAGCAAGATGTGGGTGAGCTGTAAAATTATACATCATCTTAAATATCAGAAAGAAAAAGAAGGGAACAATCAAGTCAAAGTGGCAGCAGCAGCAGCTGCAGGCAGTCATTTCAGAATGAGATAGAAAAAAAATTCATGTGTCATCTATTCACAATTATTATGTTACAAGTTTTGATAGGAACAGAAATACATTCTTATCAATATAGAAAAGACTTATCCTATAACTTGGTTTGGTTGTTGGGGTGCTATTCATGTCATATGTCTTGGGGAGGAATAGCATGCTTGAGCCATTCTTCTTCAGGTCTACAACTGGTTTGAATTCAGTTTTCCTTCTCCAATATCAGTTGCCATACCAAGGTTAAAGAGCTTAGTCTGTCCTATTTACCCATAACTGAAGGGAGAATAGTTGGATTCATATCTTTCCCAAGAGTATTAGCAACATGTGAAATGCAAAAAATCTCCTTCAGGATTTGAACTTTGGTAGCCAAGTCTACTACTACAACAATAACTGTTACACTATGAGCACTATCCCCCTTAACAATATACACACAAAAATCAACCTATAAGCAACTGATAATAAATTGAAATTGATATAAAATTTTGATGACTAAAGAAAAAAAGTATTACTATAATTCTAGCATCTCTAATGTGTTAAAAATTATGATCGATTTCTTGTAGTTGAAATGCCTGGTGTTCGAAGTCTTTGAACAACCTCCCAACCATTCCAGAGTAGTTCAAGGAGCCTCATGTATTTACCAAACCTCTTTGCTACGAGCAGGATATAACACAAGGTCAATTTTTAAGCAGAGTACAGTTGCTTTGAATTCAGAGTTTTCCTTCTCTTAGACTAATCAAAGCTAAAGAACCCAAGTAGGCCGAGTGTGGCAGGGGCAATTTCACCTCAAAATAGGGATAATAATAATAATAATAGTATCAATAAAAGTAGATATGCCATAAAAAAGAAACAGCGAGTGAAAAAAGGTGTATCTTCGAAAAAAAACAAAAAAAACCCCAAGAGGTTAATAGGCTGTGCGGACTTTGGTATATTTAAAAAATACGAATATCATGCGGAATTACCAGTAAAAAGGTTAATCCTTTCTTGTTTGTTGATAATAATTTTTCTAAAGAATTTTACTCATAAAGTTGGAAATATAACCTGTATTGATTACAGAAAAAAAATAAACGTAGCTTCTAAAAATAAACGCTATTCTCAATAATAGATTTATACGAACTGTTTATATCAGAAAAAGTAGGACACAAGAAAATCACAACATGAAATTGTACTTTGGGCAATGTCAAAAGGTGGCACACATGCTAGAGGATGGCTTTAAGTGATTAGTGGGAGGCGAAGATATTCTCAATAAATAAGCCTCGCCTCAAGTCAATGTGAGAGTTTTTGCTGTGACAGCCGGGGCAATTACTTCCGGTCTGTACAGTGATGGTTGACGTGTAAGAGACAGCCAAGCCCCGGCATGAGGAAATCATCTCTGGGCAGATGTGATGTCATCCATCGAGAAAACCCATCAGAGATTGAATCAGGTGTTCTGCATGTGCATGTGTCATTGACAAACCTGATAAACAAAAATCACTGAACAAGTTGCTAAACCGAAAAAGGTTAAGCCGAAAACTACCTCCCTCCAATAACCAACATTTGAGGTACTGTCTGCATATAAAAGACATTTCAATTTAATCATTTTTTTCTTTATGAACTGTGTTTATTTCATGTATTGTTGGTGTCATATATATAAGAAAGAAAGAAAAAAAACCCTTTCATAAAATTGGATCAGTTTGGTTATTTTTTTCTGATGTTAACACGAATCCAGCCTAACAAGCCTGTAGTTGGACCAGCAGATAATCTTTGAACCCGATAACTGCTCAACAGGATCAATCACAATGTGGGCTGTTGAGAGGATCCCCAGAGAATTAGGCCTAACCTGTAACACTGGACCCAACAGAATCACAGCCAAAATTGTGAAGGATGGGGGTTCAGTGCGTTTAGGTTACGGTGTTGCATCACTAGTGAAGTGTCGAAGAGTCATTGTTACATTAACTGTTGCCAGTGACCAAGGATCATGTTACATTAATGTTGCTGTGATAAGGATTGTGTTACATTAATGGTGCCGTGACCAAGGATCATGTTACAGAGTATCATGAATTGATTAGGTATCGATTGATTTTATACAGATTTCTTTCTGTACCTATTACAATTGAAACATCTAATTCATAGGGCCCTGAACAGTCTCCCTAACCCATGAGATCATTTCAATGATAAATTGATTTTAATGGCATACCAACTCGTCTAGGGTTATTTTACAAATAGAGGTTAGGAAATCACATTCATTGTACATTTATATTTTTTTTGTAGTTGTTTCATATGATTTTTCTTTCAGTCCTATTGAATAAGAATAATTTTTAAACAAATCTCTTTGACCTATAGATGGGACCTTAACAGGTACTACTACTCAAGGTCAGAGTGGATCTAGGAGTAATGGCAAAGAATGGGTACTCCATACTCCCAAGAACTAGAGCCTCATCATGAGATGCAGTTTAGTGTCATATCAAGGACACCCTTTTTTTGGAGGTGGTGGTGGTGGCATCTTACCCCTCTGCAGGGGATACAGTCAGTATAATCTAAGCCCTGTTAATTGGGTCTCATTTTTAAAAAAGGTCAAGAGGTTAGTAATAAGTCAGGTAAATACTTTGCTTATATAGAACTTTTTATAAAATACAATTTTTAAACTATTAATGCAATCAAAAACAAACCTTTAAAGGGCAAACAAATTTTACTAAGCTGAGTAGATAGATGATTGTTTCTAAGAGTATATGACAAAATCTTGTGTATATATATATATATATATGACGCAAATCTAGGTCATGAAATTTGGTCTCATCATAGAGTAATAATAAAGATAAAAACAGCTATTGTTAACACAGAGCATTTTAGAAATTCAAATATACTTTAATTTTTATCATTCAGGGTTTTTGGACTATTGTCTTCATCTTTGTTATATTCACGACGTTTCAGCCAATGTGTCCTCCGGCCTTCATCAGGTGTTTCTTGTTGAACTCTGGAGCCTACATGAAATGTTGAACCATATCATTTATTCAATTCATGGGGCTCACTTGTTCTGATTCTGTTAATCATAACTGGGTACAAGTGTTAAGTATTGAAGTGTTAAGTATTAAGGATTGAACCTGCAACCTCCAGATGATTGTCACTTAGAAGCTTAGGGAACCAACATCTATAAACATTATGTTGTGTCTGCCCAAGTTTGACAAGAAACACCTTAAGAAGGCCAGAGGACACATTGGCTGAAACATTGTGAATATAACAATAAAGATGAAGACAATAGTCTGAAAACTCAGAATGATAAAAATCATCAAGTTTCATCTTAGAAATTCAGATAACTTTTAAATTTTTGTTTCACAGGTAATAACCAGGTAGACTACTCAACTAAATTTCTTACTTTCTTCTATATTCCTCTTGCTATAACTTTCTATATTTCAGTCTTCTAACTTCTGTATCATTTGTGTTTTTTCATTTTCTTTCCAAATTAATCTCTTCACTTACTTCTGTATACTCAAGCGATTTGAAAGGATTTCAATTGAGTGATGCTATTGCAGTCTCAACTTGCCAATATGACTAATGTCATCATCTCAAACACATAAACAAGCAGAACTATCAATGGCTAGTGAGTTAGGTTAGCAGACAATTACAAGCAAGTTTAATTCTCAGAGGAAACTTCATGCTTCTGGCTTTATGCTACAATTAATGACTCAAATTTTGTTTATAGGAATCTTCTAAATATGGAACTGACAAGATTATTTTGATATTACTACAAAAAGTCAGAAGAGAAGAAAAGATCTTTTATATAGATAAAATAAATAATAATAAAATAAACAGTGATACTATTATTCAAAGAGTGCATGATTTAGTCATTTTTTTGGTCTTAAACTTTTGGTTTACTTTGGGTGAGATCATTTTTTATTTGGTTTATTTGTTTAATGGCATATCAACTCCATATGGGTTATTTAACGCTAAAGTTTCATTAGTTTGTAACTAATTATAATTATTTTCCATTGTATTTTTCTTCTTGAATCACCCTTTACATTTGCTATAATCAATTGTTTGTACACAGTTATATAAAGTATTCTACTATAATACAAGTAATTCACACAGTTGCATAGCAGTGCTGGTAACATGCACAATGTTTTATTTTTTACAATAATAAACAGATATCCCATACATACCGTCATAGGAAATGAACTTGGCAAGCCAAGTTTAAATTCTGGAAGAGGTCATTTGCATTTCATTTCACGCCTTTGTGAAAGATATGGATCAATCTCTTCTCCACCCAGCTATGGATAAATAGTAGGGCAGACTTGGCTCTGTAGCTGTGGTACTCAATCAGCTTCAGAGAATGAGAACTGAATTCAAACCAGCTTTACTCCACTTAAAAATTAACCTTGTGTTACCTCTTGCCTACGGCAGTGGGGTTGTGTGTTATATATATATATATACATTCCTAGTTATTCCAAAATAGCAACATTAAAGTACTCTAAGTTCCTCAGCCCAGTCAACTGGGACTGTAGAATATGCCGACTGAATCTCTGCAGAGGGGTAAGACTCCCCACCCAGGAGTGTCTTGGATATGATATTAAACAATCTGATGGTGAGGCTCCAGTAATGCTTGAGCTTTAGGAAATGTGAAGTAACACTTCATTGCCATCACTCCTAGGTCCATTCTGGGCCGGAGTGGTAGCACCTGATAGGGACCAATCTATGGGTCAAATAGAACATTTTAACATTTTAAAATAAGTGGGGGGGAAAAAAAGGAAACAAAAAACTCATGCTAAATTGAATTGTTAAAAAATAGAACTGTTTGATCATCTGTGTATAAATGAATGACTGATGTTTAATTGAATTGTTAGTGATACATTGCAATACTTTGAAGTATTTAACTTTGTTGACTTATGTTTACAAATTCACACACACACACACACATATATATATATATATATATATATATATATATAAACGAGATTTGACATTAAATAACCAGTAATGGTTATGACATAAAACTACAAACAAAGTAAACCTAATTTCCTCTACAAAAATGATAAAATTAGGAAACATTAAGGTTATCATAACAACTTCAAAGCCTTATTACAAAAATGTAAGATTGCTAATAACAAAACTAATACACATCCTTTACATGCCAGAACATGTGTGACCTGTCAACAGATAAACCTGGCATAGTTTATTGAAACAGAATAGAACTATCTCATGTAGCATGCACACTTCAGATTTTGAATGATATAATTGTATATTCATTGAAGACAAGTATATGAAATATATTTGACAGATTTTTCATGAAAGTAGATGATATATAAGTAAGAGGTTAACATTTTTGCATGCAGAATAATGACAAAAATGTTGCTCCACTTGCAAAAGGGTTAAGAAAATTATTTTATAGAGCATAGTATTTATGGAGGTTGGAGGAGATGTACAGTTTGATGGTAAAGATGCTATATAAACATTCTTTCACAGCAGCTCTAAATCTATAATGGGATGAACAATTATCCAAAATAAGAATATTGCAGTTTTCTGGTAGCCCAATAAATGGGCAGAACATTCATAATTTTGTCTGGATTAAAAGGAGATGTCAGATTATCAGTTACTGGAAATTCTGATGTATATATAGAATCATAGTTTGCAAAAAGTATATTACTATCTAGGATCATGCTATGCCTAGAGGTTAGAGAATTGCATTCATTGAAAGCTCATATTTAAATTTATGTTTCTAAAGTGTTTTTTTTTTTTTTTTGCACTTAGTCCTATTGAATGGGAATCATTTTTACAGATCTATTTGACCCAAACATGGGACCCTATCAGATGCTATTACTCTAGGACAGAGTATATTAGGATGTAATAACAATGAAGGAGTAAATCTTGATTATTTAGTGTATTTAAGGTGATTTATAGATTAAAAAAAAAAAAAAAAAAAAAAAAAGGCAGAAGCATTACAATTTTTTTATGACTGATTGCCAATAACTTTTCAACCTAATCTAGAAATAAATGACTGAAAAAAATTTCCTTTCATTGTTGTGAGAGAGAGAGAGAGAGAGAGAGGGTGGGAAGAGGGTGGGTGTTTAATAAACTTGAAAAACACTATGCTAAGTGTGCTAAACAGCGGAATGAATATGTGAATTAGGATGTACATTTATAATTATTTGTCATTCTCTTCATGGTCAGGTCAGGAACATATCAGCATTCCTTCATATCAAGTAATCTCATTAGGAATGTTCAAATTTAGACAGAAAAAAAATTATTACAAATTCATGTTTGATTTTACTAGCTGTGTTAAAAAAAAAAAAAAAAAAAAAAAAAAAAAAAGTATCAAGAATGAAGCTGTATTTACCAAGACAGAAATGAACTATGAATAAAACTATTTTTGTCCCATTATAGTTGGTACATTTCTATATACATTTATTGTACTAAATATCACATCTACAGAGGTAGCATTATGCAAACTGTGTTAAAAAAAAAAAAAAAAAATTAAATAAAATCAAGATTGAAGTTGTATTTTCCAAGACAGAAATTAACGAGAAATAGTCCTTGACATCCAGTTATTCCAGCACATTTTCCACTGGTTGAAGTACCTCTTGATAAGGTGTAAAGCTGCACTATCATATATTTCTTTTAATGTCCTGCACACCCACAGATATGAAAGCAACTTTTATTTAAACCAGAATATAAAAAAAAAAAATAAAAAAAATAAAAAGTTGGGATTTTTTTTGGTGTCCCTTGTAAGATGTAGTGATGTGAAAATTGAGGAATCTTTGTGCTAAATTAGTGTGAAATTTTGATATTTTTTTTATTAATAAAGAGGCAATTTAATTTTTTTTTTTTCACTTTAAAACCCAAATAAATCATCACAATTGAGAAAACAAATTTGAAAGACAGTTTATAGTAACAGCAAGTACTAATTCTATAAATAGAATAAAGAGTTTTTACATGGATCAATACTGCAATGAATGGAGTAAGGTTTATAACATTGGTAATACAATAAATTGCAAAGATTAGATTAATAGTATAGTTGCCAAGTTAACCTTTAAGCAGCACATACCCTGTACATAATTCATAAATATATATATCTATTAGAGTCAGAATTGCAGTAATATGCGTGTGCGAATATATAAGTAAAAGTTGGCAACTTAAGCCAAGGGTGACACAAAGGCTCTCTTTTCAATAACTACTACACCGGGGTGTAGGGGAGGGCGCTACTCCTTTCCCTGGATTGGTCCATTTTACTTTTGATCGGTACCTTATAATGATGAATGTTAAAGCAAGGCAGCATCAAGTACCATTTTTTGTCTTTGGTATGACTCGACTTGGGATTGAACCCTCGTCTCCCAGACCATTGGTGAACACTCAACCTACTAGACTGAAATGAAACTCATGATTGTTATATACACACACAAACTCATGATTATACATGTATATAATGTAAGTGGGTACCATTATGGGAGTTTTAATTATATATAACTCATGATTCTGTGTGTGTGCGCGCAAATATAATAATTCAAAACTATTCCATTAAAAGACAGACTGAACAGTTACAATACTTAGTGTTTTATTATCAATTTCTCAGAGCCCAAAATATTGGATTCAAGCAAAGAAACTAATCTTAAAAAGAAAAGGCATGATCATAATCATTTGTGTTTCAAAATTAAATTTGGTTGCCTATTTAAGGTGAGCACAAAAAGGTTCAAGACTAACTGTATTTACTAAGACAGATCAACAATGAGTGAAACAGTTTCCCCTCGACATTCATCACTTATTCTAGCAAATTTGAAGCACCTCTTAAACTCCAGACTTGATATAGTATAAAGTAGCACTGTTGTATTTCTATCAATGTCCTCCGCATCTTCAGATCTTACTGCCAAGATAAATTTTCAAAATCAAGTTGCAGAGCTAGATCTGATGAGTGAGGAGATGCTACACTTGCACCGTCCTGTGTTTCATGAAAAATATTTTGTTCAAAATTATAACTGGTTACATCACACCCTCCCTCCAACAGCAACACAACAATCTAGATGTCTAGCCATCATCATTTTGTTATACAATTTACTTAGTGGTGCACATATCTTCATTTCAATTTTTAAATTTCAAGTTTAAATTTTCAATACTTTTTGATCAAACTTGATGTGTATATAATATCTTAAAAATTTCTATTTCAAAATATTCTGAGTAATTAGATATGATCTCTCAAATCTATTATTCATTAATTCCTTATACAAAACAATATTACAATTTAATGAATAAATTAAACAGCAATTAATCTACAAGAAAAGCATCAATTCTTTGTTCTCAACATTCTTAAAATAAAGGATAGATAAAATAAGTTTTTAAAGAAGTTTAGACAGTGGAAAAAAAATAAATAAATAAAAATAAATAAATAAATAAAATTAAAAAAAAAAAAAAAATACCAAGCAAAAGATAATTCTAACAGTAGGTACTTAAAAATTTCTGGATTCAACCAAGATGGCAAAAACCTAGAGACAATAAGTGGCATATTACACCATGGTGTAATAGTTAGCAATTTTCACAGGCAACTTGTGGCTTTGTGCCAAACTCACGTCACATCCTTCCCATGATGGAAGGATTCAATAAATACAATTACAAGAAATCCCTGTGGTGTAGTAGCTAATGTGCGGGATTGCAACCCAACAGTAAGCAAGTTCAAACTCCAGTCACACTATTATGTACACTTTTGGACTAATAGCCTTGGGAAAGATATAAACCCCTTTATCCCTGTAGCTAAGGCTTAAATAGTATCACTAGTGTCCTTCTCCAAGGATGGCTTTGGCATTCATGAAGGTTGATATGCCATTAAAACAAAATGGCCTAGCAGAAGTCCAAATAACAATTAAGTCACTTAAATCCCTTGTCTGATTAGTCAATACAATGTTTGTTTTATACACTAGAAATCTTAATAGTAGATTTTTATTTTTTAAAATATGAAACTGACTAAATAAGGTTCACTTTCATTTTTAAAAATTGTTCATTTAATAAATGTTTTTTTTTTTTTTAATAATACACAAACATAAAAAGTACTGCTTTGTAGTGATTCAGACTTATTTCACAACAGACATTTATACAAACCAATTGGTAATGAATTTTAATACAAGTATTTAAAAACTATGTTAGCTTCATATTTATCTGAAGTATGCATTTACCCAACCCCTGCACTGCAGGCAGGAGGTGATGTGTCTTTTCTCCTAGACAAGTTGCTATACCAAGACTGAAGAGTCCAGTTTGCCCTATTATTTATCTAGAAGCTGGGAGGAAGAGATGGATTCATGCCTTTCCAAAAGGTATAAGTGGAAAGTGCAAAGTGAAATGTAAATAGCTTCATCCAGAATTCGAACTCTGCATGTCAGGTCCATTTCCTGATGATGACTGTCACATCACATAGTAGCTATTAATATAATAGAATATTTGGATATTAATCACAAATGTTACTATCGTCCTGTTGAATGAACTTACCATACACTGAATACATCCCCTGCTGAGGAGTAAGATCCTCACCCCAAAGTATGGGTATGACACTAAACTGCATCCAGTGGTCAGGCTTCAGTGCTGGAGAGTGTGGAGTACTCCTTCATTGCCATTACTCCCAGGTCCACTAACTTGAAGTGGTAGTACCTGTTAGGGTCCCATCTATAGGTTAAATGTTTAAAAATTTATTTGTATTTGATAGAACAGTACACACAAAGAAAAAAAAAGTAAATGCATAATGAATCCAATTCTCTAACTGCTAAGTATCAAATAACCTTAAACAAATTGACATGCTGTTAAATTCTTGGTTTGGTTTCTTTGTTTAATGGTATATCAACTATTGTGGGTTATTTAATGCCAAATCCTGTTTTTACATATATATCAAATAGATATGATTTGTAAACATTTTGTAGATGCACACAGTTGAATGATCAGTTCTATTTCTAATAATTCAATTTGGCATAAGTCAACAAAGTTAATGTTTCCAAGTATTGCTATGTATCACTAACAATTCAATTAAACATTAATTGTTAACACAGTTAAATGATCAAACAGTTCTATTTCTAACAATTCAATTTAACATAACTCATTTGTTTTCACAACTTAAATGATCAAACAGTTCTTTTTGACCCAGAGTAGTAGCACCTGGGAGCAAAAGCAATGAAGGGGTACTCCGCATTCTCCAAAGATTCAGCATTATTGGAGCCTCATAATCAGATTGTTTAATGTCAAATCCAGGATACTTGTTGGGGGATTTATGGGAGAGTGTTACCTCTCAGCAGAGATGCAGTCAGTGTATTCTAGAGCCCCAGCTGAAAGCCATCATTTTAGAAGAATAGCAGTGATACTATTTAACCCATAGCTGAGAGGAGAGGGATAAAAGGGTTCCAACCTTTCTCTAGAGAATTAGTCTCAAAGTAAACAGAATAGTATGACTGGAGTTTCAACTCACTTTCTTCAAGGCTGCAGCCCAGCACTTTAATCATTACACCATGCCCCCGCCCCACTGTTAATCTACCATCTACAACAAATGTTATCAAAATAAGGTAGTATAATTATTAATAATTAATCAGCTAAGTAATTCGGTAAAAATAACAAGCATGCTTACAAGTCTCGAGGACTGTATATTTTAGATTAACAATGAAAAAAATTAGTTAAATATCAAATAAATACTGATTAGTATGAATTAGTTCAATAAATTTATATCCAAATGTTTTCAACATTAGGAGAAATGACAGTTACAGATGCAACATTCAAAAGTAGAATGTATGAAATACTTGGCAATTAAAGAAGAGTATGAACATCAGTAAAAATCGTTAGTATATTGTTGCTTGTCGAATAAGTGAGAGAAGATGAAATTTGGAAAATCACCAAGAGACAATTAATTATATGCTAGCAGCCAATCTGGTTGCTAAGCTGAAAGAAGCAATTGACAATTTTGGATCATTACAAGAAGCTCATAGCAACAAAGTGAATGCAAAAGCCTGGCCTTTTCAATATATGACAAGAAAAATGGTAGACTGAATAACACTTATAAGGCTAGGCTTATATTTATTGTCAAATGAACACATCCAGAAAAATTGAGAAAAAGGTTAAAAGCCAATAATTTGTAAATTAACATTCAACAAGAATAATGGAAGATGGGTGACAGGTACAAGCAGATGGAGACACTAAAACAGAAAAACTTGAGGAAAGAGAGAGGAGAGGGAGAGAGAAAACAAAAGTAGAGAGGAAAAAGAAAAAAAAAGAAAGGAAATTAGCATTTTAGTTCTTATAGATTATTATAAGAGAAGTGTATGGATATTGAAAGTGAGTGGTGTAGAGTGGATTTATGGTGAAAAGAAAAGAGACAAAAAAAAATGGTTGGAAGAAAGCATGATGAAGGAAAAAAAAAAAAAAAAAAAAAAAAAAAATCAATGAATTGATTATCACAAAAGAAATAGCTCATTTTTTTCATGGTTACTTTCGACAAAAATTTAAAATAAAATCAGTGTTTATTTTGATGGTTAACTTTAGTGTAATAAAATACATTAAACAAGGTGTATAAATCTCACTCTCAGATATATATATTTTTTTAAAGTATTTATTCATCTTGCTTAGAGCAAGATAAAATATGATTATTCATTAATAAATAAACCAAATAAACAGTAGCAACAGCCTGAAGATATAAAAGAGGTGTAAAGTGAAAGAATAAAAATAGAGTTCAAAGTGAGAGAAAGAAGGTAGTGGTAGTTCTAGCAGCAGCAATAAATGTGTGGGAGGTAGACAGGTGCAGTATGAAAGTTGGAGATATAGGTAGAGGGAAGATGGCTGCCATTATATTATACTATGGCATAATGTAAATAAGACAATGCCTTCAGTTCAGTCTGCGTGGGAAGCAGACATTACAGTAGCTAGGGTATGAAGAGTGACACAAAGATATTGCTACTAATCCACTTTGCATTAGCAATGAAATTGCAGATAATATAATGGTATTGGATCTATGCAGGAGGTTGACTCTGGAAATAGATGCTGCCTTAAGGATATTTACATATGCATAATTAACAACTTTGTGTGTGTGTGTGTGTGTATATATATATATATATATATATATATATATATATATATATATATATACACACACACACTGTTTAAAAAAATTCTTTAGGATTAGATTCTTGATAAAATACTATTTTGTCTAGAGAGAAAAAAAAAAGGGAGGAGATTTTGTTTAATCGTCACAGAGCTTGAAGGATAAAGATTCTTTTGTCTATCTAAAATTGATAATTGCCAAAAATGTAAGAATGACATAAAAAAAAAAAAAGAAAAGAAAAGTACTTTTAGTGATAATAGCAAAACGTCAGCTCATTTCTTAAAGCTATAATTACAGGAGGAAAAAAGAATAAATTGATAGAAGAAAATAGTATATACAAATTTTATATAAATCATATTCAAATCTTATTTTAATGAGCTAGTTTAGAAAAATAATTTTCTTTATAAAATTATATCAATTATTGGACTTACCAGCATTGAAAATATTACTCCTGTTGTCCCCCAAAATTAGTAAAATATATCCTGAATTTTATAAGTCAAAGATTACTAAGAAAAATTTTTTTGAAAGTCAAAATTGGAAAGTGTCCTTGAAACCAGAGGACTCAATACTGGTAAATACAGTAATTAGCAAATTGGATCAAAATTTGAGATGGTAAATTTAGATATCAAATTGTTAAATTTGATAGAAACTAAGTTTATGACTATATGATAATGAAATATTAATAAGCCTGATTTTCTAGAAGAAAAGCTAAATATAAATATATATATATATATATATATATATATATATATATATATATATATATATAATGGCTTCACTTATGTGCTAAATCAAGAATTTAAGTTGGGCACAAATTGCTAAGACCTTGCACACAGTAGAAAGTAAAATATAGTTGATTCATACTATTAAAAAAACAAAAACAAAAACAAAAAAAAAAAACAAAAAAAAACAAAAACAAAAAAAAACAACCTCACTCAATGACCATTGTTAGCAGTCATTAAGCTAACGATAAATCACATGCTATCTATAGAACTTATAATTTCAAATAAACAAATAAGGGAAAGTACTGTACAATTAGTATTTTGAATTTATCATCCTAGAGAAAACATAATTGGGAGGAGTATGAGCACACTACAAAACAGCAGCTGTATGGCTACCTACCACCTATCATGAAAACTATCCAAATTAGACAAACCAGACATGCGGGACACTGTTGGAGAAGTAAGGATGAACTCATAAGTGGACCCCTTCACATGGATGAGCAAAGGTAGGATGACCAGCTAGAACCTATTTATGACAGCTGTGTGTTGATACAGGATGTAGCATGGAATAAGGGTGGTGACAGAGTGTCAGGAAGATCCGTGCTAGCAACACAACATGATAAGCACACTATTAGTTGAATTTAAAAATTTTTTTTTTTTTTCTTTTTTTTTTTAAATATTCTAAATCACTTCATTTTTCATAATGATTAATTTTGACTTGTTCTCTTTATAATATGAAAGACTTACTTTGCAAAATGGCCAGTGAGATGAGTTTTATTAGATAAGGCATATCACAAGGCTCTTTCCTCAGGTGAGGGTTTTCTATCAATTTTCTGAAGTAGGGAGGTTGTGGTTGGATGTGTTTTATGGCATAAAAACCCTTGTTGGTTATTTAATGCCAAATCCTGTTTATACATATATACATACATATATTAATTATGATTTGTAAAAGAACAGTTTGTAGGTAACAATTTATAAACACGTCAGAGATCATTTGTTCGCAGAGTACAAGGGATTCCAGTATTGTTTTTCAACACTAATAATTCAATTTAATATTAAATCATTTGTTTGCATATCGTTAAAT
The DNA here is from genome assembly GCA_963585895.1 of Sepioteuthis lessoniana. Lineage (NCBI taxonomy): Eukaryota > Metazoa > Mollusca > Cephalopoda > Myopsida > Loliginidae > Sepioteuthis > Sepioteuthis lessoniana. The sequence goes on along the minus strand of OY757925.1, from coordinate 71,000,589 downwards.
GGTTTTGAACATAGTAAATGATTAAACAGTTCTATTTGACCCATAAATGGGATCCTAACATTTACTACCAGCTTGAGTCAGTAATGGTAATGAAAGGGTACTCCACATTCCCCAAAGCCCCAAGACTGGAGTCTCATCATCAGATTGTTTAGCATTTATATCCAAGACATATTGTGGGTCTTATCTCTCTGCAGAGATACAGTCAGTGTATTCTGCAGCCTCAGCCAACGGGGAGGTGGTAAGTGGATTGGTTGATAACTCCCAGAAGTTTTGATGGTGCTACAACAAATCTGCCTGGGGGGGATAAATGGCTATCCAGGCCGGTTTGTGATACTTATTGTCAATGATCTAGAGCAATTTAATGCTATTGTAATAATAATCTCACTATCATAGGTTATTTTTTATTCGTTACAGTTAACGCAAAAAGGAGAACATAATACTTTTGTTGTTTTATTCTCTTTAAAAGGAGTTTGTCAAACAATTTTAGTCATTTTTTAAAAAAAATCTATCTTTCAAAACAAAGAGAAAAGCTAAAATATGCAAGAACAAAAAAATTTATCAAAAGCGACAGTAGAGAAATAGATTTTAAGGGCATGTCAATCCATCTAGGGTTATTTTATGCCTAGAGGTTAGAGAATTACGTACATTCTACACAGTTACATCAATAATTCTTATCAAATACAAAAAATTTGTACATAGAAATACTTAAAACTGTACAACTATCTAATACAAATAATCATTTCTATTTAATATTAGTCAATTTTTTTCACTCATATAGTTTCAAGCAACTAATAATAATCCTTAGTAAACAATTATAGCTTCAAGTAGCTATTCTTAATACAAATAATTTTCAAGTAGCTATTCTTAATACAAATAATTTACAATTATATGGCATCAAGCATTCCTATCAAATACGATTACTTTTCCAGATTTATTTGACCAATAGATGGGACCCTAACAAGTACTACCACTTCAAGTAAGAGAGTGGATCTTGGAGTAATAGCAATGGAGGAGTACTTTACTCTCATTAGATTTCTAGAACTAGAGCATTACTGTCAGATGAAGTTTAGTATCATATCAAGGGCATCTTTTTTGGGGGGGAGGGGTCCTTACCACTCTGCAGGGGATACAGTGTATTCTAAGCCCCAGCAACAGGATGGTTTTGTAAAAAAAAAAAAAAAAAAAAAAAAAAAAAAAAAAAAAAAAAAGGATTTTTTAAAATCAAAAGAATGTACATACAAGCTATACATATTTCATTAAAATTATCTATACAGGAATAATTTTACCATCTTATATCCAAAACCATATTTGTAATGAGAGTATTTTAAAATTAGCAATAAAGATACTCTTCTGAATTCATAAAACAATAATACAAGATCATTTCATGTTTTTGTATTTTGATTGGCATGAACAAGATGATTAAGATAACAACTTAAAAAAAAAAAAAAAGTTAGAAGGGAACCTCACCTGATATAATGGTTAGGGAGTTAAGCAAGCAGATCATTGTTAAGGATTTCTATTCTCACAAGGTGCCCTATATTTCTGGCTTTGTGCCAGAAATATAGGGCACTAAGCTAAGCTTATAAGGTTAGTTTTGAACTATTCTCATTTTATGAGAAAGGAAAAAAAAAATTACTGCTACTTGCTTGAGCAAGGAAGTCAGAAAAGAATCAAAGAAAATAATACAAGAAATATAAGAAAATACTATGCAAAATTAATGATTGACAATACTTGGAAAAAAAAAAAAAAAAAAAAAAAAATTACATATACATACATATATATATATATATATATTGCATGAGCAACCTATGTATGGCTCCATATTAACTTACTGTATAGCATTTTTATAATTGTATCATTTTAATAAAGTTTTACTTCTTTCACTCAGTCATTATATAAAGGATTCGTTAAAAAGGGTAATAGCCATTAAGAAATATCCTGTATGGATGTCTTAAACATTTGTATCAAGTTTTAAGTGAAACAATATCCACAAATACCAGGTTCTTGTTAGTTTTGGCCATTAGTCTGATCGTCAAGTGATGTGGACTGTTGTTAATTCTCACACCCGGCCATGTGGGCATTTCACAGTTTGTATGTTTCTTCCTTCCACCCTCTGTTTGTTGGTTTTAAAGATTTTTTTTTCATACAAATATGGATTTAGTATGCAGGAAAGGGAAGTTGACACTTTAGTATTCTATGTTTGTTCATGGCTATTGCAAGAACTCTGCAAAAATTCTACACAGTTACCAAAAATGCGACTCATCTGGTCCTTGTCTTGATTTTCTGACCCTCTGCTTCAGAGTCTCGCTCCTAACTGACTATGTCCTTGGTCCTCTCTTCCGGTCTTACAGGTTTTCACAGGCACAGCTCTTTGCGTGGTCTTCATACCGAAGTAGACAAAAAGGATCTCTCTAGACACTCTGATGCCAAACAAAGATGTAGAAGATAAGATCCCTTCTTTTGCTACTATATATATATATATATATATATATATATTACACACACACACACACACATATTAATGCTCATAATTGTACCACATCTATTCAAAGAAATAAGCCACAGAGAATCAAAATTAATGATATAAAAGAAATGTTGGAATGGAGCTGAGATTACAGCCACTGATTAGATTCAGACAAAAAATCAGATTGCAAACAGTGGTTGGTTTGGCTTTAAAATCATATCAACTTTTGTAGATTATTTAAAGCCAAATCCATTTTTATGCAAATATTCAGTTGGATTGCAAACAATTCAGTTTAACAAGAGTACACAGTTTAATTGTCAAAAAATTTTTTTATTTCGAGCTATTCAGTTTAGTCAAACAGTTCGATTTCAAACAATTCAGTTCAGGTCAAGTATGCAGTGTCGATGTTAAAACAGTTCTATTTCAAGCAGTTCAGTTTAGCATAAGTACACAGTTTAATTGTCAAAAATATTTCTATTTAAAAGCTATTCAGTTTATTCAAACAGTTCTAACTTAGCCAATTCAATTAAGTATAGCTTTTGTTTACACACAGTTAGATGTCAAAACAGTTCTATATTAAACAATTCTGTTTAGTGTAAGTACAGTTACAATGTCAAAAACAGTTCCATTTTAAACAATTCAGTTTAGCGTAAGTACACAGTTTAATTGTTCAAAACATTTCTATTTCAAGCTATTCAGTTTAGTCAAACAGTTCTAATTCAAACAATTCACTTTAGCATAAGAATGCAGTTTAGTTCTATTTAACCCATAGATAGGGCCCTATCAGGTGCTATCATTCCAGGCCAGAGTAGACCTGGGAGCAATGGCAATGAAAGGGTGCTCCACATTCCTCAAAGCCCAAGCATCATTGGAACCTTACCATCAGATTGTCAAGTGTCATATCCAGGACACTCATTGCGGGGGTCTTACTCCTATGCGGAGGTGCAGTCGGTGTATTCTACAGCCCCATTAACAGAGTTAATGTCAAAACAGTTTTATTTCAGATAATTCAGTTTAGCATAAGTACACAGTTTAAAAGTTCAAAACAGTTCTATTTCAAGCAATTCAGTTTAGCATAATTACACAGTTTAAATGCCAAAAACAGTAAAGTCAAAAAACCACGGTTTAATTCTATTTAACCCATAGATAAGACCCTTATCAAATGCTACCACTCCAGGCCAGAGTGGGCCTGAGAGCAATGGCAATGAAGGGGTACTCCACATTCCCCAAAGCTCCAGCATTATTGGAACCTCACCATCAGATTGTTTAGTGTCCTATCCAGGACACTCGTTGCGGGGGGGGGGTTACTTCTTGGCAGAGATGCAGTCAATGTATTCTACAGCCCCAGCCAACTGGGCAATGCAAACAGTGACTAAACAGTGTGTGCATGTGTACAATCTATATTATCCTATTTACAAAAATAAAAAGATTTTTTTAAGAAAGTTAAATTATATATCATTGATGTTTCTGTGTGAGTTATGTCCCTTGCACTTTAGTATAAGGTTATGCTGCAGATGGCATTTAAACTGGACATATGAGGGATTCATTTATTCTAATGACATGTCCATCTGTCTAAAGTTATATTATGCCTATGTTAGTTTTTTTTTTAGTTTTTTTAAAAATAAGATTGATTTTTTTTAAACAGATCTATTTGACCCATAAATGAAACCCTAACAGGTACTACCATTCCAGGTCAGAGTGGACCTGGAAGTATGGACATGATAGATATAAGAATTGGATATAGGGAGAACAGACATCTTTAATATGGAATTTAATACATTGATATTAACAATTCATTTATGTTTTATCCCAACTGAGATCTTAAGTGTGTGAATTATCTCTAAAAATAGTTTTATTTTGGTACATTTTGTAATAAATATGGTGTTAATCTCCCTCCCCCATTATTATGGCCTGACTTAGATGTACAATACCTCCAGAGGCCTACTGATCTGGACTAAGCAATGGTACAATTTCAAAGATATCAATGCTTTCTTTTTAGAGTACAAGATTTGAATCAATGCTTCACCGAGAAAAAAAAATTCGATTTTTATGTGGAAATGAAAAGCATAACATCATAGGAAATAAACTCATTAAGCAGAGTTCAAATCCTGGATGAAGATGTTTGCATTTCACTTGACTTCAGGAAAAGGCATGAATTTTTTTCTTCTCTTTCAGCTTAGAGTAAATGATAGAGTAGACTGGGTTCTTTAGCCTTGGTAAGACAACCAGTCTAGAAGGAAAAAACTGAATTCAAAACCTGAGTGTTGTTCAGAAAAAACTGCAACATACTAGAGCATCATTCTTCTATTTCTATTCAGATTTAATGGTTAGAATGTACTTTAGACCATAAAACAACCTTGCACAAAAAAAAAAAAAAAAAAAAAAAAATCTAGTTTCATAATTACAATACTAAAATACACTGATGAGGTGCATTCAATAAGTTTCCAGATTTTTTTCGTACAGGCATTTAAAGTTAAATTCAGTATGTTATTGCTATACATCTTATGAGATGACTGACCAATTTTTATGATGTCAGGTTCAAATGAACAGCTACAGCAGCAATTGGAATACACCCTACTAAAGACTGATTGTCACAGCTGGGGAATTTCAAAAATGCAATCTGACACTTTAGAAGAACGATATGCAATAAAATTCTGTTCTAAACTTGGAAAAAATGCCACAGAAACGTATGGAATGCTTCAGACTGCTTTTCGACCATCTTGCATGAATCGAGCATCAGTTTTTGAGTGGCATAAGAGATTCAAGGAAGGCACGGAGTCTGTGAGGGATGATGAGAGGTGTGGCAGGAGTAAGGAAGTCAATACACCAGAGTTGATTGGCCAAAAGGTTAGGGTTACTATGTTGAGGTTTTAAGGGAGTTCAGGAAGAGATTCCTAGGGAAGAGACCAGCACTCTTCAAATCGGGTCAGTGGCATTTTAACTAGGACAATACACCAGTTCATATTACACATGATCCAAAATTTTAAAGTATTGTTGAAAAATACACGAGGGCAAGATGCAACTTAAGTATATTCAGCAACTTGAATTGCTCTTTGTACTGAAAGGTTTGTTTATTTTTAATGGCATGTCAACCTTTGTGGGTTATTTATTAATGAAGAACAGTAGTGATATTATTTAACCTGTAACTGAGCGGAGGATAAGGGAGTTTATAGTTTTCCCAAAAGTACGAATGAACAATATTGTAATTGAAGTTTGAACTTGCTTACTATGATGTTGTAGTCCAACAAGTTAGCCACAAGACCATGGGGACTCTTCTGGCTCCAAAAGGATTAACTGAACTATTGGGGATTCACACATTGTCTGTGACAAGAGAGCCTTATCAATTTGTCACATATCTAAATTGATTGAACATGATTAGATAAGTTTCATGAGCATGAAGATGATGACAAAAAGAAATAAATTGTACAGAAATCAGAGAACATTTGGCTCTTGACATTCAGGAGAACAAGAATTTGGCAAAAGTGGAAAACTGTAAATATTTCAAAACTTTAACTCTTAATATTGTTGAACATATTTAACATGTTAAAAAAAGAAAAAGAAACGACACACACACATACATTTCAAAAATTTCAAATTACTACAATAACAAGGTAGGCAGGCTATGAAGTCCCACAAAAACTATTATTGATGGAAACAATGAGGATGATCTATAACTTCTAGCAAATACACCTGCTTGAGCCAAATCTGCAGCATAGCCTGGAGCATGCAGCAAGAGGCATTTGTCTATGTGAACTCGGATAAAACACAGATGGTGCCATCTCCCCAATTCAATGGCAAGCTCTGAAATTGGTAGACCAGTTCATACACCTTGGTAGCAATACTTCATCTATTGAAAGCAATGTCAACATAAGCATAGGTAAGGCATAGACTGCTATTATTATGGAAATCTGATCTCTGATTAAAAGGGGGAGGTAAATTTTCTTAGCTGTAGTCATGTCAGAACTATTGTATGGTTGCACAACTTGGACTAATGAAACATCTGGAGAAAAAACTAGGTAAGAACTACACAGAAATGCTGTGTGATATTTTGAACAAATACTAGAAGCAGCATTCTACAAAACACCAGTTATATGGCCACTTACCACCCATCAAACAAGTTATAGAGCAAGACATGCTGGAGAAGTAAGGATGAACACCTAAGTATTGTTCTCTTATGAACTACTAAACATGGACACACTAGTGTTGGCTGACCAGCAAAAACTTACATTTATCAGCTCTGTAAGGATACAGGATGTCATCTAGATGACTTACCAAGAGCAATGGATGATAAGAATAGATGGCAAGAGAGAATCAAAAGGATTTCATGCTGTTGGTATACCTTGATGATGAGGTTAATCCAGAGAGTGAAGGAAGAAAGATGCAATACATTACTTGTACAGTGTATATACTTATAATAGTAAATGACAAACTAGATACAGACTCTATGCAATATATTTTATGATGATACATATAGATATATCCTCTACATTATATTTTATGATACATATACATATTTTTATACATTAGATTTTTTAAAAGATTAAATTTCATGATACATATACTTTATACCTAGCTAAATTTTAGCTGTCCTTACATTTTCTAGTGTACAAGTCTAACAGAAAAAGAGGCAATTTACTAAGCTTTTTTGCTTAGATGTAGCACAAGGCCGCATGAATTGGGCACCCAACGAGAATCGAACTCACTCGTGTAGGTTTGCTAGTCTACCTTGCTAACCATTACATCACTCGAGGTGCCCGTCTAACAGAAAAAGAGGTCTCATTAAGTATATGATTGAACATGATTAGATAAGTTTTATGAGCATGAAGATGATGACAAAGAAAAACTGAAGATTTAGTTTTGCAGAGTGATCACTCGAGAAAATTTTAGATGGATAGTTTGATTTCTATCAAGGCAAACATTGTATGAAAAGGTAAAGTTTGATGATAATATAGTAACTGAGCCAAACTATAAAAGCTGTATATAAAAAAAAAGATGGCGAGAGAGAGAGAGAGAGAGAGAGAGAAAAGACAGAAAATAAATAGACATTATCTTATTCTTTCTAATAACTAGTTGAGTGAAATTTTAAATCCAAACATACAAATTAGCTAAGTCCATTGAGAAAAAAATTGCTACCCTGAATGCCAACAGAGCCAATAGGTAAGAAGAAGCAGTTGTTTTAGCAACAGAATTTTATGAAGAATTCAAATTCTAACAAATTGACAGACACAGTAGATTATATATGCTATCAACAGAGACTGTTTCATAGTATCACAACTCTTTAGTGTGGCTAGATACACAGGGCACTTCAAGTTGGTTTGGTTTGGTTTTATGGCATATCAACCTTTAGGTTGTTTAATGCCAAATCCATTTCTATGTAAATAATCAGTTCTATTTCAAACAATTCAGTTCAGCATGAGTACAGTTTGTCAAAAAACATTTCTATTTCAAACTATTCAGTTTATTCAAACAATTATATATAACAACTCAGTTTAGTGTAATTACAGTTTCAATGTCAAAAAACAGTTCTATTTGAAATAATTCAGTTTAGCATAAGAACACAGTTTAAATGTAAGTACAGTTTAATTGTCAAAAACATTTCTATTTCAAGCTATTCAGTTTAGCATAAGTATGCCGTTAGTTCTATTTAACCCATAGATAGGGCCCTATCAGGTGCTACCATACTGGGCCAGAGTGGACCTGGAAGCAATGAAGGGGTGCTCCATATTCCCCAAGGCCCCAGCATTACTGGGACTTCAACATTAGACTGTTTAGTGTCATATCCAGGACACTCATTGGGGGCGGGGGGGGGTCTTACCCCTCTGCAGAGAAGCAGTGTAAATAGCGGTTTAAATAAGTTAGTGCCAATCGGAAAAAAAATTAGGAAGTCAGTCTTGATACAAAGTATTTTTGTTGAAACAGTATGTACAGGACCAAGCTCTGCTTGACTTGTTCCCTAAACTGTAATATAATGATTACACTAAATAATAGATATTCAATTTATTGATTCATAGAGAAGTGCTGTGTTAAGTTCATACACAAGAAAATGATGTTGAAAAAATTAAGTTTGTATAAAAAAAAAAAAAATTAAAAAAAAAAAAAACCTTTTATTTTCATTTGAAGACTATAGATTTGTGTACACACACACACACACACAGAGCAGTATCAAGTTCTTAGTTACTAATCATCTGATTCTTATATTACCAATAATCTTCAGTAAAACAATATTACTATGGTAGCAGCATGAGGTTATAGGTATATAAGAGAAAAGCGATCAATGAACCTCTATTGATAATCAATCTATTTCTCTTGTTTGGGTAAAATTCAAGTATGTCTATGAAATTAAGTTTTACATTTATTTTTTAGATATAAAATAGCCTGAATATATTAGGAGCTTCAAGTTATCATTAATATTTTTTAAAAAGTAAATTGCAAACCACAGAAAGCATTTTGGATGAAGACAATCAAAATAGCAAAAATAAGTTCTTTCCTATCCTCTTTCATTGATAAAGAAATTAGGCAAGATTTAGGAATGTTATTAGTTAAAATTAATACATCTGATTAAAAAAAAAAGAAAAAAAAAAAGAAAAGAAGGTGTAGTTAGCTTAATGATTATCATTGTAGGAAATAGAATTGGTGACCCAAGCTCATTGGCCTAATGGGTAGAGTGTTTGCCAATGGTCTGGGAGACCTCGGTTCAATCCCAGGTCAGGTCATACCAAAGACTTTAAAAATGGTACTTGATAGCTCCCTGCTTAACACTCTGCAATATAAGGTACATATCAAGGGTAAAGGGGAGCAATCCAGGGAAAGGAGTAGCGCCCTCCCCAACACCTCAGTAGTAGCGATGAAAAGAGAGTCTTCTGTTGCCCTCGACTACAGTCACCATCTTTACTTATATATATATATATTATATATATATATATAAATATATATATATATATATATATATACAAATATATATATAACACACCACAATATATATATATATACACACAACACACACATATATATATATATAACACAACACACACACACATAAATATATACAACACACACACATATAATATATATATACACTCACACACATATATATATATACACACACACATATATATATATATACACACACATATATATATACACACACAATATATATACACACACACATATATATACCACACACACACACATATATATACACACACACACA